>VWYP01005119.1:0-137416 GCA_013400435.1 Pycnonotus jocosus | reverse complement strand
GGCCCTGCCGGTCCGCGGGGGCTCCGGGGCCGGCCCGGTGCGGCGGGGCGGGCACGTGCGGTCGGTGCTGCGACTGCTGCTGCGATTGCAGTTGGCGGCGCGGGTCCGGGCGGGCAGCGGGAGCAGCGCTGGTACGGATGTGCGGTGTAGGGGGGGCAGATGGAAACCGCCTAGGGTTGGCCACGTCCTCCTCTGTCTTTAGGAATAAATTTGAAAACTATTTGCATATCATGTGGGTGAAACGGTGCGGGGTTTTTTAAGAGCCTTGACTGCGATCTGTTTTCAAATCACTTCAGATGGTTTTTGGTCTAGCTTTTGGTCTTGCAGGCCTATGTCAGCCTAGGGCTTTGGCATGTAGTGGATGGAGAAGGAATGGATGTCGAAATTTTTGGTTATAGAAGTACATCATGCTTTTTGCCTGTATTTTGTTGTTCTGAACCCAATAAAATGGAGTATATGTATTCTCGTGATACTAATTATTGAAAAAATTGAAATGCGTTGGTGTCTCTGAAATACAGGAGGATATTCCTTGCCTCAGAAACCTTATCTATGAATGTTGCAATCTGTCTTTTATGTCTAGCTTTGATAGTCAGATATTTTTTTCTCTTGTTGACCATTCATGCCATGCGTAGTAGATATTCTTCATGTCTGAGAAGGACAAGAAGCTGCTGTAAAGGGTAGAACTAAACACACTTGTTTGTTCGTTTTCTGTATGTTGCCCATACTGCATGATGTAGCACCTGTTTGAAGAAAAACAACCACAAAGCACTTTCAAACCAAGTTATTTCATTCGGTTTTTTTCTGTTTATTTGCCTTATTTTAATGAAGGGAAGACATCTAGAAGTTCAGGTGCATAGTAATTACAAGGTTTGCACTTTACTAAAATACCATGTGGTGCGGGGCAGACAACAGGCATCATATCTGTAATTTGATTGAAATACTTCAGTGGATGCTAACCCGTTTTTGACTTGTTATTTTGATTCTTCTATGAACTGGGATCATTTGCTCGTGCAAGGAGTGCCTACTCGATGAGCTTTGGGTGTGTCAAAAGAATACTGCTTTTCCAGCAAAAGATAGCTTGCTTTGATGCCAGTAGGAATTGCATATAGTTATAGTCTAGAAGACAGACTTTTTTAAGGTGGAGGTTCCCTAATGATAAAAGAAAGTAGAGACTGTAGTAGAGGCACAATTGTAATACCAATTGATCTGCAGTGATTTTTACCTTTATCAAAGCAACATGGGCTTTAATGGGATTTTCATGTCAGTCTATATAAAAGAAGCAGTGTTTGAGATTATTTTCTTCTCATTTGATGCATAATTTTATTAATTATACCAACTTTATAAAAGTCGGTATAATGCAAAATAGGAGAAAAGGGAAGGCCTATGCCTAATATAAATGTCACCAAAATGAGTTACCTATTTCGGTATTTTTCTCAGGTTTGTTGCTGATCATGTTTGGTGGAAGAGCTATGGCTTTATTTGCTGTTACAGAGATAAAAAGAATTACAGTGTTTGGGTTTGTATTTGTTTTGCTTTGTTTAGTTAAGCCTTGAAGAAAATGGTGTGAGGGTGAGTAGCATTTACAATTCATAAAGCACCTTGAAAGAAGTAAGTGAAACCAATAAACAATGCGTGTTGGCTTGGACTTGTGTTGATTGACAGTGTGAGGAAGAGTTACAAGCACATATTTGGAGTATATTTAGCTACAAAAATTATAATACATTGCTCTTCTCTCTATGTTGTATATGTAGTTCTTTTGAGTTTGGGAATTTATCACATACCAGTGAAACTAGAATGGGGAAATAACAATGAAAGTTGTGAGGGAGAGGTAAGAATAAAAATACCAGAGTGCATGTTTCAGGTGAGGAGTGCCCAGTTTGAGAAGAATTGAGTTATAAAATCCTGTTTCCTGGTATTTACAGGAATGTTATGCTTTTAAACAAGAGATAAAACTGCTGAAAAGCCAGAGCTAGACCCAGCAATGGACTAATGGAGGTGCGCAACAAAATGGGTTGAGAGTGCAGCTGCTTTATTCCACTGTAAGTACGCAATTGTATTTAAAGTTGCAAGTATTCATATTTTCACTTACATTTGGTAACTAAAGACTACAGAAGTGTCTGTCAGCTCTCTTCTCTTTGGATACCTTGAGTTGTAGTAGTATTTTACTATAATTTGCAGATATGTTTCTTTTCCTGTAACTGTTCCATGAAGATTCCCTTAAAGTGTAACTTCCCTAAACATATATCTTGGTATTCTGAGTTATTCAAGTTTGCAGACTTGCTTTGAAGGATAATGACTATTGAAGGAGGACTTCAGCTGGAGAGAGCACTGCAGTTCCATCTTGATACAGAACCTTGATGTAAAGATTTCTAGACACAGATAAAATTCCAGTCCATGCAAAGTTCTTTGAATGGTTTCTAATTATTAGAACTGTATTTCTTGTCTTAATTTATTTAGGTAGCCAGATGGAATTCTTGCTACTATCTTTACTTAGTTGAATGCCACTCTATTGTATTTCTTTGGCGTATACAAATAATGCAGTAAGTAATGGTGCAAATAGAAGAATGGAGAGAAAAAAACCACTTAGGAGTAAATTTGTAAATGTAATAAATGGTCTTTAGAGTGAACTCAGTAATCAGTGGATATAGTAAAGACAGGGGGCGCATAAGAAGAAGAATAGCATTGGCCATTCAAGCCAGCATTGTCAGCTTCCTATTCTTTCATGGTTTTAGCAACTGAAGAGCCTGTGAGATTTCAAATAGTTTTTGACAGCCTTTTGTTATGAAATTTTGCATACAGCTCTTAAATTAGAAAATTGAGACATTGCATTCATTATAATTTTGAAAAATAAGACAGCCTTATTTTTATTCAACTTGTAAAATGTTAGCTTACCTTTTTGGTGTAGTGAGTACCACAGATGTCTTTGTATCCAGGTTGCCCTATGACAGTTACTTTGAAAAGCTTAAATTTTAATTGTTGTAGGGCAGCTTAATGACAACAGAGGGACCAATGACAGTCTATTGTAACATGTGACTAGTCCAGTATAAGTGCGTGACCAGTGCATTAGGTGTTGTTTTTAATGTTACTGTTGTAATTCATATCAATTGTGTATTCGTGAAACCCAGGAGTGTAGGACTTGGATTCTGAAGTTGTTTCTTTAACTCATCACAGCAGCTGCTTCTCTACTCACAAACTCATGGCAGTACATGTGTTGGAGGGGTGGAAGCAGGAGAGTTGAGAGGATTTTAGAGAGGGAGGTCAACTTTGAATGTGCTTTTTTCCTGAATTAGACTTGATCCATTGGCAGGTGTTGGGAGATGATGCAAGATTCAGTTTTTTCCAGCCTGTTTACTCAGGAACAATGCATATTATTGAGGAATAGTTATTTACTTGAGTGGTTTTAGTTTATGGTCAGCTGAATTAATCCACAGCCCCATTTTATTTCTGTTACGTTTTCATTATTCATCATTAACTATAGTAAGAAATTTCTCAAAAGAAGGTGTGCATGAAACTGCTAAATTGGTCATGGTGAATTTTATCTATAGGTGGTACTGTTGCCTAAAGCACAGTGAAATATATTAGGGACTTCCTGGTGAAATGGATACTGAAAATACACAAGTGTTTGCTTTGAAAGATATTGAAAAAGCCATCACATTTCTATGACTAATCTTCCATAGTCTAATTGCTTTGTTCTTAATAAACTGTTAGTAGGCAATTATTATTTAAATCCAGGCTTTCACATACTCTAGAATTTTTCATGTTGTACAAAATAGCCACCAAGGTCTAATGTTTAATTACTTCAAAAGGACTTTTTGAAATTAAGAGATTTTTCATATAAAGCATTATGACTGTAATACAGCTCAACTCTCTGGTCTCATATCTGTGTTTGTACATGAAGTATGTGTCATAAAAGGGTTCAGAGTGGCATACAGATAGTTATTTTCTGAAGGAAGTGGGGTTCACGTGGGTAATTTCTATAATTACTCTAGGGGATACAATTCTTTTCCCCTCCACTTTGCAGGAATCATATGTGAGGAGGTGAGAAATGGGGTTTGAGAGATGATACTGGATGGGGCACAAATGAAGCTAATGTAGTGTTTGTACTTTTGGGAAAGGATACTGTCGAGAATTAAATGGTCTTGCATCAGTGTTGCTCAGTGCTTTTGAGGTTTGTGTTTCTCTAGATTAGCAAGTATCCTATCCATGTAGCACTCAGCAGCAGCTGCTTTTAAAGAAATAAAGAAATTCTCCTTTGCAGATCCTTCCAGGATGGTTTGCTCTGTCATTGCAATGACAAACAACTTCTAAATCTAGAAGGATTTTGAAATCCTTTTGAATTGACTTCTTTTGTTTGTTTGTTTGTTTTTTAAAGTTATGATACTGACCTAAAAAGAAACATAATGGCAGGGAGGGGGGGAAGGTGTGTAAACATCTAGATGTGGAGAACAAGCAGTGCATTGATTTTGATACTGTGATGGTATTTTCCTTTTTGTCTTTATTACCAATAGAATAAAAAGATTGGACTTCTTCCCAACCACCACCCTGCCCTTAAGAGGGCTGAAGCTGGACATGATGTAGATGGTGATACAAGTTTCACATCAGTGGCTGATTGCAAGCTTGGCAAAAATATAACCCTGTTATTGTTTCATTCTGTTTTCATAATAGAACCCTTTTCTTCCAGTAGTTAGCTGTGCTAACACTCTTTTGTACTCTATGCCTGTTGCACCTGAGTATGACTTTGTTCATGGCTCCTCAAGGAAAGAGAGGTTCTAGTGGTGAACATCTGGAAGAAAAGTGTAGGAGTGAAGAAAAGGAAAATGAAAGCAATGATGAAAAACGGTTCAGAACTGAATATGAGCTGTATATGGTGTGTTGTGAGTGTGTCTTTACGCTCGATGTTGCCAATGTTGTGTAGTAGTATGTTGCTGGTCTTGCTGAAGCAAGATTTTTTTAGGTATTCTTCACTCCCTTGTCTTGATTCATGCCAGTTAACCATTCTGACGTCTGATACCAAATTCTGGAAGGCGTATCCTCTGAGGAGCAGTTGAAGGCTTTGTGATTATCTAGTTTGGGAAAAAGGAGACTGAGTGGCAACTTTGTTGCTCTCTGCAGCTTTCTGAGAGGGGGCCTGCAGAGGGAGATGGTGATCTCCTCTGTCTGGAATCCAGGGATAGGACATATGGGGATGGTTCAAAGCTGCACCAGGGGAGATTTAGACTGAACATCAGTAAGCATTTCTGTAGTTGAGAAGATGGTCGAACACTGGAACAGGCTTCCTAGAGACATGGTTTGTGCCCCGTGCCTGTCCGTGTTTAAGAGCCTTTTAACAATGCCCTTAGTAACATGCTTTAACTTCAGGTCATCCTTGAAGTGGTCAGGCAGTGAGACTAGATGATCGTTGTATGCTCCTGCCAACTGGAACTAATCTGTTCTAAATTTATTGTAAAAAACCCCCGAACCCTACTGGTTACTTCCATTGGTTCTAACCAAGTTTATCAGTGCCCAGCTAGGGCCCTAGTTCACTAATTGTTTTCACTGAACCAGTTGTCCAGCTAATTTAAGCTTAAGAAAGAATAGTTATCATTTGGTAGAATGCTGAAGTACATTTTCTTATAAGCATGTTGCAGCTCTCAGTTCATGATTCAGTGGTATTAGGAAAACCATATCAACTAATGAAAATAGCAAGTAAATGGTTTTTGAAATCAGCTAGGCCAGTTGACTTGTGGAGTCTGGAATGGCTGAATTAGGGCTGGTAAGAAGCATATATAGCTCAGTATTTTTTCCTCCATTTAAAAAATCAGTAAGAACAACAGTCATCGGTGGTTGCTGACATGCTTATTTTTGTATTTGCTGAAAGCAATGTGAAGAGTCAGTATCTTCCTCAGATTGCTCTGCTGGCATTCAGAAATTAGGGCACAGGGACTTTGTTGGCCAGAAGTGATTTTTTTGTGCTTAAGAGTTCTTAGTGACTTTCTTTTGAGTTGGATAACTGAGACTGAACTTATGGGCACTTTGACTGCATTACATGCATATTACCAATAGGAGTATAAAATTTGCATTTTGCTTTCAGAGAATGTTGCCTGTCTGGCATAGATAACAAGATTTGACAAATGCTGGTAAAATAATGGTTCTAAAGTTTACTTCTGTGCTTGGTTTTGATGGTGGTATTTTTGGGTATTTTTTCCAGTTGTTTTTGCACTGTCTTCAGTTTTGCTTCAGAGAGCGCTACGTATCTAAATGGGTTTGTCAGATTGGCAAAGAAGAACAGACAACCTCTGGTGGTATGTATGTTTGCATCCTGATTTTTCCACTTTGCTTCTGGCAGCCTGTGAAGGAGATCTATTGCAGTGTGCCCATGAACCTTCCATGCAAACAGATAAGGTGTTTTCTTAGTTTTGATTTTTAGCACTGTTTGTGTAATGCATCATTTTAATGATTAACCTGAGCAAGCTGAAAAAAATTGTAATAATCAAAAGCTGTGAAAAGAAGTTGTATGTTATTTTAGTGACTTTTAACCTTTTATTTCCAGCACTTTGGGCCTTTGATAATTTTTAGAATTTCAGAAATTTCTTTTTAATCTTGTTGGTGTGAAATACGGCAACTACAGGGGAGTATTATTTTTAATATCTTCTTCTATGTTGTCTGACAGCCTCTTCATACCATGGGCTTAGTATTAGCTCCTGTGTCATTTTGTGTGCAGAGTGATGCATTCTGCAGCTGGGGAAACACTTCAAATGATCAAGTGGACTTGACTTAAAAGGATAATTGCTTCCTATGACTTTCATGAAGGTAGCAAAACAAGTGGGTGTGTAGAGAATTATTTTTTTCATAGATGTGGATCTTGGAGAAATCTTTGCATGTAGGAAGAAACAGTTCATTTTTAATGCTTGTGTTGTATTTGGAGCATTCTGGGGAGAGGATGTAAGGCAAGGGGAATCTATTTTGATCCTGTCTAGAATGAAAGTTTCTAGCCTTGTAAGATTTATGTACATGCTCAATGTTGAAAGGCAAAAGTATGTTAGTGCTTTTGGGTTTAGGTATTAAAGCATTTTTGTCTCACTTTGCTATAATGAACATTAAAACTTGGTGTAAAACTGAACCTGGGCATGCTACAAGTTCACGTAAGGGATTTTTCTTTCCTCTTTCGCAGCATTATTGATTTCCCATGCACTGGAGAACCTATTCAGAAAGGCAGGGATGGAGGACACAAGAATATCTTTGTGGCCTTAATGTAAATACCATATGTTAAAGAAATTACATCTACAGAATTACCTTCCACTTCAGGATTGTAAGGATTATTAAGAAGAGTAACTCCAGACCTAGAAATACTTACCAGCCTGTTAGTGCTCAAAATGAGTTTATCAGGAGAAAAGATAAAAGAAATTGAATCTTGCCTTGTTCAGCAGAGAAGATTTTGACGTTATTTGAAGCAAAATTAGTGACTTGTTTTCATGCGAGATCCTGGGAGAATTGTTTGTCTTTGCAGGAATGAGAAGTAAAGACCTCATCTTTCTAAAGAGAGTAAAATACGAGATTATTTTTATTCTCCACTGTTCACTTTTTCAGAATTTTTCTGTTGGTGTGATCCAGTGTTGTGGGAGGGAACACAAGGACACAGAGGGAGAGGTGGCAGTATCCCTTGCTGCACATATGAGCAACTACAGATTTTGCTGGAAGAGTCCGTGCACAGGAGTCAGTGGCAGTGCCTGCCATGGGCTCATCCATGTGTGCTGTGGGGAATGATGACACAACAGTGCTGTTTTCTCAGTTAAAGAGAATCAGAGCTTGAGCTGACTTGCTAGTTCTGTAAGCAGTTTGTGGTAGCCTGCAGTTTCTGAGACTTTGCCTTTTCTAGGAAGGACTTTATATAAAACCTAATTCAACATAAATGACCAACAATACACTTTTTCCCCCCTGCATTTCTTGAGTTGAGAGGAGGTAAGGATAAGGACTTGGCATGGCTTTAGCAATATTCAATTGTACTCATTCACAGTCAGTACCTGGAAAAGAGAAGAGCATCTATCTCCTAATATAATCCTGTTTCCTAAGTCCTTTGCTCTGAGAAAGAAAAAATGAAATATCTTGTATGACTGGACTATCTTTTGTGAGCATTTTGGGGTTTTTATAAATTTTATTTATTCTACAAATAATTTGCTTTGCAGGAATTTCTGTTTTCAGCCAGTGCTGGCTGAGCTGAAACTTCCTGCATCTTGTGGAGAGCATGTATAAAAGGAATGACCTCATGGCCAATGTGATGGTCACCTCCGCCACTCCAGAGGTACAGTTCCTTGGGTTTTATTAGCTCCTGTATCAAAATGGAAATTTTGGCTTGCTTCAGCTTTCACAGAAGCCCTTTCCACTACTAGTCAAATACCACACCATTTGTAAGACCAAGAACTAACATCGCAAGAGAGTAATTGTAGAACACCCCATGGTTCTTGGTGTTTACAGCCACGCTTTTTTATTGTTGTTGTGGATAGTTACTCCTTTTGTTTAGTTTTAAATAACATTCTTGACCTGTTACTCTGTAACTTAGAGCAGCCGTGTATTATTAGGGAGTTCAGAGCCATGTAATATACCATCAAAATGGAGTCAGTCAGAAATAGAACCCAGAAATACCCAGCTGCATTTTTTTCTTTTTTTTCCTCCCTCTTTTTAATTTACTGGTCTGCTAGTGAGAAAGTGCTCTAAGATGTTGTTTGTTTTAATGTTTGTATCCTTTGGAGACCAGGCAGCTCTTTTGTGGTATTTCTAAAAGCTGCCTCGTTCAGCGTTGAGCTGCTGTGCACAGCTAATGGCCTGTTTGTTGCTCCATGACAGCCAACAGAACACTGCTTGGGAATTAGCTGCTTGAGTTTTTTTAGTTTTTTTGCTTTCATCTAATATTATGATGAAATATTATTAATCAGCTACAGTAAAGCTTGTCCAGTAAAGCAGACATTTAAAATGTGGGATTGGAGAAACTCTCTTTCAGCTTTAAGATGGACAGTAATACTGCATATGTATTCCAAAGTTCTACTGATTCCCCTTTAGTTTCTTCTTGGGTTTGACCAATACAAATGTCAGGCTTTCCTCATCAGTAGTATGGAGGTTAAATTTCAGAATGTGTCAATTTTCCTTTTGTTAAAATGCTGAGCAGGATAGAGCAGGTTGACTTGGATCTACCCAGTCTTTACCTTGCACATTTAGTTTTAGAAATCCTATGGAAAATGAATCTTCAAAATCTCAACACATTTCCTTTTGTGTGACATAGTCTGTGATTTTAAAAATGTCTCCCTAAAGCTGAAAATTTCATAGAGCTTAAATTTTATGTCGCTGTAGTTTTTGTAGAAGGAACCTGGAAACATTTGTGATCAGTGTAAAACTAAATTTGATCATTTGGTTTCTGAAACTTTTTGAAGTTCATACATTTTCTTGTCATTACTTAGGTTTTTTACACGTATCTGTTTCCTGATTTTGAGATGAAATTCATCATTTTGCAGATAAGCCTACTATTTTTTCTTTGTAGGGTAGTAGCAGCTCAGATTCTCTGGAAGGGCGAAGTTCAGATTATGCCAATAAAAGCTACGATGCGGTTGTATTTGATGTGTTGAAAGTAACTCCTGAGGAGTTTGCTGTAAGTAATGTTATTTTTGCATTTAAGCTTGTATAGTATTAAGGCCTTGTAGAGTACTAAAAAAATACATGAGGGTTTTTTTCCTAAAAAAAATCTTTTAAATAAACTTCCAATGTTCTCGAAAACAAATTTATGACTTTATGAACTTCAATAAAATAAGCCTGTCTTGGGATTTAATCATTTAGTACTGACCTGACACAGCATATTTGTTTTACTGTATAAAGTCATTTGCATTTTTTACAGTCTTTTAGGAGACCCTTGCATAGATTCGTTCTGGTCAGTGAGGAGTATGTGTATGGTTTGTAGTTACTGAAGGGCAGATGGACATATGTTGTTGTTAGCTCTTTATATTACATGATGTAAAATTCTGTCTTTGTTGCAGAGCCAGATAACGTTGATGGATATGCCAGTATTTAAAGCTATACAGCCTGAGGTATGTTTTCTTAAACCATCTGCTTACATCTTTTCAGTGTAAAAATTCAGTGCCTGAGGAAATGTGACAATTCAAATAAGGCTTTTTTGTTCAAAAATGCTCACTTTCTTGCACTGCACTAATATTTTTCTAGGCATATTCCCTGTTAGCACTATGAATCTGTAATCCAGCATGAGTTAGTTTGGTTTGTCATCTGTTGCCAAAGGAGATGACTGTGCTTTTCTGGAAGTCTTCTTGTCTTGCTTTGAATGGAGTGTTTCTTCAGGATAAGTTTATCAAGTGTAAAAATTCTATATTCTCCCTTCTGCTGCCGTTTTTCAATTCATATATGATTTCAGAGTTTGACTCATGCCTCTGGTTATAATCTCAATTTTAGGCTGCATCAACTGCTGGATAAGCTTTTTAATTTGTATGATCATTTTTAAGAATCAGAATAATAAATGCTGGGAATAAATCAGCCCAAACTGTTAAAAGTTGGTGTATTATTGTCTTTTAAGAAAGACACAGAAGGGAACTCAAGGCCTGTTGAGGAAAAGCTCAAGATCAACGTTAACATAGACATTTGAAAATCAGTGATCAAAATTTGAGAAATGAAGAATAAAAGTAGTTACCAGAGTATGACAAATTTGTGTAAAAATGTGATAAATTTATTTACTGAAAAAGGTACAAGAATCACGTGACTCCATACTTGTAGCCATTGTGGCTTGTTGTCTTCTTGTCATAAGGCTGGAATATCCTGGTTATATAAAGGGCAGCCTCTGCCCCACCCATAACGTTAGTAGAACATAATTTCTGACAACATCAGTAGGGGCAGTCAAGTTTAGAAGGTTTTTAGTGGAAGCTCTAGCTTCCAACTAATTTGGTCAAAACAAGTCATCATTTATTACAATAGTTCACAGAGACTAGCAAACTTCTATTTTGAGAGACTAATTTTTTACTTCCTTCATATGCTGTCAGTTGTCTGTCCTTCCTATCAGATTTTTTTCCCCCCAAGGCAGTTTCATAGTTGAAAACACTTCCGTGCGTCTGAAATTACCCATGTGCTCCAGGCAGCTGGGGAGACTTTTCTTTCCCTGTGGGGAAAAAAAAAATGGCAAATGAACAACGCAATAAGAAAGTAGCAATACCCATAGAAAAATCTGCTGACAAAAAATTTTCAATATGTACAAATTGATACATAGATACTTTTCCACAAGGAAGTTTTGTTTAAACAAATATCAGAACAAAACTGAGGGGTTTTTTTTAAATTCTAACTACCTTTGCCAAAAGCAGAGGTAGTTACATACTCTGAGGAGGTGAATGAACTAAAAAGTAAAATACAAAACTATAGATGTTCATTTTTAAAGTGAATTTTGCATTTAGTTTAGTTGCTATGAAATCTGTGCCATAGAATTTTATAGCAAAAAATATCCTTAAACAATTGATTTGCTATTCTTCTTTTCCTTTGTCATATTTTCATTTTACCTTTTGGAAATGAAATTTCCTGAAGTGCTGCTCTGGCAAATATAACTCACTGAGGAGTGATCAGAAGGAAAACTTGTATTTTCAGCTTCTGCTAAAAATATAGGTCTTTGAATATGTAGCAGTTACCATGAACTATTAGTTGTTAATTGTGCTTTCTGATTTTCATTTTAATGGAATCATCAATATAGTTTGTTTGCCAAAAATAAACAACTGTTTCTATCCCAAAATTCTGCCAAGTGTAGGATTAGGTTTTAAAGCAAAAAGTAGTATATGTATTTGTCATGAACCTGCCCCTTGCTATTAGGTAAGTTATCAGACTAAGAAAGTTATTTCCTGGTTGAAATTTAAGGTTTTAGCCTTTTAACATGACCTTATGCATGGATGGAAATACCTAAGATTTCAGAGTTTCGGTTGCTAGGTCTTATGTCAAACACACAATCATCCTTTAAATGTGGTATTTGCTGAGGTTTTTTCCTGCTTTTCAGCAACTATTACTAAAAAACACATCTGCATTTTACTTTGCCGAGTTTAGAAAGAGGATGTCTAGTTAACAATTCTTTGTTCTCCAGCAGAAATAATTATGCTTGTATTTTAGATTTCCATGTAACTTTATTTAGTTTTTTTTCCAAGTCCTGAAATTGCAATCTCCACAAATATCAAGGGTTTGTACACTTGATGGAAAAGTTTCCTCTGACTGTGCACATTGAGGAAACTGCCAGCATCCTTCCATACAAAAAAAAAAAAGAGATGAAGTGTAATTCTAGAACATGGTATATTGTAGCAGTATAAAAAAAATCAGCAGGGGCATTTCACTCACTTTTATCAACCTACCTATTCAGTCTGAATTTTAAACCTAGTCAAATGATTTTGCTGTACACAGGATTTTCCGTTGTTTCTCACTAGCTGTCTTGCAGCCACTTAAAATCCTTGGGTTACTGACCTCTTCCACTTTCCTGACAGAGGTAGATTTTTCTGTCCCTAGTAAAGTGTCTGAGCTTTTTTTCCACATAAGTATATGATTTCTAATATCATAAGACCAGATGTGGACTGTTCACGTGGAGAATCTTTTCTCATTTTTATCTGCAGAAGTTTTAAGTGCTGGAGATGGGGATTCAAAATATGTTTGGAACTGGAAGTGTTTTTCCTACTGCTCACACAGGCATGTACAGATCTCTAGAGTGTATTCCATTTATCAGCATTACAAAGTGCTTTTCACAGGCAGAATTCTCTTTGGCTGACTCTGCCTTTTCATGTGAAGGTGTCTAAAATTAGTAGTGTACATTTGGAAAGTTGAACAACATTTTGATTGAAACTGAGACTTGTGGTTCTAAAAACAGAAGAGTGATTTAGACCTAGTGTTAAGGAGAACTCATTTCTGTTTTTAAGGCAATTTTTAAATGCGTTTCCTAGGAACTAGCCAGCTGTGGATGGAATAAGAAAGAAAAACACACCCTCGCTCCAAATATTGTTGCCTTTACTAGGAGGTTTAACCAGGTATGTAATTTGATTACTGTCATGAACAGGTACTGTTTGACAGTTGTCTTTGAGTATAAAGTTAAACAGAACTACTCATGTGAATTAAAACCTATTTTTCCAAATGAGGATTAAGATTTTTAAATTACAGCCTCTGTTTTCAATTGCTTTGTCCACATTTTTGTGGTGTTCCTATAGACCATTTGATCCTAATTATTAGTTCCTAATTTGTTTTGCTATGGTGGAACATTAGCGATTTTGTTCCTTTTTTTCCTGGGTTTCACTTGCTCATTCACTTATCTTGGTGTTGTCTCACTTCTCTGTCTCTTATGGTGGTAATGCTTCAGGGCAGTTGCAGTGATACAGTTGAGAATTCATGGGATCAGAAGTATTTTCTTTCCCTTTTTTCTTCGTAGAGCATTGCGAGAGTTTGCAAATATTTCATCTAATAGACTGATAAAGTCCATTTTCTTTGTAATAAATTAAAGTTGTATGTGTTTACTTTATAGGTCAGTTTTTGGGTTGTACGAGAAATATTAACAGCACAGACCTTAAAGATAAGGGCAGAAATACTGAGCCACTTTGTGAAAATTGCTAAAGTAAGTGCAAATTTCTTACACTATTGTTTAAAAACTTAATTAAAATTTTCTTGTTTGTTTCTGCACTACTCCTGTGATCCCTTGTTGGATTGCAGAGGGTAACAATTCTGTTTTAGCACATCTGTTATGTTGTACCACATGAGTAAGATAAAGGCATGAGAACTGTTCTTTTCTACTTGGTAAGATGAAATTACCCAGTTCAGTGTGACTCATCTTGTACCTTGGCCTACCAAGTTTAGAAGTGGTTTGGGTTGTTGGTGGCCAATTTTGCGTTGACATCAAATGTGCTTCTAAATTTTTCTGGTTTTTTATTTCCCAAACTTAACTTTTATGAAAAGAAATTTTCTGCTTCTAAAAGAGTTATTGTGAGACTTGTATTCCTGCTTGCAATATGTAGTTGCTGGTATAAAGCACTGCTGTTAAAGCTCGGCTATTTTAATGAGTTTGTGCACTGCATTTTACTCCTAACTTTAAAATAAACAAACAAAAAAAATTAAAAATATTTATCTCTTTCACAGCCTGTGGTCATTCTGTTTTATATGAAACTGAGTTACACAGCACTTGAATCAAAGTCCAGAGTGCTGATTTTGTGTGTGTGAAATTTTGTATGTGTGAAATTGTGTAGGTGTGTAGGTAATTAAAATAATCATTTTCATGTAGTACAAACCAATGTTTGTACGGTGGGTATTTCCAATCAATTTCCATAGAAGTTTTGTACTTTCAGAAGAAAATGTATCTGGGTAAATTACTGGCACAAAAAAATAGTCCAAGTAGTAGGAGAATGTTCGACTTGGAGGTCCTAGACTGTTCTTAGAAATAACAGTGTGGTGTTTGTTTGGGGGTTTTTTTAGCCTGCACAAGGGGGAGCACTGCCCTCTTTCGTTCTCTTGGTTTTTTTACTTTTTCTGCTTTTCCTTCTGTAAAGGCCAGGTCCTCCCTAAGTGCTTCTGAGCAGTGAGTAAATGGATCACTCAAGGATGAATCCAGCCTCTTTTTAAGCATTACAAAGAAGCAATTCTCATTTTTCTATTTTAGATTTTTATGCTTGTTGTAGCAAGCATTACTGTCTTCTCAGCTTTATTCCAAAGTATTGTCTGCCTGAGATCAGTGTGTTTTCAGTAATAGTCAACACTCAGAGTAAATTTAAAGAACATTGAATTGTGGTAAATTTTTCCTATAAAACAGATTACAAAGGCAAAAGTTGTGTTAATTTTGAGAGTGTTGTCAGCATCTTTGTGTAATGTTTTTCTTGATTAAATCTTAAATTTACAAAATTACATTAATTTTCAAGAACAATGCATCAAATATTTCTTATTTTCCGTTCCTGAAGGAACAGCCTTGGAAAATGACAAATTGAAATCAAGTACTGTTTGTATTCTTGAAATTGAAATGCCTATTATATTGATGGGTATACTTGTAAAATTGGCAACTTTTAAAGCGGTCTTAAGAATCTTGCACGTGACAGCATTGTATCCAATATTTTGTCTGCAGTCATAGATGAAAGCTTTGTATTTTAGTAATGAAAAAAATCATGGTTTATTAATGCAACTTTGATGTTAATTAATTCTGCTTCCCTTTCCGATGTGCTAAAAGCTGTTATTCCCTTTTTTTCAGAAGCTTCTGGAATTGAACAATCTTCATTCTCTTATGTCTGTGGTGTCAGCACTGCAAAGTGCACCTATCTTCAGGCTGACCAAAACTTGGGCTGTAAGTGTTGCCTTGACCCTGGTCCCTTCTGTCTTGCTTGAGTTCTGAGGTTCTTTGGAATTTGTCATATTTTGAACTCTGGAGGAAAATGCTTTTATGTTCTTGTTTTTGTGGTACTGTGGTAGCAGAAATAGTGATTTGTTACGTGTTTTGTGAAAAGTAGAGTTTCAGCTGCATCTATTTTCCTGTGTATTTCCTGTTTTCCCATGTGTTCTAGAAGCCACTGGTTATATGCTCAAGAAGACTTCTGTTGATACTGAATGTGTATCAGTGTCCCCTTATCCAAAACATAGTGTATCATTTAATTCATTACCTAAAAGGAAGGAAAAAAGCCTCTTACAAATATACAAGTGTTAATTTTGTGATCATTTTGTGATGCATTTCAATCTTTTATTTGTTTTAGAAATTAAAAGCATTGATAATTCTGTTTTCAGAAACCTCATCTCTGGAAGGCAGAATTTCTTAGCAAAATTTAGAGTAAATTTAAATATTTCTTTAAAGAGGAATATACAATTATAGGTTATTTCTACTGTGTGTAATATTTAACTAGACAAAGGTAAAGGTTTGGGTAATTCTCATTAATTAAGTATCCCACACACTGTGGATCACATTGACTGTTCAGAGCTTATAAATAAAGATGGCTATTCATAAGTCTTAGATAAGTTTATCAAGCTTTTAAAATGCTTGCAACTATTTTATGATTTAATTGCTCAGAATAAGGGTATAGTCTAATAAAAAAGTAAGTGCCTGATGTTTTGAGCAGCTCGATGAAACCAGAAATAAATAGGGAAAATTGCTCATGTATGAAATGAAGTATGTGACTAATTTGCCTTAGACCTAAAGAGCTGCTAGACTCTTTGTAGGCCCACTAGTTCAAAAATGCAATACAATTCTCAGTGCTGCTGAAAAGGAAACAGCAAAATTGTTCCAATATATTCATTTTTATCCTTTTTATATTATTTTTTTATTAACAGCTATACTTGAAAGCTAAGTAGTACAAGAACTGGAATTTTCCAGAGGGAAAGGTATATGAAGGAGTGTGCTATGGAGCACCTGTCTGTTGTCAGAAACGACACATGCAAGGAGCCAGTGTACAGTGCCATAATTCTCCACTCAGTCCTACTCAATTGGCTTAAAACCATCCTAAATTATTGCTAGGGTTTCTTAAACCAGCTGAAACAGGAAATGTGTTCTTATAGCTATAGTTGTGTATTTCGTGTTTACTTTTTAGCCCCCTGTGACTAGGATTTTTGCATTCCTAAATGTTTTTCTAGTTTTCTGTAATAAGTCTAATAAGTAGAAAGCATGGGTTTAATATCGCAATGATTTACTTTCCATATATTTTTTCTGAAAAGTTTTGTTACACTTTTAATAAGGTACTGTTGAAATGGCATCATTTGCATTTATTTAGAGCATTTTCCATTGCTGTTTGTACTTTTAAATTCAGAGGATTTTTAGCAACTCTGCTAAGTTATGACAATGTTGGTGACTGTATTAGAACATACTTTTTCTCTAAAAATTTAATATTGCTGAGGTTATTCAAAACTGTTGTAGTGATCTGGTAATCACTGACAAGTTAGTCAGAAATAATGGTCATATTTTTTCATAGCTTAAGACCTATTTCAAATTGCCTTTTTGTTTTTTAAACAGGTAGCATGTTTTCAAACATTGTGCTGCTTTGGATGATGATGATAATTTTAATCTTAACTAGACTATGCTTTCTTTTACTCTGGGCAATTCAACAAGTTATCGATTGTTAGTTTTGTGTGGATTTGTAATTGAAAATTTTATGATCTCCATTTTCTCTGTAGCTTTTGAATCGGAAAGACAAGACCACCTTTGAGAAGTTAGACTATTTACTGTCTAAGGAAGATAATTATAAAAGGACACGAGAGTATATCAGAAGCTTAAAAATGGTGCCTACAATTCCATATTTAGGTGAGTGTGAACAATTAGCTTATTTATCTGTAGCTCATTGACAGACGACTGCTAACGTACCTTGCTGTGCACCTGAAGAATACTGTATGTAGAAGAATGGTTCACTCCATTTCATATTGGGAAAAATTAGGTCAGGTTGAGATTTTTAGGCTATACATATGTTTACATATATTTTGTAAGGAGTTGTTCTCTCAGGTGCTGAATAAATATACATGTAGCTCAATGCAAAGATGTATTAAAAGACAGTTTGTAGGTCTGTCCAGTCTTGATATTGTCTCCTTTTCTTTTGTGACCAATTAGCCATTTGATGAATTAGGTTTTTGGTCAGTATTTCACCTGGAAATATTTCTGCACAAAGGTTATTGTTAATGAAAGTAGTCCAATATAATGAACTGTTTTCTGGCTTTATTAGTGATTTAGTAACATGCTAAATGGCAGCTAAAAAGAATAAATGTTTTTAAATTGCTGACCCTGGATAGCAAGAGCTTAAGAATTCTGCTTAGCCTTCCTGGGTCAGAATTGCTGTGTCTGTATTAGTAACCCTTAATGCCTCAGTAGATTTATCTTCCATGAACATTTGCACTCTCGCTTTAAACACATGTGAACTTACATGCACAACACCCAGCTGACAGGATTTCTTCAGCTCTGTGCAGTACCACATTCTTTTGCTTGAATTGAACATGGTAACCTTTGCCTTCACTTGATAAATCCTACCTTGTTCCTTACACAGTTTGAGGCTACTCGTGGCCTTGTGAACTTCAGTCATTATCTGTTGCCTTCACAGTAAATCTTCAATTACCTCTCTTCCAGAAGGAAGAGTCCTTGGATTACCTAATCATGCCTTGTACAGATGCCACTTGGCATCCTTGACAACTTGTCTGGGCAGCATTTCAGTCCTAAATCTTTTTTTTAAGGGAACAGGGTGCACGTGAAGCGTACTGCCTGCAAAATTCAAGGTAGAAATGCAGGTTATATTTTATACAGTTACTTCGGGAAGCTTTTTGTGCTCTACTTAGTAATTTCTAACATTCTGTTACCTCAAGGTTTGGTAGCAATCACAGAGTAGCAATCATGAACAGTTTTTTCTAATGCTAAGATTATGCCTTTATTGGCACTGGTTTGCTCTTCATGTTTCATATGGAAAGTCAGGATTCTTTTTTCCTGTTGTATGTAACAATGTCTGTAGAATTTCACCTTCTGTTTTACTGTTCAAGCAGTTTGTATCATAGATCCTTCTGTAATTCCTATCAGTCTGCCCTTTTCTTTGCTCCTCTCAATTAGTAAATATCATTTGTGTTCTCAAAAATCAGCAGATTTTGTTCCTGTTAATTCCCGGGTTTAGATCACTTATGAATAGGTCAAGCACAGCATGAGTCCTAGTACAACTTGCTGTGGAAAATAATCAGCACTGCTTATCTAAAATACTTCTTATTTAATAAATTTGACAGCCATTCCTAATGACCATGCTTCTAAAACTATATTGAAAACTTGGTATGAGTTACTGAAACTACTTAAATAATTTCAGGTTTAAATGAATATTTAGCTTATCGAAAGAGAATATTCAGTTGAAACTTGTTCCAGCGAATGTCTTCTCAAGGAAGACAGCATTACTTACAGAACAGCTTCTTTACTCTGTTTAAATGAACAAGCAGACCAATAAATTAGTTTAGGAGTAACTACTGAACATAAAACAACTGAATGAGAGTGACAAGGTGTGAAGATTTGCAGAGTTCATGGGGATCTTTTTTTGTGCTGTAGAGCCTCTTGTATCACTGCAAGAAAGTTAGTTCGTTGTGAGAGAACGGTTCTTATTTCATCTGTGGAAACCTGAGATTGAATTGATTTAACTGGGAAATTAAAACTGTTGCTTAAGTTTTCCAGGTACCCTGGTTTATAGAATTGGCTCACAGCCTTGTGTAAGAAATGTTTTAATACTATCCAGTTATTACAACATCACTCCAAGCCACATTTATACAAGATTTAAAATATTTCTGAAATGAACGTGTGTGTTACAAGCCTAATGAAAGACTTGGGTAATGAAAGTGAAAGGAAAAAATCTGCACATTTCCTTCCTAAGCCAACTGAGGTACAGGCTTGAATCTGAAATTCCTGCGGGTCTTTAGCCAGTCTCATTGAGGCTTTGCATTCTCCTGCATGTGTTATATCTTGTGTTTCATACTTGAGAGACCCTCTCCCTGCTGATGGAAAAGATGTCAAAGATGGCAGTGTTCCTGTTCTTGTAAAGGAAGGCTTTCAGCTGCATTTTAAGAGGTGCAGTTGGACATTTTGTGTAACCAGATTAATAATGCAGGAGACAACTATTTGTATGTTTCCAGCTTCAGGCTATAATATGAGAGACTAATATATTCCTTACTATGTTTAAAAGTACTGTTTAAACATCCAGCAGTTGTTCTGTTTTCAGGCAGGTCTTTCAATTTTAAAAAGAGAGAGAGAAAGAAAAAAACAAATCATGAGATTGACAAGGCTGTGATATGGATTGTTGGAAGTGTTTAACCACAGTGTGATTTAAGAAAAAATACCAGTCACATTGTTTTGAAAATTCATGGGTGTAATTGCTAGTTACAGCATTTTCTTGTCTTCACTGCTGGTGATGTTTTAGGTTGTCTCCGTATGTTACAGAACAAACAAAGTTGGATATGATCTTATAATCTATAGATTTGTTGTGATGTTTGCTTTTTTTCTGCTTAGAATACAGAAGTGAGGGTAATTCTGAAAACTTTGAATAATAGGAAAAAAACCTTTTGGAAATGTATATACGAAAGAATAACTAGTTGTTTTCTGAAGTAATATCAATCTTGTGACAGCCTTTTGTCTAAATGCTATAGGTGGAGCACCACTGTTTCATTCTTGATACATAGATAGTGTATTAGTTTGACAGTATTTTCTTTACTCTTCTGAAAAAGACAGAGATACTTCAAAAATTCAGAAGAGCAACCTCAGTTTCCTATGGCACTTCTTGAAATGGAGGTTTACAACAGCATTGAAAGTGTTAGAAATCTTTTTCATAGTGCTGCAATTCTCTCTTGTATAAACTCACCTAAAGTGCTTTTGCTAATGATAGGAAAGTGTGTGGCATGGGATTTTTAGACTGCAGTGTTCCAAAGATGTACATGTGGGGAGCAATGTAGTAATGTAATTGAAACATTTGGAAATAATTAGGGAAATAGGAAAAACAAAGGCCTTTCACAGTTTGTAGTAATGTCATCTACTACAGTAGGTGGACCTAGTGCAAAACAAGTTCTGTTGTGTGAATTTTTTTTAAAAATAAGCATAGTGAAATCTGTGATTCTAACTACAAGAAGATGAAATATCAACATATCAAAATAATATTTGTTACTTTATTAAGGATTACAATATTACAGAGGTAATCTAATATATTAAAACCCCTACTTTCAGTTATATACAACACATACTACATCACACATCATACTGTGGTAAAGATGTGGTGAGGTAATAAGGGAAAAGTATGCAAACACACACACACACAAACGTTGGCATACAGGCTGACCAAAAAATATGTTGAACTTCTAGAGGCTTTTACTCTCCCTCTTTTATGCATTCTTTAACTTGTATTTTTTGTAGTAGTCGCTATTTTGTAATGGGTCTGTTAACAATTTCTTACAGAAAACTATGTGAGAAGAATATTTGAATTATGCAAGTCTGTATTTTGTAAGTGTGACTGACCTCTAAATATAAATGAGTAAATCTATTTAATAATTGGACAGTAATGTTATAATTGTGAAATCTGTTAAAATAACTTCTTTTTGCTAGTGATAAGTTCTCTATATAATTTTTAACTAAAGGCTAAGGCTATTAAATAGCTTATAAATTGGTATCCATCATTTGCCTGCAAAGTTGGATAGATCCTTTAATTTATATCCAGCCATTTCTGATTACAGAGGCTACACAGCAGGTAATCACTGAAGTCAGGTACAAAATACTGTAACAGTTCTGTAGTATAACATGTTGGCTGTAGAGCACATAATACCTGTATAAATCTGACTTCATTTCCATATGCAAGTAGCTACTTCATTTTGGTAAGAAAAAAAATTTGTGTTTTTAATCTAAAATATTTGAATTAATGGTGAGTTTTTATAGGAGCAGCTTATTTAAATGCCCATAGTGAAGAGAAAGGCCAGATTTATAAGGACAGTAACAGCTCGAGTATCTGCTTCCAAAACAGAATTATATAGTGCTAACTTTATTCACGGTAGTTAACAAAGATTACATAATCATCACACTAATGTACATATACCAGCTACATAGTTCAAAGGATATGATTCCTGTGTCAAATGATTGCTTAAAATAACAACAATGATAATAATAATAAAACTCTTGCTGTACAGTTTGTAATATTTCCTATATTTGAGAATATTTATACATACCATACAAAAATACTTAAATGTGGTGGCAATATTTTTATCATCCAAACTTAATTTACAGAGAATAAAACCCAGGAAGTTTATCTACAGTTTTCATCTAAACTGCAAGTTCTAATAGTACTAGGAGGCGTTCTGAATGTTACTACAGTTAGTTTTCTTCAGCTCTTTTTCCTGGGATGATTCTTGAAACTATAATATACAAGCCCTCATATTTTATCAATAAATGTACAGTATCTTACATTCCTCATTTCTGAAAAGATAATTTCAGGTAATAGCATCATAGCTTTTTGTGATTTTAAGAACAAACAAGCAAACCAAGAGAAGAGTTATTTCAGTGAAATGTGTTAGGGTTAGGTCTTATCATCATAACAACTTTCTTCAGTGAATATGATCCTCCCCGGAATTCAGCCCAGTAAACACCATCCTGATACCGACTGCGGTAGTGTCCTCCACGATACCAGACTCCATTGAGATTTGAGTGAGCACATGCA
The DNA here is from genome assembly GCA_013400435.1 of Pycnonotus jocosus. Lineage (NCBI taxonomy): Eukaryota > Metazoa > Chordata > Aves > Passeriformes > Pycnonotidae > Pycnonotus > Pycnonotus jocosus. Next base: position 115,292 of record VWYP01005119.1, on the reverse strand, counting down.
TTGTACCACCATCCTCCCTTCTGGTAATGAGCACAGTTACCTGCAAAAGAAGGCTCCAGTTCAGGCTGAGAAGTAAATCAAAAATCTTCAAGCAAGCAAGCTAAATAAAAAACTTAAGGGTTTTTTTGGTTGGTTGGTTGTTCTGGGCCTTTTTTTTAGTAACTGTATTTTTAACATGTAGATATCCTGTGGTACAAAGTGAACTTAGGCTTCTTCAGGAACCAGCTAAGTAGTTAGGTTCTACAGGTAGAATCCTTGTTACATTCTCTTGCCTGAAAATCAGTGTGTGTTACTGTCTCACATAACCCTTCATAGTGTATTTTACAGACCCTTGTCTAGTGTAAAAACTTTTAGTTTTAGTCTTACTATGTATAAGAGTTGACACATCAGTTTGTACTTTATAAGGTACTAATTGACAAATCCCTTTCTAAGTGCAGGGGTTTTTTTCCTAATATGTATGACCATAAGTATTTTTCCTTTTTCCAAGGAAAAAGAGATAAAAAAGGCAGGGGCAGGGGTGTAAAGGCAAAAATGGCAAGGCAGCTGAGAAGGACCTCCTACCTGTATATACATCATGGTCCCGGTCTAGCGTGGTGAACTGTTTGCCGTTGTGCCAAGTGAAAGAATCTCCAGCATTGCCGTTGTAGCGTCCCAGTCTCAGCTTGTAGTACTCACTCTCAGGCTCCAGTCTGAAGCTGGCATACTCCGCAAACACTTTTCGACCTGACCAGTCTTCCATTGTTATGAGCAGTTTGTAGTTGCCTTGATTTGTTAACCAATAAATGTTTTCTAATCCAAGCCAATATTCTCCATCTATATTACCAAATCCTTGCTGTAAAGAAGCAAGAGAAGCATGTTAATATCCTGCATCTGTGCTAATGGTAAATCCGAGTGTATTTTTAAGTAGAAAACTGCTGTAACTTATTTTATAGAGACTTCCTCTTCTGGAAGGGTAAACAAGTTCTTTTTCAAGTAGGCTCTTGGCCAGACTCTAAAATCACCCTTTAACTTCATCAGTAAGTTTTAGAGGGTGGAAAACATTAATCAGCTCTCTTGTCCTAACCTTGTATGTCTCCCAGTTCCTGAAAAAGTTGACAGAGCCATCCAGCCGTCTCTGAATGACGGTCCAGCCACCGGGGTCATGCCGTTGGTCGCACCAGACCTGCATCAGCTGGTTTGTGTTTTCTGGTTTTACAAGATAGATGGAGCTTGTGTCATGGCCATCTTCCAATGCTTGTAGACAGTCTCTCCAGGGCCCTGTGTCAAAACAGAAAGATTCTGCATCAAACTGCCATTGAGCATTTCTTTAATGCTGGGCAGTATTTGAGTTCGTAGCTTTCTATACTAGATTGGTTTCACTGAATAGCCTATTTTTTTTCCCTCCTGTTAAAGGATGAGTATGCACCAAGTCTTTTCAAACAGATTCATTTACTGTAACTTTATTTCTGGAACATTTCACAATGAATTACTGATAAAGGTAGATTTAAAAAAAAAAATTAAGGCAGATGTACTGGTACTTTTACTATCAATTATATCTTTGAAGAAACTAAGTATGAATGACTCCATAGATAAGAATTTCCTTTAGAAAAGAAAACAGTAACTTTGACATTGATTCTGTCTTTGAGAAATTCAGCTTTTTAGATCCCCAAAAATGTCACTGGCACAGACATTAACAGTAGAAGCAGCAACATAAATTTAGACTTTAGGTCTTACTGCTGCCACCTTAATAAATTGCAACATAACATAGAAATTAAGATATTTTTTTTTTATCATGGAGTGCTTGTGAGAGAAACTTTATATAGATGAGAGGACCATTAATATACTTTGCATTCACAGAAATTGTGGTTAACGCAGTCTTGTTTTCAGAAGGAAGAATGCATTTTTTCCCTTCAGTTCAATAGAGTCCATAAAGCATTTATGCTTTTTGAAAATATCTTATTTTTCTGATTTTTCAAGAAATTTTCTCCAGTGAGAAATGTGAATCTCAAAATTTAATGAGTCTGAGAAATTCAGATATAAATGATTTAGAGTCTGTGTTGATATCTGCAGATAGATTCCCCCAGCTCCTTTGCTTCCTGAGAAGAGTGAAGTCAACAAGAATCTTCAGGATCAGAGATTAGAGCCCCTGGATTGATTTTCCTTGTCTGCTGAAGGAGTAAGGCTTGTCAGATCTTCTGACTAGGAGCATTACTGAAGCATATATTGCTATCAAGAGTAATTTCTGTTTTAAATTATTTCAGTCCTATGCTTTTCATAATCCACTGTCCAACATTAGTAATGGTACTCAGCAAATGAATTAGAAATTCGTTCTACAGAAATTATCTCAGTGTTTTGGAGGTTAACGTTTCTTTGGTATTTTTAACTATCAGCAAGTCAGTGTACAAAGAGGCAATCCAAGTCTTTGTTCTGTGGCCAGTGCTATGTTCTTGTTGCCTCAGTCATAATCAGAGACTGTACCTGGAGCTGTGGTTATAAGCCCCTTCTCCATTTCTTTTGTGTCTAACTGTTTAGATTTCTGGCATCTGTTAAGATGTAGATGCCGTGCTATGTCACAGAGTTGCATGGCTCATTATGAGAGGTGGGAAAAAAATGTTAATGAGCACTAATAATTTAAATTGCTCTGTTTTATTTTATCATAATGGGTATGTAGTGGCACCAACTAAAAATAAAAAAGAAATTATTGAAGAACTCCTAAAATAGTCAAAGAGCTTTGATCTTGTCTTTGTAAAAATAAATATATAGCAGTATGCAATGTAGTATTTAGACCGTTCTAATCATGCAATTTCTTTTATGGCATGTGGCAGCAGTGCTCTACTGCAAATGATTCTTTTTTCTGAAAATTATATAAGATGAACTATTAGAAGTACGTCAAAGTAGAATTTGCTACTTTTCCATGATGAGTGTTGTGTTGTCAGATAGTAACTTTTCAAAATTTTAACTAGGGTATTTTCCCTTGAAAAAGCGAGAACACCCTAACTTTAATGTAGGTAGTTTTGATAAAACTGTCTCTAGGGAATAGTAGAATCACAGAAAGGCTTGGGTTGGAAGGGATCTTGAAGTTCATCTCATTCCACCTCCTTTCCACAGGCACAGACATCTTCCACTAGACCAGGTTGCTCCAAGCCCCATCCCATCCAGCCTGGTCTTTACACTTCCAGGAATGGGGCACCTACCAAAAAAACCACAACCAGAAAACAAACAGTGTGGACAAAGTTAATAGTGAAGCTGCTGAGACTAGTGAGACTAGTAAATCTGTGATAAAGAGAGAATAGTGATCTACTACTTTTTGAGAAAGGAAAGCTGTCAACAGATTAATAGAAGACATTTACTATTTCTCTTGTATTTTGCTCCAGTTGTCATTGCACAGGTTGGCTGTGATCAGGTGGTTAGTACAGCCAGGAGCTTTGGCTAACATTGAGAACTCAACACATAGTGTGGAAAGGACTGGATAAAGTATGAGTGGATTTTTTCCACTGGCTGGGCAGTTGTAGTGGGTTTTGTTTGTTTTGTGTAGGATGTTGTTTGTGGGTGTCTTTTGGTGGGTTTTTTCTAGTTCCCTCCAGACACCTGACTAAAGCGTCATTTACGGCACTAATATTAAGGATGGATTTCGTTTGATGTGTACTTTGTGAATGGAAAACATTCTGGAGGATGAGGAAAAAAATATTAAATGCTTCTTGACTGAAAAGAAATGTCAGGAGAGGGGAAGGAGGATACCCTGGAAATAAAAGCTTAATTAGCTTAACTTCAGTGGTTGGAAACATGCTTGAGCAAATAACAAGCTGCAAATAAGAAAATGGGAGAATATTCTGCACAGTCAATTTGTGCAGAAGAAACATGAAACTTCTTTTTCTCATAAGTTATGTGATCCAGGGGGAAGAAGCAGATGTGAAATCTTAGAGTTGTGGACTGCCAAAGGGAACTCTGGAGATCAGTGTGAAAAACTGCTGGATAACCAGCACTTCCTCAGGTGAAGATCTGGGAGTTCTACAAGGTTGAAATTAGTGTTTGGAATTAGTGATTTACTTTTCAAGTGCAGGAAAATGTGTGAGGATAGATCAGCAAAAGTACTGTGCATCTGAAGTAACTTTTCTGTTCTGCTGTTTGATACTGAATCCTCGGCTCCAGTTTAAGGACTTGAACGCACAAGGAGGATGTGGACCGATTAAGTTTACAAAGAGTGTAAGGGAGTGAAGGGGAGAAGTATCTCACTTCCAGAAAGATAGGGGAATACTATTCCAAGCTTGAACCTACTTTGAGATTGAAGTAAAAATGCAATTGTTAGAGAGGCCATGGTATATTGCTCCAAAGGAGTTGTAGTAGACCTGGTTTTCTTCTGAGAATTTTTCCTTACATAGTACATCAGAATCATATTTCTGGCAGAGGTTTTGCATGCCACAGTGCAGGCTTTGGTGCGCTATCTTTGGCAATTCTGTGAAAATACTGTTTTGTAGCAAAATGTTTTAGAGACTTAAGAGACTCAGTGCTTACTTGCTCAAGTTTCTTTTATTGTGATTATTTCCATGGAGAAGCAATATGGGAGAAACATGGAGAAATAACTCTTTCAGTTAGCTCTGAGTTCAGAGATCTCTGACTATCTTTTTTCTGAAGAAGGTATGTGTTGTCCACACAGTGAAGAGCAATCCTTTCTTGTACGGAACACATAGCTGAACTGTTTTGGGTTTGGTGTTTTTTCAAATGTGGGACCACGGGTGAAACTAATTATTTACTTGTTATTTTGTTATCATGTAGATCAGTTGATCTCTAATGTGATTTCACAACAGCAAATAATGGTTGTGGCAGAACTGCTAAGACTCTTAATAAGGGCTGTATAATGTCCCCTTACTATTCCACCACTTGCTTCCTTTTGCTCCTGTCTAGAGCAGAGGTGCCCCATGTAAGGTACACAGCAGATACTTATTCCTTTTTTAATTACATAAGCACATTATCAGATGTTAGAGCAACAAATTTTTAGTAACTTCACACATGTTTACACAGTGTCAGACTCCTTCAGATGTCATGAATTGCAGCACTTCAGTCTTGAGCAAATGTAAATAAAATTTAGATTATTTGATTAGTAAGATTTTTCTGAAAGTCCTTTATCTCATACATGTAATACAAATGATGGGTTTGTCTCAGCAAAGTAACATGAGAAAAATCTGTGGGGGTAGCGTGTCTGTCTTAGACATTTACAATTAATTTCTTTTGCCTTTCTTCTGTGTTTCTACTACAGCATGTATGTAAAATTCACTAGCTAAATAAATTCTGATGGTATTTTTGATATTAGAAATAAAATATTGCCCACTGCATATTAGCAAATGTAAATGTATCAATAATATTACTTACCAGATGGTTTATCAGTTGAAGTTGGAATACTAGTAACTGCAGGCATAGTTGGTAAGGTAGGTGGCAGAACCTTTAAATTCTGATCACTCTGAATCTCATTAGTAGATATCTGGTTATTAATGCGATTGTAAGTAGGAGGCTGGTACACTTTAATTGGTGGTTGTGGAGTTTGTGGCAGTGGCTTTATGGATGGCATTCTTTGACAATGTTCTTCCAGCTGGGCAATTACTATTGTCTGATTATTGGCAATTGACATCAAATGTTGATACTTGTGCTCTAAGTCTTTGTATTTGTTTGCAAGCTGCAACATGTCTGCAGTTTGGTTCAAAATCTTATTTTCAAGTTGAGAAAGTTCTAAGGCGTTGTCACGTTTTCGGATAATTTCATGTAATAGCTGCATGTAGAGTTGTGTGACACGGGAATTCATATTTCTGCTCTCTTTTCTTAAGAGTTTAACTTCATTAACAATTCCACCATCCACCTCTACCAGCTGCTGGAGAGTTTCTATTTGTCTCTTTTGTTTAAGAAGTTCATTGTTAAGTAACTGTAATTCTTGTTTATTTACTCTGTTTTCAAGTAGAACTTCAGGCTCCTTAGAATTAACACAAATGGCACCTGTCACTCTCTGCTGAGGTACAATAAAGGTGTAAGTGCATTTGTCCTGTGTGTCACTGGAACGCTTGTATCTATTCACATAAATGAATTCTTCAGCCTTTTCATTGTCATTGCCTTCAAATTCCTGTGTTTCACTTGTAGTAACTCCCACAACAGTTACTAGCATTAAACAGATGAATCTTGCTGTCATCATGATCCTCTAGTTCTGGTCAAATATTCTTCTGCAGAGAACTTCCTAAAATCTGTTTTAAAATAAATTTAACAGTAAGTAATGAGTAGGAAATCAGTGTGAATTTACAAATGATAATCTCTTCTAAAACTTAGAAAATAGTACATAGTAACTATGTGTACAAATGAGGTATTTTTGTTGTCCAGCATCATGAGCTGACTAAAGTGGACATCATGGAGAGTAGTTCTATCTTTCTATGGTCAGAACTACAGTTACTAGCTGCTAGTTTGTCCTAAAGCCTGCCAAGAACCATAAGAATGTAAGCGATAAATACAAGGATTTGAAGAGTCCTTTCTTCCATGCAAGTACCACAAAAATTTCCAAGATTGGCATTTACATTTAAATATTAATTACATTTGCCATTTCTTACAGTTACAAATACAACCTTTAAATGTAAGCAGAACGTAAGTTAATATGTGTATTAATGCTACTAAAAGTTCTTAAAATATCAAACAGTTAATTTGCAGTATTCTGTAACTGCAGGTATATTGCAAGAGATACAGCTTAGGCAACACGTAATAATTTTACTTTATTCAGCAGTGTTGAACCTCCACTGCTTAAAAAGAGAAAAGGAAAAACTTACTTACATTGGTCCTTAATAACTGTAAGTTAAAAATGCTACTACTTGGATACTATGGGCAGTAAAATCTGGTTTTTTTCTAGACTAGTAGAATTTACAACTGAAACATTTACTGTGTCTCTCACTGGAGACACTGTCTCTACGCTCAGCCTAGTCATCTCACTTCAGTGTCCCTTCTTGAAAGGGGAAAAATAGAAGCATATTGGTGGACAGTGACAATGCACAGTGATCTAAATCAACTGGTAATGTCTGCTGGCATACTGCAACAGTTGCCCTCTGGTGAAATTACCCAACTTAGTTCTCCATGCAGATTCATATTCAAGGTGGACAGCTGAGGCCTTCACAATCTCTCAAAAAATAAGTCAATACCAAAACTTTGTAGGCAACAGTAGACTTGGAAACGTGGGCTTAGCATTGTCACTGCTGCCAGAAATACCTGTGTCACAAACCACACTCTCATCAGCTACCTGAACAGCACTTTGATGTCATGTATTTCTAAAACGTTTTTGTTGTTGATTTTTAATACGCATGTGTATATGCAACCTAGTTTCCTTAAATAGAATGAATGAATGAAAAATGCAGTATGGAGTTTTTTCAGTGTATGAAGAGAGATACTTTTTAACCAAGGTGGTGTTGCCATCCTGTTTTTCTTTGCTTGTCAAATGTTTATCATGGAAAAACCATTCAGTAAATGTATTTAAGTAAAAACATTCAAAAAAGTATACAAAAAAGTATTCAGTATTTATCTATCACCTTATTGTTTGGTCATCTTTAGTACAATAATTTTTTTAGATTACATGAAACAGTGATAGTAACAGCTGTGAGAAACTGGAGTGAGTCCAGCTGGGTACACCTAGCATGGATAGCTGGAGGCTGGCAGACATGATGAATGAAGAGTAGCAGGAAGAGTGAGCTTTGTGTAGCCTCCAGGTGAGAAGATAAAGAAAGACACATTCAACTACATAATGGGTGTTTGTAAGGAAGATAAATTCTTTTTGGAAGTGCACAGTGAAAGTATCTGGTGGATACAAATAACCTCAAGAAAAAAATGGGTTTTTTTAAAAAATGAACTTCATTGTGAGGGTGATGAGGACTGAAGCAGTCACTCAAATAGGTGGTAGAATCTCCATTTCTGGAATTACATGTAGTTTTGATTTAGGTAAGGCTTTGAGCAGTCTGGTCTAATGTTGAAACTAGACTTGCTCTGTAAGACAAAGATAAGGTCCCATCCAATCTAAACTGGTTTATGATTCTAGGCAGCTGCTGACTTTAAAGAGATTTTTTTTTTATTTCAAGCTAATGATGGATATGCATCCTTTATTATTCCTATTGAGAAGAGATATGGTTGTCATTCGTATATTTCTGGTTTTATGAAATAAACCACAGATGTTTCTGTAAAAGATTCAAACAAAGTGAGCAGGACTTATTCCTTAAAAATTTTGGATATATAATTTTGCCTCAGTTTCTTATTTGGAATAAACTCATTTTCATTTTACAAGTAGAAAGGAGCTGTGCTGTACAGAACTCTTCAAAAATCTTGAAAACATGTCAGATGAAAATCTGGAGTTTGACACAGTTTCTGTAAGTAAAGCAATGCTATTTGGAGCCCTGGAAAATAGGGAACATAAATTTACCCCAGACAGCTTTAACTTGCATAATCAGCATTTGCACAGCAGGTCACACTTGGAAAACCTGGCAGTTTTCCGGGCCTCGTGTTTCTGCACAGATGACTGGTTTTGCAAATGTCTCTTGCATATAGGTGTAAAATAGTTTTATTTTGCTGTTGGAATTCTAATATCCCTTTTTTCCCCCTTCTAAACCTGTACTTACTGTGATCACTGAAAAGAAACTATTTTTTTCCTGAGAGTTCACTTCTGTCTGTTACTGTATCTCATATCTTTGAGTGTAGCTTTGGAGTGCTCATATTTTCTAAGCTGAAGAAAGAGCAACATCTAACAGATTTTTTTCATGATTTTTTTTAAGGAACTGTGTAAGAAAATAATGGGACAGGGTTCATCAGCCTCGTTAAAACATATCACCTTAATGATGCTCTAGTCCCACTGCCTGATCATGTGGATGACCCCTCTCTAGGAAGCCTATTACAGGGTTTGACCAGTGCCACCACTGAATGACATTAGCATCATTAGACTGTACTGAAATGTTTCTCTGTCATGATCTTGCCTGCATGTTACTTTTTCTAAGATGTTCTTGTAAGAAAAAGAAGTGGAAGGAAAATTACACTGGTTAGAGAATGCCCCAGTACAAACAGAAAAAAAAAAACCATACTGTCATCAGCTGTCCTCCTTCCTGCAGTCTGTATATGATAATTTTGTAAGTCTCTTACTCTCTGTATTTGGTTAAAAAAAAAAAGGGAAAAAAAAAAGAAAAAAAAAAAGAAAAAGTGTTTAAAATGAGGCTTATTTGTTACATATTGTGAAGGACTACATGAATAAGTGGCATTCCTTCCTTTCTGCAGTTGGAATTAAAATAAAGTTCACATGGTCATTTGAACAACTCTCAATGATTAATCTGTCAGGGACAAAAAAGCTTCCTGGAATGGAGAAAGTAGGGAGGGAAGCCAAAGAAACAATTTTAAGGAAGGATTTAATGTTTTTTATTGAGTAGCAGAACATCAGATTCTTAGGACATTAGGATTCTTTCCCAGGTGAGAAGAAGATCATATCTGATGTCTAGGACATGAACTTTCAGTTTTCTCCTGTGCCCAGTAATTGCTGATACTCCTTGTACTTGACTGCTGCCATTGCTTGATGATCACTCAGTTCTTCCTGTTTCTTTGGCTCCCTTCCCCTTGCCCTCTGCCAGTAGCTCTTCTGCAGTGAACTGGGAGGAAACTATATTACGAGGGCCATATTTGTTCCCAGTGCAAAATTCCACTTGGGCAGCTGTACACTTTTCAGCCTAAAAGCACACTTGCAGGTTTGGGACAAATTTTCATAATTACTGGAAATACAGCATTGTCTGTCTCAGATTTATCTTCATGCATATTGACAAAACTTTAATACACAAGCATACCAACAAAAAAGAGGTGAATGAAGCACACTCAAAAAGAAATTATTTTGATTAAACATCAAATGGAGCTTCTAATCAGATTGAAGCAATTTCATTATTTCATTTCTAGATTCTGGCCTTTCAAGATGTGTACTCATAAAATCAGTTTTCATGGCAAATGAGTTGGGGCAAACTTGCCCTAGTGCAGATGCACCAAACCTCAGTATTGTGTATGTCTACCCTACTTGGTAGTATATTTCACTTTTTATATAGGCAAAATACTTCTTTTTCCTGTTTGTCTTTTGCCAGTAAAACTGCATTTGTCTGAAAATTACTTACAATAACAATTGTAGAATCATTAAGCTTATCTGAAAATGCTGCCAGTAGCTTTTTAATCCTATGGCTGTTTTTTGTTGAATGAAATTTGTTCATAAAAGAGACACTTGCCTTATTACTCTGGAAAGAATTGTGTATATGTAAGCCTGAGTATATAGTGTTAACACTGTCACATCTACATCTCAAATGGTTTTGCAATGTTGAGTCTTTCGACCATTGAGAGATTGGCATTTTGTGTCTAGTTTATACCATGTCCTTTTTGTATCTCTGCTTTTTGGTGTCCTGCAAAAAGTAGAGCTAAAACAGCAGGAAGACTACTGGATGGAGGCTGAGCACTGAACTTTATTATGTATTGCTTAACATTACAAGTAAGTTTAAGGAGGAAAGATTTTGATACTTAAGACATCATGTGTACTATAGCATTTTGGAAAAGTACAAAAGCAAAATAATCTGTGTGAATCTTGTGTGGAAAACCTTAACTAAGACAAATGGGAAAAATAATTCCCTGGATTTCATACCAGAATGGAAGTTTTGTATCTTAAGTTGTATTATTATAAGTTATTTCTACAGATATGGAGCATAACAGATCTCAGTAGGTAAAAGCAATAGAATTGCTTCTTGCTGCTGCGCTTGTATTTCTATGTCTAGTAAACTGCAACAAAGCCAGAGAAAAATAGGTGTGACATTGTGATGCATTGATCTATGGAAAGGCAGCTTTTGAACACGTGATATGTGACACTCTGGCGACCCTTGGAGACTCCTTTACAGAGAAGTCAATTTTCTGTGCTAAAACTCAGATGTTATAACAAGAGCATTTCTGGGTACTTGAATAGCCATTTGAATTGCAATATAGTTGAGTTTACTGCAAAGGTAAGAAAAAACACTACCTGTTAGGTTTGTGGAACTGATAGTGAGAACGTGGTATATGATGCAGAGAGCAGCAAACTTTAACAAGCTAGAAAAGATTTTTAGTGGCTTGTATGCTGCAGCTGAGGAACTAAGGAGGCATTACTGACATTACTGGGCTATGGTAATTATTGTAAACAAACTGAGGAAGTAGGTTTCCTACGTGACTTACTCTTAAGCAGAATGCTCAGAAGCTGTCAAAATAAAATAGAATTCTCCAGTGAAATAATGGTATCTTTGGGATAACAACTGTTATTTTTACAATAATCATTGTCTCTCAGCCTCCCTAAAAAGGTTCCCAGAGTATTACATACCTTAGAAGTCAATTTCAGAATTGTAGGGGTTAATTTCTTTTAATATTTCACTCCATTTTCTGCATAGGGTTTTATTTTTGTGGTGTGGGTTGAGCTTTTTAGGAGGGTTTGGGGTTTTTTTTGTAATAGGTGACTTCCATTTAATTAAAGAGTGGATAGGCAAGGTCCAACACTCAGCATTTATTTCCATCTCTACAAATTGCTCTGACTGAGGAAGGGCTTACAGTCTAGAGGCTGGATTGTTAAGAGTTCGTGTAGTTCCAGCGTGCCAGAACTGAGTGCACTGTAATTACTCTCACACATTAAAGCCTTTTAGAATACCCAGATAGGTGAAAAACACACATATAAAAAGGATAATAGTAATATTTTCTGCAGTGGTTTCTTTGACTATGAAGACAAAATGATATCGTACATCCAGATGAGCTCATTCAGATATGCTAAACTACCGTTACAAAATTCAGCTCTGTGGGTTAATCAGCTCTTTTTGTGATGATAATATTTAATAAAACAAGGCTAGGAGTTCTTTTGATGGGCTGTTTTTTCATCCATACCTCTGATATGCCATCTTCTGTGCAGAGTCCTCATGCACTGAGGCATATAAAGGAAGGCATGTTCACAAAAGGCATGGTGTTAGCTATGACAGTATTCTATAAAAGAAAAACTGCTGTATTTTATTGTGAATTCATACATTTGATAACTGAATTCTAAAGAAGAAGCATGAACAGCTAGCAACACATCTTCACTGTTTAATACTTTTGTCTTTGATATTAAAAGGTGTTTTTAAAATTAGTCCAATTTTACATTTTTATTTCATTATAAAAGCAAATGAAGCAAGGGTGTTGAAAACGTAAAATTCTGCTATGAAAAAAACAGAATGCTTGGCGCTGCATTTTTTTAAACAAATCTTAGGGTTTTGCTTCTGCAGAATCCTTTGATAGCCAGTGTTTGTGGACTTATAGTTAGCTGGCATGTTCCAGGCATCATGCCAGTAATATGATCTGGATTTCACAACACCATTGTGATAAGACAAGCATGAATTTTTTGAATATGCTTGCTTTCCTACTCCCTGCCCCTTGTCTTAGAGCTCATGCTCTGTTTTTACTCGTTCACACGTTTTCTTCCATGGAATTGTGTTAATTTATCCTGTCAATTTTTACCTCTCCAAAGTAATCTTCAAACTTAATATGAAGTTTGCTCTTTTCTAAGAGGAGGGACTCCCACTGCTGCAGGGTTTCCTTTAGAATAAACTCAAGTCTTGACTTTGAGATGAAAAGTATTGCTGTGAAAAACCTAGATAGTGATTTTGTTTGTTTTGTTTTCTAAAAGGAAACAGCAATTCACAGTGAAAATACAGTACAGTAATATGTACAGCATATATATTGAAAAAAGCTTTAAAGCTGGGCTTTAAGTTTTAAAATAAGTAAATCCGTAGGAAAGGGCTGACACATAGTACTATGCAGTGTTAGTTATGAAAACATGCTACTAAACTGAATTGAAAAACTTAACTCCAGACTTATGAAAGGAATCACTTTTGTGGTTTTGCCTCTAGTTATTTGCTTCCATTGTAAAAAGTGCCACAGTGGCATTAACTAATTAATTCCTTTAAGATACTTGTGTTAGAATATATTGTATTGTCACATTTTCTGCCCACTTAAAACTGAAATTTTAGTTTAAGCACCAGTTCAGTTTTTTTAAAAGGTAATACTTTTTCTAATGTGCGGAATGGATGACTAAAGCAACACTTCAGAACGTGAGTGTCTTCATGAGGTCTTGGAGAACTTTTGTTTTGAAATACTATCAGTTGCTGCAAGAAACTGCAGAAGATTATGTATCTTTTGTTGCCATGTAACTTTCTGCAAGTTTCGGCAAAAGCTTCTTTAGTCACAAGCAGTACAAATTTTCTTCTTGATTACCAAGAATTTTAGTTGTCTGTGGATTGTTCTTTGTGCTTTACTAAAGGTCTGTCATAGATGTGGAATGTAATTACTGAAAGCAAGCACTGCTTTTGTTGTTGCTTCCCTTAACAGCGGCCTCACCTTATTTTCACTTAATCCAATCACTGCCAGAAAGTGCTCATACTGTGTGTGCTCATATATGTGCATTCACATTGTCCATAACAGCCTTTAAACAGATTCATATTTTAATAAATGTGACTCATTTTACGCATGAAAATGGCAGTTAGATCGTGTAATAGTTTGATGCCTACATGAATGTACTCATAAACTGTAGTTTCTTTTTAAATTTTTTTTTTGTGAAATACTTCAAATATTTACTTTATAGACTGTTAAAGTATCAGAAAGTTTTGTATTTCCCTAATCTGACATGAGTGTAAAAAAGACTGAATGGAGGTTTCATAATTTTTAAGAAAGAGTCTTTTAGAAAAGAGTATGTCCTAGAAAAATTCTTGGATGACAAGTTTAAAGAAGTGTGACAATCAAAGTTACTTGCAAAAATAAGATTTTTTTAAAAAAATTAAATCGTATTCTTGAAAATAGTATCAAGGCTTCACTGCCTGGCACGTAATGTCTCAGCTATCTTTGCAACTTTTATTTTAGTATATGACGGATTTTTGTTTGGCCTCAAGGGTATTTTTTGGTTTTCTGAAGTCAAGAAACAGGCTTGCTGCTTTATCTTAGGGAGCGGTCCTACTCTGCAAAGCTTGCATTGGCTGAGTGGCTCCGTACAGCGGGAGCTGCTCGGAGCCGCGCGTACGGAACCGCCGCACCCGTCCAGCACCCCCGGCACTGCCCGTCCTTACCGCGTCTCCTCCGGCTTTCTCGCTCCGCTCCTCGGCCGCTCCCGTCAGCAGCTGCCGCCGCGGCCCGACCGCGGGGACATCGCCTCAGCGACCCGCAGTCCGTGTGTGCCGTGCTGGGACCACACGGGACGTACTGGGAAGAGAGGCGCAATTCTGTTCCTCTTCTGCGTTTTTCTTGCTCAGGACCGTTCTGGGCTCGTAAGCCCGGGCTGCGCCCCGCGTCCGAAGCGGTACCTTCCCCCGGGGAGCTCGGTGCTCCCAGCCGTCCCTTCAGGCGGCCCGGAGCAGCCTCATTTGAACCCCTGCTCTTTGTGGCAGGCTTATCCTGGCCAGGAAAGGGGGAGAGAAGGCAAAGCAGCGGCGAGCTGCCGGACGCTGGTTGGACGGGCGAGCTGCCTCCGCCCCCGGGCCGCCGCGGCAGCGGGGCTGCCGGGAGGAGCTTCGTGCTTCGGCCACCCCGGCGGAGCCCTGTGCGGGCAGGGTGCGAGACCCGGCCTCTGGGGAAGCCGAGTTTCAGCCGCGAGACAACGCTAATGCCGGGGTTAAGGGGAAACTGCGGAGCCCGCGAAGAGCGCGGGTTCGCTTTGTTAGACCAGGCAGCAGTGAGGGTGTGTAACCGCACGGGACTCGGCCCCAAAATGTCGGGGGCTGGGGGCACTTCCTGCCTTGGGATCTCGTCACAGTGTGCTCGGGGATGCAGAGATGCGTGTTCATCCCAGGCACTCGGGCGGGCCAGCAGACTCGCTTAGTGTAGCGCTGAAGGGCTCCTTTCTTAGTACTTCCTAGGTCATCTTCGTCAGGCAACAGTTCGAAAGCAGAAATAATGGACAATAAAATTGTCCAAATTCAAGCAAGCTCTTAAAACATTCTAATGCAAATTGAGAATTCATTATTTGGCTGAACCTCAGTGCATTTTGAATGATTCTTCATACTAGTCCTGGTAATCTAAAGCCTGTTTCTCATTTGAATGCTGGGAATTCCTGCAAGTTTCCTAGAACCTCTAGGTTCCTCTCTAAAATTTTGAGCCCCTCTAAAAATTTGCTATTATAGAATTCTCTGTGTGAAGAATGTTTTTGGTTATTAGCTACTAGCTCCAAGTTTAAAAAAGATTTGTCAAATGAATGAATGTAAAATATGCCTTTATAACTTGCTGGGAATTCTGCAAAGAAATTAGCAAATTAAAAGTGAAACTTTGCAACATAAAACTGTTATTTTTTAAAGTTACAGTTTAGGAAATAAAAATGGTTATTGCAGTCACTGTATATCATTGACATCATAAGAAAGCTATATCATATTGTAATAATGGGTTCGTTTGCAATTTGTCAGTAAGTTTTGAAGATATTTGGGTTTTGTAGAATTGGAGGAAACCAACATGAGATTGCTTTAATTAACCTGAGGAAAAATAAAGAGGTTTAAAGATACTGTATTAAAGCTAGTTCTGTTTGAGATAAAATATGAACAAGTAGTTGTTATTATAATGATAAATTATTTCCATCATAAAAGTGAATGTCAGAAAAAAACCCATATCTAACTATATTACACTATCAATTCAGCATGCCTTAGGCTTTTAAAGTTTTTTGTACTTTTCCTTTATGGCTTGTGATTCCTTCAACTTATGTTAATTATTTTCTATTTTAACTCAGAAGCTTATTCTATTCTGAAGAGAAGACCATTGACTGAAGCGGCCATTTCAGTGCTAGTTAGGAGCATAGTCTGGATGTTTGGGATTAAAGCAGTCCAAAGCTTTTCCAATGTACCAGTTTTATACTTTAAAAGCTGGCTGAATAGAACTAGAAAGGGATAATTCTGTTAATTTTTGACAAATTTAGCAATATTCCTATTAAACATTCTTTCAACATGTGTATGATTCACACTCCTTCCTTCCCAATGTTCTTATTCAGCCTAGGATACACAGAGTTGCTCAAGGGAGGGAAGTGGGAGCAGGAAGAGCAAAGGGAGTGGGTTGCTGTGAGTGTCAGGATATTAGAGTGGTTGTTTCCTGTCGTTGTTTCCTGATCAGTTTCAGCAATTACTTGCAGAGCTAGATAGGTGATTCTCTAGCTAGATTACTGCTTGGCTGGAGTATTTAGTTTTCATTTTAGAATGGACAGTTTTAGCTTCTTTGCTTTTGTAGGAAAATACAGGTTTCTAACTTGAAGTTATACCCCACAGCACCAAGGTTCTTGAAAAAAACTATTTCCTGAGGATGAGGCTGTTTATTTAAGCCCATATTTATAAAGTATCCATAACTACTTTTAAGCCCTTTAACATATAGTTCAGGTCCATTGATTTTAGGGCACTTATGTGCAGTTAAATGCCTAAAATTTTTACTCAGTGAAGGAGCCTAGAGACTTGGTGTATTTTTTAGTCATTTGCATTCTTTTACAGGTAATTACGTTATAAATATTTGAAAAGTCAAAAATAGCCAAACTCTGTTTCTTTGATTATCCTCTTTGCTGAACAAGAAACATATTTTTACATAGATCAGCCTTTTGATTAAGTACTGAGTGCTTTTTTGTCTCTTAAAGGCTGTCTAAATAACCTGTTCCTGTAAGCTTTTGTGTATGGGTCATTCCAAATAGCATATGACAAAGTTTATTTCTTCAATCTGCTGCAGTTTTGTCTACAGGAAAAAAAGAAAAGTTGTGCCGACTTGATAGATGACAGGGAGCTTTTATTTGGATGTGCCAGGTGTTTGTAGCATAACTGAATTGTTTGGATAACATTAGGTGTTTGCTGTTTAGGGAGGACTGACGAGAAAAACGGGATGTGCCTTTGTGTGAGCATTCTGCTTGGACCAAATGGGCATACCTTTTCCTTGGACCTGTAATACTGTGAAGTGCAGTTCACTGGTTTTTAAAGAGGCTTTAGGCTGAATGATGTGATTTGCAAAAGATTTCATAGTTGATTTTTCTTTCATACTGAGAATCTTGGTGATCAGCTTTGATTAAAGTCTATGATTAGAGAATAAAACATCCTACTAGCAGAAAGATACTAACATCCAGTTATTTCTGGCTGTGAAGTCTGACAGTTGTCTTCAGCAAAGTAATGCAGTTTGCAAGGAGTGGTTTGAAAGACTTGGCTTTGAGAGTGAGTGAAAATACTATAAAACATCTGGTCGTAGAAATTAACTTTGAGTAATTGATCAGAAATTCGAGGTAAGCAGAAAGAGAGAAGAATGTGCCAGTCTTAAAAAGGCAAACTTTGAGAAATCAAACAGTTTGTTTTTTCCAGACAGGGTGCAGTTCAATTGCCAGATTCATTTGCCACAAGATCTTTCAAACCCAAAAGTTAAGAAAGGAAAAGTGTTTTTGTAGGAATAGCAGGAAAAAGAAAAAAATGGATAGATCCAGAGAAAAAACATTGTAAAGAAAAATTACCACCCAGACTTAAACCCAAAAGTGTTTACATAAGATCTGTCTCAGGAAGTCCCTAACCACCGCTTGCTGCTGAAGGGAAGCAACATCTGGAAAACAGCTATTGTACCTTTGACTTTTTCCTATAGTCTTTTTTGAAGCATTTTCTGCTTTCTGACATTGGATAGCATATGTTTAAAAATGTTAAAATGCATCGCTCTTAAAGCATTTAATCTCCTGTAATGTATTTTTCCTGATTCATGTGGAAAGTATTAGGAAATAGCTGGGTTTGGGGGAAAAATGAAAAAAAAATAAATTTGACAGTGTTCTGGAGAAAATCTGATTTGTTTAGGAGGAAAGCTTTGGTAGAAAGCTCCAAACAGCTTCAGAATTTTTTAGCTGGTTTCAGTGGATAACAAAACTATTTGAACCAGAGATTATTCATGATACAACCTCTTGAATGTAATTCCAGTTGAGTTCTTGGTAACATTTTCTTTCACAGACTGGTATCTTGGTTTGAAAGTTACTTGGGTTTTGCTGCACTTACTGATCTGTTTTTCTATATTGGGCTTCATTGCTGCAGTGACAAATGTGGGATGATTAATTCCAGTGGTTCAATAGGGTGAGAATACTCAGCAAAGACCATGGGATCAACATCAAATTTTAATTTTCTTTGTTGATGTTGCTGAGGCAGATTGAGTCAAAATAAGATGCCCTCTCTAGCTCTACATTTTTATAAGGTAAATTTTGCTTATATCTCGTGATAAAAGAGATTGCTTGAAGTACTTGCTTTATTCACAGTTAAAATCAGGGTCCATTGTCTGCTTGTACATATAGAGCCTTCCTGCTACAGCAAATTAGTCCGTATAACTGCTGTACTCCAAACTTCCGTTCAGTAATAGATATGCAGGTATAGGCTAGCACTTTTATCAAACTTGTTGTGGAACAGTAGAGTTGTGGCTTGACAAGACCCCTGGAGATCATCTGGTCTACCTTCTGTGGAAAGCAGAGCCATAAATTAGGTTATCCAGTGTCCAGTCAAGCCATATCTTGAATATTTCCAGCGAGGGAAATTGCTGTCCTCCTCTGGGAAAATATTTCAATATTTAAGTGTATTTGCAGAGAAGAAATTTGTTTATATGCAGATAGAATGTTCCCCCCTCACCCCATCACATCTTGACCTGCTGCTATCACTCTGGAGAAAGCATTTCCACCTTCCCTGTGACTACTCTGTAGGTACTGGAAGAGCTGTTAGGTTCCCTTCCTGCCCCTTCACCTTCTCTGAGCTGAACAAACCCAATTCCTTTAGCCTTTTTTCCTATGACAGGCTTTCAAATGTGTAATCACCTTGACAGCCATCCGTAAGACTGTGTCATAAATGTGTAAAGTCTCTCTTGAGACATTTTATAATGAATAGATTTCTGTATGTTACAAATCACATGGTGTTGCCTTAGCAAAGGTTTGTCTTCAGTTTTTTTTAGAATATTCCAAATCCTACCAAGGTTAACCAGTATATACATTTGGTTTTGTAGAAAATTTTCCAGCTCTTAATGCATGGAAAATATCCAGTCTTCTTAAAACCAGCGATACCACAAAACAGTTGGCTTTTTTGCCTATGAGCTAATCTCCTAACAATGGTGTCTTTGGTTTTACAAACTGCTGACTGTAGTAATATGGACTTTCTACCACACAGTTAATTGATAAGTTACTATCCCTCTGTCCTCTACTTTGTTTAGTGCAATACAACCACACTACTGTATGTGGGAAAATGCTTTCATAAATATAGTTGACTACAAATTGGAAACATATCCTTGTCTCTTCTGGCTCTCTTATCAAACCAGTGTCATTATTCAATTTGTGAGGAGCAAAAATGGAAAATAATTACTTTCCATAGATTCTCTTCTGTTATGTGTGCCAGTTACTGCATATCTTGCTGACCCTGCTTCCTGTACTGAAGGAATGCTCTATGCCCAGGCATCCGTGTTACATGGCAGGTATGCATTCAGGGGCTGTGAATATCTTTAGAAGAGTGCAAGATTGTGAGTAGGGAACTAAACTGTTCATTAAAACATTTAACTTTTTTTTTTTTACCTCCTTTTACATGTGTTTGTGGTTTTCACAGTAATAGTACAACTTACCAAATAAATGTGATAAGTTATTATAGTACTTGATCAAGATGTTACCTATGAATAGTAAATTAAAGTCCCCAGGCTAGTGTGGAATACTTCACCAGCTAATTATTTTTTGTCGCAAAGTTGTGAATGCCTGGCTGACAAAAATATCATACAGCAGCTGTTTCCTAGTTTACTTGCATTTGCAGAATTGCACAAACCCTTGACAGAACACTATGCATGAAAGTATATATCAAGTATGCAGTAGTGGTGTGGTTTAACCACCTAATTTTTGGTTTGTTAGCCCTACTATTTTACAGTATAGTTTTATATTCATTATAAAAAAAGTTTTTAAAAATACAAAGTAAAAAAGACACAGTTGATAATGATGCAGGTTTTTAGTCTTTTTCCACACAGATTTTTTTATGATCAGTTTTGCAACAATGTATATTTGTGAAACAGTTTTAGGTGCTGTAAGTTTTGGATTACACCTTGTGCCTACAAATTGTCATAATCCACCAAAGAGATTTTAAATTTGGAATTATTAAGAATAGATGGTGCTGCTCAGGTCAAAGAAATCTGTGACAGAATGGAAACTTGAACCCAGGCTTTCTAACTTGCAGGGAAATGCCTTAAAACCCAGATTTTACTTTGTTTCTGTTACTGCTGTTTAAAGTAATACCTGCCCACCTTTTCTCATTAGTATAACTTTGTACATGTGATTTACTGGATTGAAAGTGTTTTGTCTTTCATAGCATGTTATGTCAGTCTTTCTTAATGAGAAACAAATTGCACACCATAGTTGTTCATGAACATTTTAAAGCTTGCGTGCTCCAGCTCAGGTTCTTCAGAACTGAGTGAAGCTGAATAACCACTGATTTTCGAAGCCTTGGGAGTATTTTTCTTAAGACTTCTTTGTTAGTACCCATCAATTCCAAAGTATGCTTATTTATTATGTGCCTTAGAGCTGCTTTCTCAGAAGCTTTGAATATTGAATAAAGAAAATAATAGGAGAAGCCTAACTGTAAATCAAGACACAAGTATACAGACTTAAGTGTTCATCCTGCTGAACACTGCAGTTCTCCATTTTTTTTTTTCCCGTAAAATTAAGCCTTGGAAATTGTTGTCTGGTGGAGGGAGCACTCAAAATATCCTATCCAGGTGGCATTGACTGCTACATTTGAAGTTCACTTTTTTGCTATGCTAATGTTTTACTATCTTTAAACTGTTACCAATAATACTGCTTTGTTTGATTTCTCCAGTAGAAGTTTAAAGGCTTGGTGTTACAGGTTTGGTTTTCTTTTGCCAACTTAAAAATAATTGGTCCCCTTTACACAGAGTGATTTTCATTAATAAATGTAGTCCTGGATTATTTGGCCGTGCTTTTCCTTAGCATGTGTTGTTACTTCCATGAGACCATAAACTAGTGAACACTGTTGTCTGCATACAATATCCAGCTGCAAAATTAGTTCTGGTGACAATGGAGAAAATGGAAAATGATACTTGCCTGTGGAAGAAGCTGCCCATGAGCTCACCCTCTGGAAAATATCCTGATGGCCTCACATCCTAGCTTTTTTTCAGTGCACAGTAGCACAAATGTGAGCCAAAGTTTGAAAAGCTAGTGCTGTGTGTTTGCTTTGGCATGGGGCAGCCCTGAGGCTTTCCTTTGAGAAACCAGTCTTGAAGTCTTTTGCTGAAGGGAATAATTTTGTCATTCCTCTGTGCAAAATAAACTGATTCTTATCTATACCTATTATTGCATCATATATAAAGAAGAGTTTAAAATATCACTGCCCAGATTTAAAAAAAAAAATCACAAAAACCTAATTATCCTTTTTGCTTTAAAGGAAGAAAAGGAGAGGAACAATATGGGAAAGGTGTAGCTTGATTACAAAAGCTACAAATTAACTACAAAAGTGTAATTACAAAAAATGTGTTCTTTTATATTTTAGCATATTATATTCTGTTTAATTTTTTTGGTATCTATCAGTTTGGGGTTTTTTTTCCTGCACCCCACTACCTACCAAAAGCCCATTTCCTTACAGTTTTGTTTGGAATTTACATAGCCTAGGCTATCACCCTTTCATCCTTTTTGGTGCTTGTATAGCTTGTTGGTCCTGATCTGTATGTTGTCCTGGAAAATAGATTCTTTGTCCTGAAAAAATGCTTACAACCACTGCTACAGATTGGAAGTGTGTTTATACCTTTAACATCAATGAGAATAGCTGCAGATTTGTTCAAAATAGCTGGAAAGTGGCCTTGACCCAGGCTGCCACAGGGCATGTCGCACTGTAGAGGCTGTGAGCAAATAGAATTTTTACAGCCGTGACTCTTAACTATGTTTTGATGTGCCACTTGACAAGAGGGGACAGCGAAGAGCTGCTGCATGGAACCTCAGTCTAGGTAGGATCTCTAGACCACTGCAAAACCTTGGGATTGCAAAACATCAGGATTTGCTCAACACTAAACTGCTACAAAGGCACTCTAATACTAGGGAAATTGGAGTTCTTCCCTCATTCTGAGGTGTAAGGTGCCTTGTGGAGGTGTTAGGATCTCTCAAATATGTGGGATGATGGCCAAAGCAGTTCCCAGTGTGGCTGAAGCCCTTGTTCAGATAAAGTTCAGAAAAGCTGAAAATAATTATTGGGGTTGCTTTTCCCCCTCTAAAATCTAAGTAAGACTGAGATGTGGAAACAAAGGAGGACAAAAGTACAGTTTATGTTTCTCTAGTGTGATATGTAAAATTCAGTATGAGATACAATAAACTGGTATGATTAATAGCTTATCTTCACAAGAATGAAAAAAAGTCAAAGAACCAGCAGGTATTGCTGCCCTTCACAAACTTGTAGAAAACTGTCTTCTAATCACCTAAGGTCATCCTTTTTTCCTTTTTACATCTCTGCTTTTGTATATATTTTGATAATCTAGGAAGGCAAACCCCGATTACTCCCTCTTCCTTTAAACTCACTCATCCTTTGTCTTGGGAAATTACTGTAGCATCATACATCATCATACTTAATCAGTAGGTCCAGAACTGCAAGCTACTAATATAAATTACAAAAACAGAGGGAGTTTTGTTTCATTTTAAGAAAAGAGAGCAAATGAAACAATCACTCAAAACTTTTCATAACTTTTGATGATACATCATTCTGTCTTTCTAGAGGTACAAATGTGTAGAGAGAGAAATGAAGATAAGTTGAGAATGGTTTTTAGAAGGTACTTTTTGGGAGAAAGCAATAAATACCCCAGGTTACCCTTAAGATAAAACAGTTAAGGTAGTCTTAATGATATGAACCTCTGCTTTATAAACTGTACTTATATTTATGAGATACATTTCTTCAAGAGAGAGGATATTTCATATGGGAAGAAAATTTTTGAAGGACTGATCTGTTTCATTGCAGAAAGTAAACTTAGACTGTAAAACCTGACCTGATTTCTAAGCATCTTTTTTCTTCATTTTAACTCCAGCAAGACTGGGAATTCCTGTTGGTTTGTATGTTGTTCAGTTGTTAATCCAGCTCTATTCCACTCATTTACAAGGTCTAAGTGTCCCTTTTGGTTTTGGTGGGATTATTAAATTACCTTTGGTGACTGGAGCACTCTCCTGTTTATCATGTCAATGGGTCTAATGGGCATATATGGCTCTTTCATAGTCCAAATTCACAGATTGCTGGGGACTTGAGAGACAGTTTAATTATGGCCTTATGGTTTCCAAGCAAAGCATTCAACAGTTCATAACAAACTGAATTTGTTCTGGCTTGTTGCTGCCTCTTTGTCTGTCTTTTCAGTTTTCAATGACAGATCATATGATTTCATTCATTCATTCTTCCCTAAGCAGTGTAAGGCTTTTCCAGAATGCATGAATGACTAAGGTAAAAACCTAAAGAAATTAAGTATTGCAGCCTGTCTGATGCTGGTCATAACACAGTATGATCCAATGGGCAACATACTGGTCAAGATGGCCAAGATTTGAAGAAACAGATAATGTGGTGAGCTCAGCTTGAGTGAGAAAAAGTCTTGCAAGAGATTTCCATAAAATATTCCTAAGTCTCAGGACAGAAAAGTTAGTGGAGATCTTCCACACTGGTGGCAGACAAAGAGGTATTGCAGTGGTCTTTGGTCATGGGAGCCAGCAGCATTGTGTACCCCCACTGTCAGCACCTCACTCCTTTTTTAGTGTCCTTAAGCTTTTCTGTCTTTTTAAGAGTTGTCATAGAACTCAAGGAGTAATTATGGATTTTTTTCAAAATGTATATCCCAAGCTCTCCTTTGTTTAGTGGCCCTAGACCACAGTGGGGGTAAACAGCTTCTGGCTGCTATATTAATTAAAAATTATGCAACTGTTTCTGTTTGAAACACTAGATCAATTGGTTGATGGAGTTGTTTGTTTCAGGCATTTATCTCTTGGATTTAATCTACATTGATTCTGCATACCCTGCTTCAGACAGCATAATGGAGAATGAACAAAGATCCAATCAAATGAACAATATTCTCCGAATAATAGCTGATCTGCAAGTATCCTGCAACTATGGTTGGTAAATTTTGTTATGCCTGTCAAGTCTTAATTAAAATGTCTTTAGTGTGAAATTGTGGAAGCAGAATTTGGCCCTGAAGCAATACAATAGGCTAATGTTGGTAGAGTTGAACACTACTAAGTGATGTAGCTTCCACTTCTGTGTAGCTTCAGTCTTATCAGTAAATTGGGCAGATAGACATGTATTCTAAATTGTAAGAGGTTGTGTAGAGTTTACTGTTATATGTGGTATACAAATGACATACTTTCAAGTGCAGCTATTGCATTTGGCTTATATACTGTTTCCACCAGAGGCAATCAGAGAGAATTACCTTAATATCTTCCCTTTACTTTGCAGTAGATACGATGTCTAGAGTGTGGAATATGTTCATTTGATTATCATTTTGTTGTTAGCATCCTGGTGATATATTTACAAAAAGAAATACAAATATTTTGGTCTATACCGTAATTGTTCAACTGTGCTAAGCTTTTGCACATATGTTGCTCCTGGATGAAGTCAGGAAGATGAGGGGTTGCTTCTTTTTGTCAACAGGATTTTACTCTAAAAATAATTTCTGCAGTTCTAGCCTGCTAGTGAAGCTGTATACAAAAAATGTGCTGGTTTTAGTGTCTTAATGAATACTCAGTGTACTCCTGGTGACTTAGAATGACTTTTCATTGCTTAAACATGTAACAAGCTGAAAAGCCTTGAGTAGCAGCTAAACAATCAAATTCAGAAAATTTAAACGCTGCAATTTTGGAGAGCTTAAAAAAAAAGGATTGTTAGATTGTGATAAAACAAGGTGAGATGTTAACTGTGTATGCTTAAGTATCCAGCCCCTATCCTTTTTTGTCAACTTCAGTGTCTCAAAGTATTTAAAAGTAGGATCTAGGCGTAATAACATATGGTTCTGAATAGCTAGATTACGCAGCTGTCATTTTCTTACTGTGAGTTTCATTTTGTCTCTGAATACTTTGGATGACAAAGAAACCTCATTATTTCATTGACCCTTTCCTTTTTACAGTTTTGGTAGCTTCCTGCAGTGCTATGAATTAATTTTGTGTGCTTTTGTTAAAATGAAGATGAAAATTAAAATATGGCCTTGAAACAATATTCTAGGATAATGGGTGCCTTTAAAACAGTTACCTTTACAAGAGCACAAAAGTTAAGTTAGGTACTACAAGGCATGTTCCTGTCCATGCACCACATGTCAAGAGGTTTTTCTGTCATTCTGAACTTAGTGTCTTTCATTCTTGGTATTCAGCATTGTGATTATTAATTAACTATTTAATAACTTTTTCATCTCCTTAGTTCTTGGACTTACGAGAACCACTAACACCTATGGCTGCAGGCTTTGATTTTCCCCAGAACGATGAACAAAAAATTCATACAGGTTTTACAGCAGATAACTTTTTTCCACCAGTGAGATAGCATGTAATAAAATCCACCAACTGTCATGATGATAAAATACATCTGTATTTTCTTTACCAACTGAGAACATCACTTGTGCTCAATCAAGTCTTTAATACCTTTTTAGAGTCAAAGTAGTATTTCTGCCCAATTTATTTTTTAGGGAGGTTCAAATTCTGTTTCCATGAAGGTAGCATAAGAACCAGGAAAAAAAACCAAACCAACCCTGAAAAAATAATAATTTTGAATGACATAAATGTTAATGTTTTTTGTTTGTTTGAACACTCCACAGATCATCTCACAACACTTCCCCATGTGCAAAAGTATTTGAAGTCTGTCCGTTACATTGAAGAACTCCAGAAATTTGTAGAAGATGACAATTACAAGTAAGTACTTTTCTTCAGGCACTGGGAAATTTAACAGAAAGATTACTTAGTCATTAGTCTTACTAAAAGCTGAACAAAAAGCCCTTGGCTGAAGATGTTTTAGGGTGTGTCTGCTACGTAAAGTCCCAAATGACAGTCTGTCTTTATGACTATAAGCAGACTTACAAAGTGAAATATCCTAGTGAAAAGTAACAGTTCAGAGTAGATTAAGATCTAGTCTTTATTCTATCACATGATGATTGTGTTCTGGGAATTTTGTTCAGTAACACTGAAGTCATCTCCAACATGTCCAGCATTGACTCTGTGGTATTATGAATAATTCATTAAGAACATCTACCAATTTCAAGTTATTATTTTTAATAAGATAATACTTACGATTTGAGGGTTTATGTTCTGGGGGTTTAAGCATGTTAAAGCAATGTTTACAAAAGACCTGGAGAAGAGTTAACCCACACAGAGGTTTGAAGCAGATGCCAGAGAGCACATTGGTCCACATGTGAATGTGTTCTAGTTAAAGGAAGTGATAATTCCTGTCCAGTAATTCTGAAAGAACTAGCAAACTAGGTCATACGGTAGGGAACCAAAGTTTTAAATAGCTCAACCAAGCTAGATGCAATGCTGTAAAATTAGCTATTGACAAATAGAGTAACTGTTTAGGTGAGCAGAATTTGAAGTATTCAAAGCAAACATATGTTCAGTAATACAATGCTAGTATAAAATATTTTGGCATATGTTTTACAGAGCAAGGTTGGTAATGAACTTCCTTAAAATCAGTCTTGTTACCAGTTTTGTTAAATACTTCAGTTAAGAACTTTGTCTCAGAATTTATGTGTACTTAGACTGTATGCTAATAAAACAGTGATGGAAGAGTTCATTGAAACGGAACGTGGTTTGGATATCACAAAGGAAGAATCTGATGACTAAAATGATAGTGACACAAACCCCAAAATGTTATATAATTCTTCTAACATTAGTTTATGGTGTTGATCAGTAGATAGGTATCACAAGTGAGTTACAGCCATGAAAGGACTAACTCGTCCCTACTGCCTATCAAATATAGTGTTTCTATGAAGAAATAGAGTTGTTTATACTGGTTCAGAAGAAGCTGGTGAGACTTTACATGGAGCATGTGTGTTACATTGTATGCCATTCTGGCCATACATGCTTGCATGCTTGAAGGTTTAAATAGATGCTGGTGCCATCAGATGAATAAAATCTATCTTGTAACACCAGATATAAAGAGCTAGGTTGGGCCTTAGCCTAGGAAAAGAAAAGTTTAGGTAAGAGAATTACTATGTATAAACACAGCTGGAAGAAAATGGGGAGGGTAAAAAGAAATTTAAGTGAAATTGTAATGATATAACAAAGATGAAATAAATAGAAAATCTTAAAAGCTAAGTGTTGAAATATGGTTCGTAACTATTAGAGTAAAGGAATTCTGGAACCTCTTCTTATTTGGAATAGTGAGACAAATAATTAAATAATTTTAAGTTGAAACCTGATTACTTAATGAAGTGAAGGCTACCAGTTAGCATTTGTGAAAAGAAAAGAGCATATTCAGTAATCTGAAGACTCTGCATTACCAGTGTGGTGGCATGTACACATGCATATGAAGAGTGACCTGCACCAACCATTTACATTTTGCTGCAATTAGTGCTGATACTGCTGGCATACAGATGAAACCTCCTGCTGAGATGGAAAAAAACGGTGTCATCATAACAGAGACAAAACAACCGATGTTTTAGCATAACATGAGTCAGAAAATTTGTCTTTTTGATTTTGAATATAGCTGCAGTTGGTGGTAACTCCGGCTGTTCCTCTGAGTTCTGGCTCCAGCTGTGGGGCGTGCAGGACTATACCTTGACCAGATCTGTTGATAGGAATTCCTGTGATGAATGCATGTGAAACTTTGCCTTCGCTGAGAGAATAGTTCTAAAAGTAGAAGCATTCAGACAAGGTGTTCTTTTGGAACTTCTCAAAGTATTATCAGGGCATACTTCAAATAGAGATAAAATGTCTAAAATTTGTCCCCTTGCTTAGGCTAAACTTCTGCAAAAGAAGCTGAAACAGCACTGGATCATTCATTGCAAAAGCTTGTGCTTGGAGATAATTTGAGATGCTTGTGCTTTGGTGTCTGGTTGATAACAAATACTAAGAACAGTGATGTTTCTGTAGGGAAATAATTTGGAAAAAAAAGTGTTTAAGGTTTTCATAGCAAAATTTATCTGCTCCATGGAATTAGAATTCCTGCCAAAGTACTGATGGTAGAATGTGGAAATTCTTCTTTTATGCAATCTCATTATATTGTATATGTTTCACACACACACACATTGTGCAAGAGGTGCACATTGACCATGAGCAGTGCACACAGCCTTTGAAAAGGTCAAGCAGTCCAAGACTTTCGTTAAGGGTAGTCTGAGATGTAAATCTCAGTGTTAAAATCTAACAAATGGTCATTATTTACTAATTTCCCACATGCTTCTGTGCTTCATTAAAGTTGTGAAGACAGAGAAAAATTAAACTAAGTAGTCATTGGTAAAGGTGAAGAACTGTAGTTAGTAGAAGCTTTACAACCCCTGGATTAGATCAAAGAAACTATTCATAGTGTTGAATTTGATTTTTAGATGGAGTTTCCTGATGATGCAACAGTGTTAACACCATGTATACAGCAGCTTTCATGAGCTGTACTGTTTCAGAAAAAGTGAATTAAACAAGTGTTTTCATAAGCATATGATACTATAACATAATATTTGTAAAAACTAGAAGTAATTCCATTCTAAATTTGAATATTAATGTAACTTTAGCAGCAACCTTGCTGATAATGCTTGAAAGTATATGATATATCTTAAAGATCATTTAATACTTTTTCTTTGGATTTAGTTATTTGTGAGATTAATTCAATCATGTTTAGTGGTTTTCTTTTTGGGCTTCACTGTGGCAAGGAAAAACTGGACTAAAGTCACAAAAGGTATTAAAAAGAGGGAAAGATTTGATTGTCACCACAGGAGAGTTGCTACAGCTTATCTATGTTGGAGAACTTTGATCTTTTTCTACCATGTTTGTTTCATCAGAATAAAATTTAAGTGTTTGGGGTTTTTTTAAGTTAATTCTTTAAAATTCATCCTTAAAGCAAACTCTCATTCCTCTTCCATTTTTGAATTTGGTAAGAAGTTTTTGGATTTTGTTTTGAGTGTTTGATTTCACATTTTCCTCTCAGTTTCCCTTAATGGATCTTTAGTTTCCTAGCATTTTCTGGTCTCATGACAGAAGAAACTGTAAGCCTTAAAAATGCAGAGAGTACTAAGTTTTTAGAGTGGGTAAGAATCTCTTCTGTCTTTTCCTTTGCAGTGACTGCTCTTTTTGAGCCAGGGACAGCATTAGTGCTCTCTGCAGAGAGGTATGTGTGACCTTTGGCATGAGGAACAGAACTATCTCAGTACCAGGCTGTCAGGGAGAGATACTTAAATACTTGTGCTAAAATGTATTGGCAGAATCTCAACACACGTTTGGCCAAATGAGAACCTCAATTACACTGGAAAGGAAAATATGGCAGCCACTTAATATGAAAACTTTTCTCTACAATTTTTTGTGCCAGTCCAATTGCTTCCCTTAGTTTTGTGCTTGTCAGCAAGTAGGAATTCTCCAGAAAACCCCTGACAATGATGTCATATCCTAAAAATAACAGGTCTTTCTTGGTCAGCCGGTATACTGTTTTCTGCAGAAGCTGCTCAGTGTTAGCAGTATGTAACGTTGTGGAACAACGCCACATCCTCTCCTAACCAGACGTACCTTGTGGCCATTCCTATAAATTTTTTTTTTGCTGACCTTTTGGAATCGTTAGGTCGGGCCTTGTATTCTCACAGTTGTTTTCTGCGTGAAACCAGTTTGAAGACTGTTATTTGCACTGCAGTATTGCTGTCTGGACAGGACAGGACAATCAGGCTGCTATCTATGCCTATAATTTGGTTCTTCAGAACATATTAGGCAATATAGTAATGAGATGACTTACAGAATAATCAGTTCAAATTTTGATTCAGATAGGCAAGATGCTATGGGGAAACATTCAAGAGAAATTCATAGGCAATTAAAAGGCTATACTGACTCCTAGCAGTCCTGGTGCTATAGAAGTCCTAGCTGTACCATGTTAGTTCCAGTCCTGTGGGAACAGGAATTAAATGGCAGGTGCTTAGTACTTATATTAAGTATCAGTACTTACATTAGTCCTTGTAACAGTGAACCTTGGTTCATCTTCAATAAGCTTCTTAGGCAGCTATATTCCCTGAACATTTTCCACCAAGAATTGTGGTGAAAGGTGGGATGGAAGAAAACTTTCACTGTTAGTCTGTGATTCATAGTGATCCAGTGGCCATCACGTATGCCTGTTCTGTAGAAGCTTTGTCTCAATTTCCAATGGTAGATTGGTACTCGTTAATTCAGCAAATCTCCGTGCTGTATTTTTTCCTAGAGATTTTACTTTTAATTTTTGTTCCACCTTAGATTGTTAATACTAACTCCTCAGTTCTGAAATTTCAGTTTCTTGTGGGCAGTTTCTGAGGCTGATATCTAGGATTTAATGCCTGACTTGTCTCTTAGCTGAACTCTTGCAGTATAATTTTGGAATGTTGAAATTTCATATGTCAGCATTTAGACCATGCACTAAAGCTAGGCCTCCTTACCATGGTAAAGCAGAGATTTGTTTTTTGAAAAGAATTCCTGAAACAAAAAAGAAATCCTAACAGTGCACAGAAATCAAGTTGACAGAAAGAAAAGTAGTCTGGAAAGGAATGATTCATTACCTACTTGAAATACATTAATAGGGGTAGTCAAAAGAATCTAGTACTGTCAGAAGAATAGAAATTCGAAAACATGAAATGGACCATAGCTTTGTTAACTGACTTCACACTAAAACATAGTTGACAATGTTGGAATATTGTGGAGAAGGAACTGAAAGGTATTCCCAATAAAGAGTAATAGGGAAAGTGATGGCTGAGCCACATGTCATATTTTGAAATGCTGTCATAGGTTTCTCCCTCCACCCCTTTGCATGTTTTTATCTGAAGTCAGAAAGCCTTTCCTTGGGGTGCACAGCAGG
Organism: Pycnonotus jocosus; assembly: GCA_013400435.1. Taxonomy (NCBI): domain Eukaryota; kingdom Metazoa; phylum Chordata; class Aves; order Passeriformes; family Pycnonotidae; genus Pycnonotus; species Pycnonotus jocosus. The sequence continues at coordinate 84,330 of VWYP01005119.1, read as the reverse complement.
GTGCTGCAGCTAAAAACCTTCCAGCTTTTGTGCATGTTCACAAAAATTCCTTTGGATTTAGGAAATAATTTCCTTTGGCTATTCCATTAAAATTTACTTAACATTGTAGTCCTCATACCTTTTTGTCAGACTAGTACAGAGCAAAGGACTCATGAATGTCAAGTTAAGATTGCCTAAACTTGAGAAATGGTAGAAGTGATGTGAATTGGGAGACTGAGATTTGTTAGAGTGCTGGGAACACAGGAGTGAGTGAGTACATAATGAAACACCTGGAGTGAGGCCACATGGCATATACTGCTTTCTTCTAATTACTTTTTTGTTACAATTAAAAAAAATCACTATCACTTTGCCCTATGAAGCTTCTTTTCTGCAAGTCACATTAACTAAAAAGCTATTTCTATGTGCACATTTCAACATGGTAAATTCACTTTCATGTTTAGAGGAAATAAAATGTTAGGTTTGTATCTTAATATGTAACTTTTTGAGTTGTTGGTTTGTTTTTTTTTTTTTTCTCCCCAAGGTAAAAGACTGTATGAACATACATTTTTAAAGTGAGAGGGAGGATTAAATAATGATTTCTCTTTCTGCTGTCATAGGCATTCCTCACCATTTCTTTCCTGGTTCTGACAGGTAGTGATTTACTTCAAAAAATTATTGTTTTGTTACGTCACAGAATAAATAACTACACTTCCAAGAAAGTAAAATTCCTCATTAGCACTGCCAAAATAATTACTTCTTCAATTTCTTTCAACTGTTATTGAGATGGGGGGTTTTTTGGTTTGGCTTTTTTTGTTGGTTTTTTTGGTTGTTTTTTTGTTGTTGTTAATTTCTCTAAAAAACTTGTTTTTCCAGATTATCTTTAAGAATTGAGCCAGGTAACAGCTCTCCTCGACTGGTTTCCTCCAAAGAAGATCTTGCAGGTATAAAACATCATTTGAAAATTTGAGTAAGGAAATAATTTTAATTACAGAAATCTTCCAGTGAAGTATATGGGAAAATCCAGAGGTACATCAGTAGCATGAGTCAACAAGAAAGATTGCTGACTTGTATAAAAGCAGTTCCAGTTCAAGGGATGTCACAGGGTGTTTGCTAGTGTTGGAACACGTGTCAGATTGTGGGAGTTTTTTACAAATGCTTGCATTTTGTCATTATTTAATAACTGCAGAAAAAAGAGCCCTCTTGCAGTACAAAAAAATCAATGCAGTGAATAACACAGGAAATTATCCTTTGAGATTTCCATGTGATCACATACATTTGAGACAATTTCGTTGTGGAAAGCAGGAGGACAAGATTTTGTAGCAACTATAGCTTGCAGCAACGTCTGAAAAACTAGAGTGCCATCCGTAAGTTGGCAAAAACTCTAATCCGCTGTTTATTGCTATGACCTGACTAAGCAAACATCAGGCTATGTGAAATGTACTTCCTGCTATAGGAGCCATTATCTCAAAGCTATTCTGTTTTAATCTCTTAAACCTGAATGGCCAATTTTCTGTCTCATTATGTAAAACCATGTGTGAATGTAAAAACCTCAAGAAGTCCGGACCACATCTGCCATGCAGTTTCAATCGGCATTCAAAATGTCTTTTTTTGTCACCAATGAAATGGAAAGTAAATGAGAAAAAAAATGGAAGATGCTAAATATGAAATGAAGAAAAGAAGAAAAATCCCATGTGTTTTTCCTCTGCCTGCCAGCTCTTCATGTTGGCTGGTGTCAAATCACCAGTTGTTTATAAGAAACCTCTTGTTTGTCCTAGTTTTGTGATTGCTATTCCCAGAGTCAGATAAACATTTGGCCTGGTGTTCAGTTTCTTTAGGATGGTGCTTTCCCTTTCCCTGGTTGATGCATTATTATTAATTGCTGTGTAAAACATAAAGAAATAGTTCACAGGATATTTTTTTAAAATTAGATGAGTTCAAAAGTAGTTCTTACTAAACACTTTCTTCATACAGAAATGCGTTTGGAAGTTTACTTCCCCACGGAAGCCATCACAATGTTGTACTCTGTATCTGTGTCCGGAATGGTGTTCCTAAGGTACCAGGCTTCTGCTAAGCAGTGCCCACTGCATCAGGGCTCTCTCTTCAAACCCAACCCCCTGGCAAAAAGGCTACTAGGCTGGGGATGTGCAAGAGGTTGGGAGGGTACATATCCAGGACAGCTGATTTAAGCTGCCCAAAGAGACATTCTATGCTATGTGACATGCTTATCAATAAAAACTAAGAGAAAGGGGGGAGCAAGGCATTTATTATTAAGGTGGTTGTCTTCCTAAGCATGTGCTATGAGGCTTGGGTTAGACCATGGCTGCTCACTGCCCACTGATGAGAAGTACAGGATAAATTTTTTGTTTGATTTCTTTTGGTTCTGCACACAATTGTTGCTTTTTAAAATGAATTTGCCTTTATCTCAGCCCACAAAGGTTTTGTATCTTGTCTTCTTCATCTTTGTCCTGTGAAGGATGGGGAGAGCAGCTCAGTGAGCAACTGACAGCCGGTGAAAGTCAACCCACCACATCATGTCACATTTTATTTTGCTTTTGTGAGGATTTGCTTCTTCATACTAGAGACTTGAAACTAAGTCGTTGCCTCTCATATGATTAAATCTTTCTTATATATGTAAAGCACACAAGTAACCTTTTTTTGTTTTCTGGCTTTTACTTTGTATTACTCACATCTACATGCTCAACCCTTGGGCTTTGATATTAACACTTCATTCATAGAATTATGAAATATAATTTCAGTCATAGCAGCATAGTATGTGATCATCGCCACTACTCTGTAATTCCTAATCAAGGGCTGAGACCTTATTAGAACTCTAATGGAAGGCAATTAAAAGTGTAGTTCCAAAGTTAAAAATGAGAACTTCGAGTTTGCCTGATCTAGGCAAGGAATACAGCATGGTACTGCAGTGAGCTCAGCTGGAGTCCACAAAAAATGATTGCGACAATGTTCAGTAGTACCAGCTTCACTGAATATATGATCCTATAGTATCTGGCAGTATTAGGAGAGGGTGAAATTTCCCTTCTGAATCTGCAGTGCCCTTAAGTGCTCTGTAAGGTTGCTTTACTCAGAGTGAGAATTACTGTGATGACTAGAAACCAAGTGCTGAGTCATTCCTATTGCTCCATTCTTCTGTTAGTATTTCCTTCAAAAGCTTGACCATTTTGTGGACTGCTGTATTTCTTGCTCAGCTAGAGAATTCTCACTGCCAGTTAGACAATGAATGCCATCAGCATTTTGTAATAACAACAGGAATTTTTCAGTGACCTGCACCTGTGTGGCTGCAAAAATGCTAATAAATGGAATCCAGTGCATTTTACTGAAAATAAATTTTACTGAAAACTTTATTCCTGGAGAAGGTTTATTAAGTAACTTAGCATGAATTCAAATTGAAATTTAACTAAGCATGAAGACAATAATTTACTATTTATTTCACAACATTAATGAATAGGAGTATAGCCATATGTTAGTCTTGAATAATTCTGAACTAAAATACTCAAATATCAGTAATGAGATATTTGAACATGGAGAATTTAAAATAGCACATTTACAGGTACTGCTGTCAATTTTATTTGGATTCAAATTATACCTTGAAATTAATTCCACTTTGGACATTGTATGCCAGAAGTAAGTCCTTTGGAGTTGGTAAGTTATAATGATAATAGATGGTCTCAAAATACTGTGGGCAGTAGTTTGATGTTCCAGTCAATAGTTTAAGGCATGGGAGTCTGATAATAGTGATTTAAAGTTAAAATAAAGGTTCTTAGCCCATAAGGTCAGTCATCAGTTCACTTGTCTTGATACCCCAAAAGGTAATACATTACTAATAGCAATAAGTCTAGTTGAGTTCTGCCTGTGACATGCTGCCTTCTCAGAGATCAGCATGTGTTTCCAGAGACACGAAAAATAAAGATCAATGTCATTGGTAATGATTTCAAAGTCTATAATGGGATTAAGTGCAGGTAATAGTGTCATCTTTAAAATATAATTGCATATGTTGATGATGGAAATGGATTTTACTTGCCAGCACTATGAATTTATCTACTACCCAGTTTTCTCTCTTTCAAAAAAAAATATTAACAGTTTACTGTAGCCAGAGACATTGTAGGTTTGTTTTTTCTCCTTGAAATATCTTTGTGAGTGTGAGGCTCAATAAAAACAGTTAAATCCTACAGCATTTCTATTTGCAAAGTGCTGGAGAAAACCATGTGTCCATTTTCCACTTCTTTTGCCAGCTAGTTTTCCAGTAAATTCAAACAGGAGGCAAGCATCTGATTGAAGTGACTGTCTCACAACAAGCTATGTTTTGTGTATTAGTGGCTAAGAGGGTCTCATTTAATTACCAAATGCATATATAATTGTGAATAGTGCTTTCACAGGAAGATTTCATATCTTCCATAACGCTCCAGAGATTCTTGTCCCTCATAAGTAGCATTTAAGAAGGAGCTTTAAAGCAGTTTAGTTGAATGCTTTCAGGAACTATGTGATTCACACAACCTCCTTGGCAGCAACCTAAGTCTGTTCATTCTTTCTTGCTGTGGTTTCAGAGAGAGAAAGAATGTAGCTGGAGAGCTTATAGTATGCTAACTGTTCACAGTTTCTAGTTAAATTAGCTGTAAAAGACGTCTGTGTTCCTGCAGTGTTAGCTGAAAGGTGCTTGTCATTTATGGTATGGCTTTTAAGTTCTTTTTGAAGGTATAACTCAATACATTTTCCCAGAACAAAGGAAAATATTTAATGGAATATGTGGTAAATATAAGCCTTCTAAGCAACTGGAGTTCCTCAGAGTTTGCACACCAAGTATAGCTCAGTAGAGAAATGTTATGTTATGCATAATCTTTCTCATCATGTTGTTTGGAAAAGTTCAGGGTGCAGTGCTAATCAGAACATACAAAGTGGTTGTTCATTCTATGGAATATAATATATTTATTCTGTCTGGAAAAAACAATATTAAAAGTTAAAATAATAGTAAAATAATTACGTATCCAGAAAATTGTATCTAATACTAAATGACTCAAAGACTGGTCTTAATGATTCTGTGATTTTTAGTGAACCCCTTCCTTAAAGTTAACACCTAGCATTAAATTTTAGCAACAGCCAGGCCTCTGCTGTGGGTAGCCCTTATTTTGGGGGGTTTGTTATGCAGTAGTCAGGGATGGATCCTCACCCCCTCCTTTTTTTTTTTTTTAAATCTCCCCCCCGCCCCCCCCCCCCAAGTAGATCTTGGTGTAATTCTTGAGGGGAGAATAAGCAGACCAGAGGTTTTATGTTACCATCATACCAGGAATGTGGAGTAATTAATCTGAAACAGGTATATTCTTTTCTTTGTTTTTGGGGTAAAATTCAGCCCATTGTAGCAAGTCCAATCAGCTTTGAGAGCTAGCTCATAATGAACTTAGTATATATATTTTAATTAATTAGAAGAGGTCAATTATTGTATGTACAGTATGTGATAGATAGGAGTTGAAAATGCAGAAACAGAAGGAAGAAAGACTGAGGATATTTGCACATTTGTAACCCTCTGAAGTAGCTGTACTACATTAGTGATATCTCTACAGCAATTCCAGCATTTTAGAATAAAAAACCCCCACACCATCATTTTCCATGTAAACACTGAATTTGACATTTAGTTTTGCCATTTGTTTTACTGGTTGCTTTGGCAACTAATAAATAGTTTGTGCTAAGTGTTTTAGCAGCCAGTCATTCTGTGGAAATGAGGATTGTCTAATCCTTGTGCAAGTTCTTGGACATTGCTTCATGTGCACCATGTCTGCTTTTCTTACACAGGACTTAGGGTAGAAATGGAAGAACTAAGTTTTCTTCACATAAATTTACAGATCATCCAGAAAACTTTACTCTTTGGTTCACATTGTCTTCCTCTGTGATACTTTCATGAGAAACTTCTACAGCTCTCTGGAATATTTTTGAAACAAATCCCTACCAAACAAATCTCTGGATTCACATGTTATCAACCACTAAATCCAACTGGAATTAGTGTACTGTAGATTTTTTCTTAACATACCAAAGCTTCACAAAAATTGTAGAATATTCTGTCAAAACAAATACGAAGTTTCTAGGGAGAGAATGATTGTGCTCAGTTTTTAACTTTATCACTTTCTGTTACTTTTTGTGACTTCCTTACCAAAAAAGTCTAACGTACTAGTTCATCGATGCTTATTTTAACTACCAAGCTATTATCCTGAGGCATGTTACAAATGTAGACCAATCAGAAGACAAAGGGCTTTTCTGCCTTATTTTTGGAGGTTTAGTTGGTTTTGGATTTTTGGTTTTGACTCTTTTAACAGCAGTCACCTGAATAGTTTCTGTAAAAAGTTGGGGATTTTTTTGATGGATTGGTTGATGTATTTGGTTGAACCCAAACTTCAGTTTCCCTGCAGCTATACTCTCACAATGGATATGTCTTCATTGCCAATCTTGATGTCACCCAAGCCCATATACTGCCTTGCAGTTCCTACTGCAAAAACTTCAGCATTTTTGCTGAAATTTAAGTCTGGGGTTTGCACATTCCACTGGTACAGGATAAATAACACAAATGCTGGCAGTCAGTGATTCCATAAAAGTGACACTTGAAATTCAAAATATCACTTCTATCCAGGAAGCATTTGAAGGAAATACACTCAGGTGTGCTTACCGTGCAGTCAGAAGTACCTGTGTGTGTGTGTGTGTGTGTGACAGCTTTTGGAGAGCTTGGAAGAGGATGGGAAGGTGCAGCCAAGAACTCAGATTATTTTTTTTTAGTTTGCTTTTGTCTGAGAAGCAGCCATAACATGTCTAACATTGTACACATTAGTAGCCTTTTGTTGAATTGTAAAGCAATACTCTGAAAATTAAAACTGACCTTTTGTAATAGCCATCATTCTAGATGTAATTTTTTTGTGTCATTCTTGATTCTGTGCACAAAATTAATCTAAAGTTATTAATTGTGTGTTTTGTAAATAGGTCTTTCTCTTTGAAAGTTTTGTTTATCAAACACTGGTTATAATGGAAACAGAGTAGTAAAAAATTACAGTGAAGATTTAACTAGAGAGTCTGTGGCTTGGAATGTCTTTATTAAGTTTTAGAAACAGAGCTGGTAAGTTTTACTTCTTAACTGCTCACCAAAAAATAGTGAATAGTAGACACTGTTCCTGAAAAATCATTCAGTTCTTCATCATGTAATATGCAACTCATTTTCAGTTTTTATTTTACATATCTAGTACTGGTTTATTGATAGCTTTTTAATGGAGAAAAATTGTGAACTGTAACTCACTCACCCTGCTGCTTTTTTAAAAAGCTCTGGAGACTGTAAATGTTCACATGTTTTACTGAAGGATTGCAAAAGTAACATTCATTTATAACATTTGAAGGATTATTCATGGAAAAATTATGCAAAGGAAAAAACAGTGAGATCCTTTGGGATATGTGTAAACTTTTCCAAATGTTCTTGCCACAGATCTCTGAACAGCATTCGGCTCACTCTGAGCCGATGAAGTTGTCTCACGTTCCCTAACGCAAACAAATTTTTAATAACATTTTAATATTTTTATACATCATTCCTGTGCATGTCAGCATAATCTTGAAAATGATGCTGAGAAATAATGAAAACCAAACTAACCCTTGTTCATGCCAGCTGACTGGAAAATCCTGCTAAGAGTGCTTTGTCTCCATGAAAGGGAAAATAACAGAATAGCAATCATGGTAACAGTATGCACTAGGAGTGGAGCCAGAAGAGTAAAGACAAGAGTTAGCAGTAGCAGATGACTTCACTTATTGGAAAAAAGGGGCAAAATAACTCAGTCCCAAATGAATTTAAGTATTGGAATTTTGTTATCAGCAGTATCAGGCATAACTTCCCCAGCTAATTGCTCAGCAGTCTGGTATGCCCATAAACATCCCCTGGTCTGTGCAATTTTCATGATTATCTCGCTGCTTACCCTCTTTGACATCCTTCTTAGCATGGGCTCTCTTTGTCTCTTACTCCTTTACAGAAATGAGGTCATCTGCCCTCTGCCTCATAACTCATGCTGACACTCACTGCACCCCAGACTTCTTGCTGAACTTAGTGTAGCCTGCTGAGGAGAACTCTTTATCACCATTCATCTTCATAGACATTTGGCAGCAGAGCAGATACAAAGACTTTGTAAAGGCGTTTAAGTTCAGATTCTTATTACCTTAGCACAGGGCTAACAGAGCTAAACTGTATAGATTTCCTTCTTTTGCCTTGGAGATGAGGAGGATGCAGAACTACATTGAAAATGGTTCAGTCCAGGCATAATAATACCAGCACAGATGATATTTCTGTTTTCATCTGATCCCACAAAGCATTCCATTTTCTGACATTGGGATCTTCACTGAAGACACCTACCTAGGAATTTGAATAAGTCACAGAATTACAGCATAGTTGGAAGAGACCACAGTGGATCATCTAGTCCAAGCTCCCTGCTCAAGTAGGGCCATCCTACAGCACATGGCACAGGATTGTGTCCAGATGGCTCTGGAATACCTCCAGTGAAGGAAACTCCACAAGCTTTCTAGGCAGCCTGTTCCAGTGGTCTGTCAACCCAGGTCCAATTTCCTTCTTTCATAGGACTGATGCAAGCAATTGTGATTGCCATATGTGCAAGGAAGCCAAGCTGGACTGTTGTCTTAAACTGTAAGACTCTTACACCTGTTTCCACAAATTCTGTCACCCTTGACACATCATGCCTTCAGCCTTATGTGAACTGAAATTTTATTCCCTAATATTATATTGATATTATTCATAATATTCCCTAATATTTTATTGTAATCTGAGATGTGGAGTCCCTTTAGACATGCTACATCATTTGTTTCAGGGGGAGGGGGGTCAGTTTAACAAACTTTTTTCTGTTCTGAAGCTGTCCAAGTGATCAAAGTGATCAAGCTTAAATCAAGCAGTTATCATCTTTATAATGATCAGTCTTTAAATAGTTTTGTGTTGTAACCATATTAGAGTAAATTTCAGTCCATGCTCCCTAAAGAGAGGGAGGAAAAAAAGGGAGTGTAGAGTGAAATGTCTCAAACCATTATTTCTTGCTAGATAATATCTCTTCCTCTTTGTAGGTTTTGATAGTGACATTTGAACCTAACTGGAGTCAAATCCAGCCAACTTTGATTTTGTAATGGCTTGATTGTGTCAGCACTGGGCTTGTAATTTTGCTGTTCTTTCTGACAAAGTCATTTTGATGCAGTCTCATGCTTTTGTTTTGTTGCAGATCAGTGCTTTGGAACAAAATTAATCAAACTGCTTTCAGGTCTCTGATTCTCCACAGTGAGAGGCTTAAGCCTTTAAACTATCCAAAATTTAGCAGTTATTTCTACATGTGCAATGTCTGTGTGAAAAAGCACTGCACTATACTGATAATCCTCTAGAGCTGTGCCTTAAGATTGCTACTCTTTCACAGACTGTGGTTTCAGTAGCATTCAGTGAACTTAAAAGAACTTAGTGTCATCCACTCGAAAAAAACTTAATGTAAATCAGGATTGAGAACTGGCACCGGAAACATCTGAATGAGACAGCAAGAAGCAATATAAAAGTGAACAAATCCTGCAGCCAAATTAAGGGACAAGCCTCAGAGTGGGCACATTAACACTGAAGTTTGTGCTGAGTTTCAGATTAAACTCTTGCTGATAAATGCTTATAATTTTCCAGGAAATTTCTCTTTTAGCTGCCACTGTCTTCATCCTGGGTTTCACTTCCAATATATTTTAGGCTTCTTAGCAGGTAATAAATATCTCAATAGTCCTAAGTATTTTCCTGTTCACATGTTGAAAAAGTATCTGATGGAAAGGCACTATAAACAAAGCATGTAGAGCAAACTCCTTTTTTGCTAGTCCATCAGAAGAACTGGAGGTTTTCAAACTAAAGAACTTGTAATCATTTTTGAAACTTCTGAAGGCATTTGTTTTGTCTCTGCATAAATTTTAATTTGTTATGAAAACCCAGGATAAAAGGCTTCAGAGAAATGTATATTCTTGCTACTAATGCAGCAGATAAGATTTTTCAGACCTTATGGTGAAAGATAATCCATACAGTTTTTACATTAAACTAGGCAACACATAATTGTACTCATAGTCATACTTTTTCTGTCCTAATTGGAACTTTGCCTCCATGGCAGAAATGGAAGATGAACTGCTTTGGTTTGAGGGAAGAAGCTTCCAGTGTTCTGTTGCAGCCCAAATGCATCAAAATTTTAGTTGTATGTGCAGCAAGAACATTGTACTTGGCCCTCTCCAACGTGCCAGATGTGTGTCTCTAGGTGAATCTCTGGATGAAGTAATGACTGAAAGTGCATTTCTCAAATCTGCACATGGCCATTAGGTATAAGACCTTCTCTGAAGCTGCATATGCCAGTGACTGATGCTATGACTGATGTGTTTCACAAATTGCAGTTGTATGATGGTAGCAAAGACAGGCAGGCAAAAATGCTGTCCTGATGGTATATATGAATGAGGCAGAAAACAGGCTTAAAAACTGTTTTGTCTTCATTGTCCTACTAAATTGATGGTCTGATGAATAATACTACTGAAGGTTCCTCTAACAAACTTGTCCCTTCTCTCTGTATTGCTAAAAGAAGTTTTGTCTTTTTGCTTGTCTTGGGGCTCCTTTCATTATTAATCAAGCAGCATAATGAACTGTTTACTCAAATGTGCAGAACACTCTATGGATTAAATCTTGCCCCTTACTGCTAGGGAAAACCCTTTGCAATTTTTCCTAGTTACAATCCAGTTTACAGTGAAATTCTAGAGTCTGGGCTATGGGGAAATAAAAATACAAATAATTTGGAATTAATTTTTGTGTTTCATACAACTTGTTATAAGTCTTTATTGCAGAGTGAGTATGGGCAGGAAAGCATCTTGCATTTATTTGGGTTGGGGTTTTTTTGCCTCTTACTGGGACAAACTCATTACTGGTTTTCCTGTTTCTTCTTACGTGTCATGAATCCTCCTCAGTTCAAGGCAGAAGAAGTTGATACCTTCCTTCAGGGTGCTTCACGGTAGAAAGAGTAGCCTATATAACAAATAGAATGTCTCAGGTAGGGAGAGACCCATAAGGATCATTGAGCCCAACTTCCTGCTCCTTGCAGGGCTATATAAAACTAAATTATATCACACTCTTAGTGTTGTCCAGACTCACCTTGTACTCTGACAGGCTTGGTGCCACAACCACTTGCCCGGGAAGTCTTGTCTCCCAGAACGATTTCTGTTAAAAGTTCATATTCATATCCGGTTGGGAAACTGTGCCATGGAATGTTGGTGTTTTGGATTGGTTTTGATGGTTTTTTTCTGTTTTCAGTTTTTACTTATTTGATGCTAGACACTTTTGTAAAGATTCTGATGATGATTGTACATGGCTTTTCCCATCACAAAGTTTCTTCTTGTGTTAACCTCTTAATGTGTGGGGTTTGGTTAGAGTCCAGAAGGTGATCAAGCCGAGGTTGCTGAAGCCTCCAAGAAGTGATTTTTGTAATGTAGAGGGAACTCTGTTCTGCTGGTACCTGTACTGTCCCAAGGAGAAAGATATGGGGCAGATAGCAACTTCCATGACCACTGCTCCCACTTTCATTGCAGGCACCATTTCCACAATTAAATGTTTAAAAGTAAAATCTCAGTTGTTTGCTGTGAAGCCAAGAAGAGCCTGGCATCTACTGAGGATGATGATAGTCTGTGTTTTCCACTGTATTGCAAAGGTCACGATCAAGCTTTTGTGAACAGCATCAAGGAGCTGGAACAAAACCAGTTTGTCCATGTTTTCTGTGAGACCTCATAAAATCTGTAAATTGAGAGGAAGAATGATGGCAGTGAGACATCTCTAAAGCTCATAGATGTTTGAGAAGTAATTAATCTGCCTGGCCATTAGGTATATGAAAAGCCCTTGGTTTCTCTTACATGCTCAAGCTGTGAGTCAATATGAGCAATTTGTTTACAGTTTATTCACAACATGAAGTTGTGAACAAAATTCAAAACACGTGTGAATGTTCCTGTTCACACCTGAAGTACAAACTGACTTTATGGCTCTGCATATTACACTTTGGCACATCCAGCTGTTGTAAGGATTCCAAGAGTTTTCATAGTTCATTGTTAAAAGTATGAGCAAAACTGCTTTAAAAATTACTCCAGGGAGTTCAATATTATGGAGATGAATTTATAACAAAAACGGATGGCATAGCCCTAATGTGCAAGAAACAGTGCTTCAGAAATGGTGCCTTTTGGTTATCTGTAAAAATTAATATTAATCAGTTCCTAAACACACCAGCCAATGAAATTTCTGGGATTTGCATCACTTCGGTGTTAAATAATCTCTGTCTTTTAGGTCCATCTGACATGTCAGCAATTATGAAATTCAGCAGGAGACCCACATGTCCTGATGCCTCAGTTGCAGCAAGTCTGTCTACACCTCCTGTACCAAGGCACCGGAAGAGTCACAGCCTGGGAAACAAGTGTGTAATTCCAGCTGTCTCCTGCTCAGGCAGCCCACAGGTGTCATAAAAAAATTAAGATAGCAGCATAGAACTTGCTAATATTTGTCCTTTCAATTTCTTATATTGCAAGAGTGTTTCAGACTTTACTATGTATTCTCTAGGTTTTCTCTTGACACTCGTGTTATTTTTGCTAACTCTAGTCTCTGCTAATGTCAGGCATTGGCAGTATTTGAAAGGTGCTTATGCACTTTGGTCTGTGGATTCCTGGTGTGTCTCCTTTTTCTGGGTATCTGCTTTTGCCACCAAGGATGTTCAGGTTTTGTATGGAGAGCAGTCAAAGCATTTACAGCTTCCCAGCTGCAGAAATTTAATAATTGTTACTGACAAAGAGAAGTAAAATCTGAAACTCATTTTGGTAGTAAAGGAGCATATGTACAGTAAGTGGCAACATATAATTGTCTGCTCCTTAATAACCTGCTGATGAGGCAGGGGCTGAGTGGAAATAATGTGAGCCAAGGGTTGTGTTAGATGATATCAGAGGGGTTTCATGTTTTTTTTCTTCTTCCACGTTCCAGTATGATGTGTCAGTTGAGCATCGTGGAGAGCAAAAGCGCCACCTTTCCGACGGAGCGGCCGCGGCACCTGCTGGATGACAGCGTCCTGGAGTGCCACAGCCCAGCGCGTGGCCACGGCCCCAGCCCGCGCCTGGCCAACGGCCTCTCCATAGGTACGGTCTGCTCCTGGCCCCTCACACGGACCCCAGTGTAGAGAATTGGGAAGATCATTAGTTGCCGTGCAAAGACTGATTGTTTTCATGCATGAAAGTAGATGAGGATGGCTACCTGGTCAATGTTACCTCAGCTTTCCTCAATTATCCACTGATGCTTTTGGTAAAAGTGGCATGAAGGAAGATTGATTTTGTAGATGCTTGGAGTGTGACACAAAGTGTTTGTCAGCTTTTACCGGGGGAAAAGCGGGATATATATTTTAAAAGCTGCCTTTACACAAAGAAAGCTTTAATTTTAAGTAGATATTTTAGAAGATGGGAGAATTGTTTGGCAGTACTCTCTAAGACTTAAAAAGAAATGTAAAATGAACATATTATGGTAATATAATTAAAAAAACAATTATTATAATATCTAAAAAATTATCAAGAATCTGTGTTCTAAGCAAGAGAAAGCCGCTTTTTAAGAGACTCAGCTATTTCTTGAATAGGAAATTGACTGTGAAAGATAGCACATTACTTGACCAAGAGTTAGACATGGAGATGATCTTTGCACTTCTGAAAATACAGGCACAGCTCACGGTGTTAAAACTGACCATTAGAAGATCAGTCCTGGGCAAATTAAAACTGTGAGCTAAATAGTTATATCAGAAAAGGAGGGACAAATGGGTGACAAGCTTGAAGGAGAAATAGGAACTTTAGTTATGAATACCATCATATATATATATCTTAATAATTCCTAGCAACAGCATACAGCTGACATAGCCTCTATTAGAGGTGTATTTGCTTCTTGAAAGTAAAAAATGATATGATATCTAAACATCAGTCAGCTTATGGATATCACGGTAGAAATATTGTCTTACAAAGGAGCTGGATTTTATGTATCTGAAGTGCTCAGCTTCTGAAGTAAAAGAGTCATGAAAATTAAAGTAATGGTATTAAAACACAGCAGTAACATGAGTTAAGAGTGAGATACTATAAATGGAGAGGCTCATGTAAGCCTCTTCCAACTAAAGATTTTACCACGAACTCTAAACACTTCTGCTTCAAAACACGATTTGAGTAAGCGGTGTCCACGGTACTATATAAAAGAGTATTCTGGTGATCCACATACACTGGCTTTGTATTTTCCCATGGGTGGTTTTCTTACTCCTTCTCTGTACTACTCTCTTTCTAGATAGCAGTGAAAGCTCAGAATTTAGTGAGGAGCTGCCGTCAGGGCTTGAAAGGTGAGTTAGTCTTCATGTACACTCACTGAGCACTCTACAGACTTAGCTAAGAAATTCACAAATGATCCCTAACATAGGTAAGCCCTAAATCAATAGTTATTTTTATCAAATTATTGATTAGTTAGGAAAAAAATGGCAAACATTTTGAAATAAAGCACTGTAAAGGTATTGGACCTGAAAAGATTGGGAACTATCTCTGTCGTGTTTACCAAACCCTAACTGTTGAAGTCTCAAACTAGAATATCCCTCATCAGATATTTGCATTCACAAACAGGGGTCGTTTATATGCCACACTGGGGCCTAACTGGAGGGTACCAATCCGGAATTCTCCTCGGAGTCGAAGCTGTATCTACAGGTACAGTTCAGGGTCTGCCTCTTTCATTGTATGGTGCTAAACTTCAGTTTGGGTCTTTACACTTTCTTACTGTAATGCATTTTTTGTCCAAATATCCTCGTATGACCATAACAATTTATGGAGCCTCTCCCTCCTGCTTGTAAAAATTCCTGTTAATGCTAAAGCAGGGTTATGGCCCATTCAGATGAAATTCCGTTTAGCTATTGATTTAACTAATGATGTCTGACTTCTATTCTGCAGAAAACTAGGCTTTACTTAGGGTTTTATGAAACATTTACAGAAGCAGGTTTGTCATGAAGGCCATCTTTGACTCTGGTGACAAGTAATGATGCTAGAAGGATACCTTTTTGACCCTTCCCCACAATCTATTTCCTGATTTACTGGACAGCTACCCATAACATCTGTCCATATCAGAGAGCTATAGTATGGTGTGTTGATTTTGTTCAGTAAAAGGGTATTACCTTGGACTTAAATAAGAGAGGGAACATCTGCAAGCCATATGTAGCAGGCACAAACAATGTTGCTAGTCACTAAGATGTGGACTTTCCAGCAGCAGGTAATCCATTTACAGACCTAAGGGAGATGACATAGAAAATTCCATATAGTTTGAGGGATAAAAATCATTCCTTGCATGTATACCTGACCTGAACTTGATAAATTCTGTGGTGCTGGCAAATGAAGACATATGTTCAAAAAATTGGGCTCTGAATCAGTATTCTGCAAATACTGTGATTTAGTTGCAGTTTAAATCCAGTCAGATTTCATTTTGTTTAAATTAGTTTCCTTCAGCCATTGTAGATGTATCGATATAGAGTATAAATTACAGCTGCTTTACCTGTGCCAGTAACATCTGATAACAGTACAAGTTAGAGGTTAGACAGGAATAAAAATGCATACTTTATAAATTTGTAAAGGAATACATATTGGAACAGTATTTCAGCTATTGCACCTGCTCCTGGAAAATACTTTCTTAACATGACCATGGAAGATCTGTTTCAAAAACATACAAAAGCTAGAAATATAAAATGTAAGATAAAAATGTGAAAACTCTATTAAAATCCACAAAGAATTACTCCCTAAAATACATTTCTTACATTTATCCACTGTGAAGTAATTCTAATGCTTGTGGTCATTCTTCCTTTTCTGAAACCTTCTACTGCCTCTGTCAAATAAAGAATTGGCAAGAATGCACATTAGCAGAGACCAGGCAGGTGCATGCAATGAGAGAAAATACACCTGGCAGTTGGAAGGGCTGTTCTTCCCTAGACATGGTTGTGCACACGACTTGGCACCAGCATGAGTTCAGGCTCGTTTGTAGACAGAATAGTGTTCCTTTCACAACTGAAAGGTAGATCATACATGTCCTTTTCCTTGTCTTCATTGCTAGACATGATTTAATTGGCACTGATAAAGCTAATTGATCCACATAAGAATATCAGGGTTGTGATCACATGGCAATGAAGAGAAGTAAGCAGCAGATAACCTACCAATAAATATTTGGTTGTGGCATTATTAATGGCTGTTTGCATTTCTAACTTTCTGTCAGTTGTATCTCTTTTTCAGTGTTGTATAGGGGAAGTTTTGTGTGCATTCTGGAAAAGGAAAAATTATTGTAATCTCTGTACAATAAATGATTTAACATTCTTAATAATAATTTAATTTATTTAAAAGATTTTTATATTCTTAATTAATTTAAGAATTAATTAAAAGTAATCTCTTCTTTATCTTTTAAATTTATTTTTAACAATTTACAGAATTTTTTGATTGTTGTCCCAACTCTTTTCCAGTTAGGCAAGGTATTTTCATTTACTTTAAAATAACATTTGTGGGGGCTCTTATTGCCAAAATTGTAAGCCAGAAATTTCCAGAAATTCTGGTAATTTCTGTAATTTACCAGAATAGAAAAAGAAAATTGTCTATTTTGACTTTGGGTTTCAGTATTTACTCTTTTTAATTTTTTCATGTCTAAGCCCTCAGAATAGAACCTTTTTGAAAGATCCCAGTTCCTACTTGGTAGCTAGGTTAGGAAAATACATATTATAGAGTCACATTTCAGGTGATACAATATACGTAAAACAGTGCAGGATAAATGTGTTTAGAGCTAAATTATATTGCTTACTTATCGTCCTTATTTGTCTGCTCAAATACCTAGAGGAATGCTTTGTCTCTCCAGCCCAACGGGTGTGTGCAGCTGCACAGCAGGTGGTTCCATAGGAGTCATTACCATGGAAGGGCCTTTAAGAAGAAAAACACTGCTCAAAGAAGGCAAGAAACCTACTGTAAGTGATTCTAATTATAATTATTCCTGTGGTCCTAATTCATTAGTGGTAGTTACAATTTTCAGGATTAGATTAAACCTGCAGCTTGATACCACACAAAACAATGGTTTTATCAATTGTAATTTTCTGATCAAAGTTATAACCAGGTTGTAACAAGGTTATAACCTTTGTGTGTCATTTGATGTACAGCTGTTTTGTTTTTCCCTGCATTTGCAAGTTACGTTTCTAGCTCTGGCAGCAGAGATGGAGTGAAGCACTTGTGTAACCAGCAAGTGTTGTGAGGGCAGAAATAAATCTTGCAGCACTGCCTGATGACCCAGAGCATCCTGACACTTTCCAATTAAATAACCCTGACAAAGGCAGATATTGCAAGGTGGATAATGTCTGCATTACATTCCTGTGACAGGACATAGATTAATAACTTTTAACAAGTTTGTAGATTACAGAACTTGCAGTGGCACTCATAAAAGACTGGAGAGGGAGATCTTCAATACAGAATTTTCAAGAGAGGGTACAAATTCAATTGAACTTATTTCTACTCAACACTTAAAAATATTTTTTGGTGCTTTTGTGGTATTGCATTAAAATGGAAAGGCTGCAGGGCAGCCACCCATAGCACCAAAGTCGTGGCAATTCATGGTTAACCTGAATTCATGGGTTTCACATGGTTCTAGTGCTATCCATTTGGTAGTTTATTTGTTTTCTGTAGAGTTGACTGATGTATTTCACATGCAACCCAGTTCAGTTCAGACCTAAAAGATTTGAATAACTGCAGAGTTGTCAACTCAGTAATATTTTTTTAATCAAAAGTCTAAGACCTGTACAGCAGAAGGCAGCACACTATTCTTCTTTAAACAATCAGTACTGACACTTTTAAGAGATACTCAACTAAGAAGGATTGTATTCACTGCCAGCCATCAAGATTTAGGTAGATTGGCTTATTTACACCAGGAGACACTCTTTATCTCCATTCCTTGCTTCTGGAGTTAACTTTGGTAGCACTTGGGCTTGCCTGTGAATAGATTTTTGAAATGGCAGAGATATGCAGAGTTTTTCCTAATTTTTTTTTTTCCTTTTTCATTCAGCTCTCCTCATGGACTAGATACTGGGTCATGCTCTCAGGATCAACTCTTCTGTACTTCGGAGCAAAATCTTTAAGAGGCACTGAAAGAAAACATGTAAGCTTTAAATTTATTCTAATACCAAAAATTGAATACTCATAAGTAGATCTGGAAGGGCATCTAAAGTGTACTTTTTGTTCCAGGCTAAGCCATATTTCTGCACAACTTCTACAGTCAAAAGTTAACCTCTGCTACAGTCTCAGCTATGACTGACTTGTCTGTCTTTTCCAGTATAAATCAGCACCTGGGAAAAAAGTCTCCATTGTGGGCTGGATGGTGGCACTGCCTGATGACCCAGAGCATCCTGATATTTTCCAGCTAAATAACCCTGACAAAGGTAGATATTGTAAGATGGACAATATCTGCATTACATTTCTGTGACAGGAAGTAGGTTAATATCTATTAATGAGCTTGTAGATTGCAGAACTTGCAGTGGCACTCATAAAAGACTGGAGAGGGAGATCTTCAATACAGAATTTTCAAGGGAAGGTACAAATTAAATGGAACGTATTTCTACAATATGCTGTGGTGCTTCTGTGGTGCCTACAGAAAGATTCCTTTCTTTTGACAGTTACTGTAAGTTTTGCAGAAATTCCTCAGCCAATATGAGATTGCAGCATGTCCATGTGTCTCTATATATTGATCTCCAAGTCTCTGAATAGCTTCCTTAAAATCCATCAGTATCAGTCAAATCTTGACATACACTGAGGCCAATTAAAATATGAAACCATTTGCCAAAATAAGTCTGCTAAGTAATTATTATGTTTTAATAATTAATTTTCCAGTGCCATAACTCTTTTTCCTTGATGAAACTTCAAAAACTTCAGAAGATAAGAAAACTCCTGGAGTTATTTTGTACTTTGAGTGGTTGCTTACAGGTTCTTGAAGCTTTCTTCAGTTTCCATGTTTTCAGCATTGTTGTCCCATCTGCTGTGTGAAGTGCATCATCTGGGTGTTAACTAAAATGCACAAAATATTTGATTGCAGGAAGCAATTTGCAGTAGGACATTGAAGAAAACTAAGTTTACAAATATGAAAACCTTTATCAGAAGCCTTGATGAGAAGAAAGCCAGGATTAAATTAGATCTGACCTGCGGCATAGGAATGATGCACAGTCCCCAGTTGTGGTATAACCAGAAACATTTATTAGAAGTGTATATAGCTTTTATAATATTTTCACTATCAGATTAGAATATCACACGCCTGGATAGCCAATAGTGTAACTGTTCATGCGCCTTCTAACCAATAATATAAGGGATCACATTCCTAATATTCACATCAGCTTTTCTTTAAATCAAGTGCTTGTATAACAATTTTTTTCTGCAAACTACTGAGGTTCTGCTGCCTGTTACATTTTAGAAACTTTGTTACATCTCTCCCTCCTTGACAGAATAGTCCTTGTACTTTTTAATCAGTCTTTGTTCTCTTATTACTAAGCATTCTTTATTTTCTTGCCCCACACTGACCTACATGGTCTTTTCTGTGGCTGAAATTCGGCCTTTCTGCCTATGAGGCCACCTATGTTCTCATACTTGCTTCAGCCAAGAATTGCTGGATAACATGCCTCACATGGGCTCTGCTATATTAGCAGCATCATGTTTGAGCATTTGAGGTGCAAATTAATTTAAGAGTTTACTTCAGGACTTTGGCTTCTGCACAGAAATCAGAGTCCTTTGAAACTACATGTCTGTCTGCAAATTCAGAGTCTTCTATTTTCTTATTTTTGCAGGCAATGTTTACAAGTTTCAGACTGGTTCAAGGTTTCATGCAATATTATGGCATAAACATTTGGATGACGCGTGCAAAAGCAACAAGCCTCAGGTAAGGTTGTGAAAACTATTTCTACCCACTTTTTCCAATTTTCCAGAAAAATCCTTACTAGAAAAGGTACCTCTTTCAATCTGTATGCACACACATTCCTGTGGGGCAGATATAATTCTTCATTCTGTACATTGATCCATTTTTTCAATAGGAGAAAGAAAGATTACTTAAAATTAGAGAATTCCCATCAAATCAGGTTTTGTGCAGGTCTAGCTATTGGTTTGGTTACCTTAAGAGCATAAAACCTCTACTATCAGTTGCTTCAAGCAAGATAACCTCATCTCTTCTTTAGAAGGGACTATCTCATGGAAAATGAAAGCAACCATACCAGGATGGACTCGATGATCTTAGAGATCTTCCCAAAATGTAATTAATGATTCTATGAGTAATTTACAATCTCTTCCAGGTACCTGCTAATCTAATGTCATTCGAATAATTTCCTCTCCTACCTGGTGTGACTTCAAGTGCCAAACTGAAGAAACAGGTTACTGTTCTCTAAGGAGGAAGAGGAGAATGGTTTTCCTGACATGAGCCAGCCACAGATATTTCAGCACTTTCCTTTGTAACTTGAAAGTGATTCTGACACAGCTTTTAAAAGCAGAAAGTGAATGTTGTCCCTAGGACCAGATAAAGTCTCATGCACTGAATGAAAGCAGACAAGTTAGATGGACAGAAGATTAATCCTGACTCCTGCAGGTTTCTGAGGACTCAACTATTTGTGGTCAGAGACTGCATGAATGGATATTTGACCACAAACTGAGCATCATATCTTCTGCCTATTCTTTTTTAAATGGTTCTTTTTAGTGTTAAGCTGCTTTGTGTGACTGAAGAATATTTGGCCCATGTTGGGTTTCAATTCTTTCTAATGCACAGAACGATTGACAGTGTTAACTTTCTCCAAAGTGTCAATTAGAATAGAAAATTGTGGAACAACATTTTTATAATCTAAGTGCACTGAGTTGCTTGGCAATGTAGCTGCCTCAAATTTTCTATCAAATCTCTGGACATTTCTGCTGTTCATATTTGAGCTATTTGGGAAAAATGTATTTTGGCATAGGACAGTTGGTTTTCTTTTTCATTCAGTTATTTTGCTTAGAAATACCCTGATAATGGATTGAAGGCTGTGTAAATTTATGTTGTGCTGAAGTTTGTCTTTCATTCTTTTACCAGTGGCATACTTGGTTATAAATTTGGTGGTTTTGTTCAGTTGTCCATTTCAAATCCCTTAGTACAGGGAAGCAGGTAATCAATCAGGTGTTATATATCACATGGTCCTGGCTCCTCAGAATGACTCATATCATTGTTTCTGTTCTGTTCTAACCTTCTGTGGAATTGGCTCCACTCAATTCCAGTATGTGTTGCAACTTCAGGACATTAGTACTGGTAGATGGTACTGCTATTATAAAATCATGGTGGCAGTGAAAGACTGTCTAACAGTGGAGCAAGTACAAAGAAGTCTCCACATCAATATCCAGAGAACAAATGAACAAACAAAAGAAATGTAACTGGGCCTTCTCCTCTGAAGGAACTCTCTCTATGCTGTATTCCTGCTGTGCCCTGGCACTCCTGCAGTCAGAATATTTTTCTGTTCATATGTTAAATTCATCACTTTTTCTGTTTGAAACTCTTTTGCCTTATAGCATCATTATTCAGACTTCATCAATCACCAGAAAACTCTTCTGATTTTCCCAAGATTGCATAGAGGACAAATTGGCAAGTCAGCCTCTAGCTTACAAACCAGGAACATCGTGGAAGTCAGTGTAAGTGAACAGAAGCTCTACTAGAACAAGCTGTCTTGCATTAGTAGTATGTATTCTGTGGACTTCCATGATTTCCTACATTTTTATTTTGAAACTTCTCTAACAACAAGGAAAAGAAAATACCTGTATTGTTAAATGTCAGAAGCAATTTTTTTGTAGTTTTAAGAGTTCATGTTACAATCCTGAAAGGCTAATACCACCTTTTCAAGAAAACCAGTTCCTGATGACAGCTGCCTTTAGATCCTGGGACATGGGAAAGTCTATGTAAAGCTGACAAAGTTTATTTGATAACTGAGGAACCGTGTGAAAAGAGTGGTAATGCAAAATATATTTGTATCGTTTTTCTCTTTTCTTGCCAATTGAAGACAACTTTGAACTGGGAAAAACATGGCTATATGCAAGGGCAGAGTATCTAATGTCATTAGAGATGGTGAGGAAACTTTTGAATGTGGTAACATCCTGTCACCAGTAAATGACTTCAGACTGTTAGACTGTGATATAGTCTGAATTATTCTGCACCTGTGGATTTTTGTGATTAGTCATCAATGAGATTAAACATCTTTTCAGTATGGCACAATTTGTGAAATAGCTGCACAGTATTGAGAAATTTGGATTGGTGGCAGTGAAAAAATACTTATGGCAATGAAAGAATACTAGTAAAACATCTTAAACCAATTTAAAATTAGTCTTTAGGTATTAAACAGTTTGTAGCTGCTGATTAGAGGTGTTATGATGCCATTTGGTACCATTTGCTATTACCTGGTACTTCTATGGTTAATTGAAAGCTGCTATTGAAATACTGTATGTTGCCTATCACTACTGATTATTACAGCATTTTCACAAAAAGTATCACAAACCATACAAGTTTTCCTCCATCAAAGAGAACAACTGCAATAGTTATATACACATTATGTCATAATTACTATTTTCAGAATTGTGACGATATAAAAACTATAGGTAATATTATTGGTTTATTAAATGTGCAGTTTTGATGTCATTCAGTGCCAAAATGCATGTTTTTTCCAAATAGGACTAAAAGGAGGCAAAGAAACTAGTTTTCAAATTGAGACTGACTTGCCACATTATAATGTTAATCAATTTCAACATTTTGGTTTGTTTTGTGTGGAAACTGTTGCACTTTTTGGCTGTTTTTTCCAGCAGTACACTGCATGCCATTTGTGCAAAGGATTCTTTCTATAATTTTTGTGAACTGTCTCACCTGTAAGAACTGGCGTTGGAATCTAGGTTTTTGGCAAAGTATTTTGTTACCTCAGTCTTGTATCAAGTTGCTGCATTTTTCAGTTTGATACATTGATAATAATGATTGTTTTGCTAATTAAATACTTTAATGTAAAAAACCCCTTTGTTTACTACAACAGTAATAGCATTTGGTTGTAAGTTTAAAAATGTGCAGGGTATGTATGCTGTTGACAATAAAATATTCTGAAAAAGAACATTAGAGGTACAGAAGGAATGTTTTAGCTCAAAGGCAGCATGCATGTTTTATTTGTAAATGAATAGTAATATAATTGAACAGACTTTATAGATTGCAGTGTCTAGCCATTTAGTAGTATAAATACAACAGAATCAACATTTCTAGGATAAAAATTGAAAAAGCCTCCAAGTTTGCAGCTTTTTCAAGTTAGATTTGGAAAGTTCAAAAAAGTAGACATGAACTTAAATTTCTTTGCACTTAAAATGTAAAGCAGCAGGTTTGCAAATGACACCAAACTGAGTGGTACAGGTGCCACACCTGAAGACAGGGGCCTGGACAAGCTTGATGAGTGGCTGGAGCTGCGATAATTCTAATGAACAGATCAAGAGCCACTCTGCAGAGAACTTGGGGGTGCTGCTGTATGAGAGGCTGGACATGTCCTGGCCATGTGTGCTGGCAGCTCAGAAGCCAGCCCTGTCCTGGGCTGCATCAAAAGCAGTGTGGGCAGCAGGTGACAGAGGTGATTCTGCCTCTCCACTCAGCTCTTGTGAGACCCCCCATGTGGAGTGCTTCATCCAGCTCTCAAGTCCTTGGGATAGGAAAGATGTGAACCTGTTGCAGTGGGTCCAGAGAAGGGCCACAAAAACAGAGCTCTGGAGCACCTCAGCTATTGAGGAAAGGCTGAGACAGATGGAATTGTTTAGTCTGGAGAAGAAAATGTGCCAAGGAGACGTTATTGCCACCTTTCAGTACTTAAAGGGAACTTACAAGAAAGATGGGGACAGTTTTCTTAGTAGCACATGTCGTGATAGAAGGAGGGATAATAGTTTAAAACTAAAAGAAGGTGGATTCAGACTAGATATATGGAAGAAATGTTTTGCAGTGAGGGTAATGAAACCCTGGGTTGGCCAGAGCAGTGGTGGATGCCCCATCCCTGGAAGTATTCAAGGTTAGGTAGGAGAGAGCTCTGAGCAACCTGGTTGAAGATGTCCCCGCTTATGGCAGCGGAGTTGGACTATATGATCCAACTAAAACCATTCTATGATTTTATTTTTTGTGCAAGGTAAATAAGGTCCAGATAGTGACTTGGCAATGAAGGTCCTTTAATTTCTGCAGAAACGTAGTTTCATGAGCAGTTGTCTGAGAGAAAAACTACATGTGAAGATGACAGCAAAACAAGCTAACATTAAAAAAGTTACTTCTGCAGCTGAACAGGGAAGCATATATCCTTTTCCTGAAGTGGACGCCTTTTTCTGTTATCCCAAACAAACAGGAAGAATGTTTTAAAACTTTTTTATTACTTGGTAGTCTTGGAAGTAAATTCGATCTACACAATTTTCCCTCAGGGTCATGTCCAGTGTTTCATTGTAAATATTTTATAAAGGAAGCATGTGTAAGTGTCTCTCATATCTATCAAATGGTTGTTTTCACTAATAGCATCAGTTAAGATGGCAAAATTGACTGGAATTTTTCTCCTTTCCATAGGTGACAAGATAGAAAATAAACAAAGTGAGCATGTTAGGAAGGAAAACCAACAATCACAATATTCCAGGTTGACATTGTTATGGAATCAAATTGCAGGGGGGAGAGAGGACTACCTTCTACATTGCCGTATTTCACTATAAGGTAACATGCTTTTGTCATACAACATCCAAAGATAAGTAGTGAAGAGCTCATTAAATGCTCATTATGTCCAACCATCTTGTCTTGTAACCTCGGAGAGAAAAAACAAAATGAAATATTAAATAACTTTGTTCCTACTCTGGACGCAAGGCTGTGCTAGGTATGCAAGGGAGGGCACTAGCACAGCATTAGTTTTTCTTTGGAAATAATTAATGGTTGGTTGTGGTATTTCCACAACTGTGATCCATTATTCTGGAGATTTGTCTAGCAAATTCAGAAAATAGACCATATCTTGGAGACCATTTAAAGGGGAAAAAAAAAAAAATCAATGTTTACAGGTCTCAGGAGACCCTAGATGTAAGAGCATCTCAGATAATTATATTAGGAAGGATGGAAGCACCCATTTTGCATCAGCTAAAACACAGTGGTCCGTAAGGAAGTCCACACAGTAATGAACTGGAGGAAGTATCCTTTGTATTTCTGGACTTTGTCTGTAGCCATATTCTTTCTCCCAGAAATCAGATTCAAGGAAGAATAGACGATGGTGGGAGAATCATTTGGTGTCACAAATGATTACATGCTTCAGATGATCCATGTTTTGGGTTTGCAAACATGATGTAACTGAATATAAAGCAAACCAGCAAAGTCAGAAAACAGATTTGTTCTAGCACAGATATAGGGAAAACTCCATCAAATTCTGCAGAATAAAATAGCAAAGAACCAGCTAGCTAAATTATTTTACATACAATTTGTTAATGATACCGCCGTCTTAATAAAATACAAAATGTAATTTGTGAATTCAAAGGGAATATCCTAGAACACTTGGAAACACTGGAAGATAGTTGTAGTAAATGGTTACCATTTCTTCTAATAAGACAAAACTGTAAAACTGAACCAGACGTGAACACGTCTTGTCTTCTTGAAGGTAATGTACTCTCTCATGGGGCAAACAGACAAAAACGTGGAAATCAAGAGAAGGAGCAACTAGCTGGTGCAGAAGGTGAAGCTCTCAAAAAAACCTACCAAGCAAGTTCCTTTTAGATTACAAGATATTCTTTGCTGCATTCAAGGACAGCATACTTGGAAGTCCAACTAGTCCTGTCTGTATTGTTTCACAAGTGCAATTGTTTCAGTTCTTTCAATGGGTGGGGGAGGGGAACGGAATAGTTTTTATTTCACCTACCAGCCTCTAAGAGTATGCATTTTTAACTGCTGAGGAGACTTGATCGTCAAATCTTGCTGTGAGTTTTTACTGGCTCCCCCCAGCATGTGGACCTGGGTAATCAGCGCTCCGCAGCCGTTGGCGTCTGGATCTGCGGCGAGGTGGGAAGGCCCTGCCCCTCAAAATGCGCCGCCGGCACGGACCGGCGGCCCCGCCGTTGACGCGCATTGCTATCCAGGGGCCACCGCGTTGCCCCACTCGCGGTCTTACATGGGGCCTCCCCGGCCAATGCCTCGAGGAACTTGGGAAAGTGGCCGGAGGCGCGGCGGAGAAGGCCGCGACCCGCCCCGGGCTTCTCTCCGTCCTCGGCCGACTCCCCGTCGCTCGCCGAACGAGACCCTTGGGGCCGCGCTCCGGCGGCGCCGCTCGCCGACTGCCGGTGCCGATGCCGTGCACAGCAAACCGCGAGGAGGCACCACCACGGTTCGAAGTGACGAGCAACCGCCCCGAGTGCGAACGGCCCCACCCGGCCGTCGCCGGGCGGGGTCTCTACCTGCGGTAAGGCCGGGGCGAGGAGCCTCGGACACTGCGGCCATAGGTGGTGCCGCCTTCTCGGGCGGGAGGTGAGGGCACCGAGCGCTCTCGCCGGCCCCGGGCCGCAGGGGCTTGTTGCGGTTGCTGCTGTCGGTACCGCAGAAGGAGCCAGGTAACGAGACGTGAGGGTTCCGGTAGCGCCGACTCAGCTTCGTACAGTTTTCGCGGCGGTGCCCGCACGGCACCCGGGCGGCGGCTCTGCCCACACCCCGCGCGGGGAAGAGCGGGTCCCGCGGGACGGGAAGCCGGGCGCGCTGCCCGCGCTGTGTGCGAGCCTGGTAAAACTTGCCGGCACCGAGGTGGTCAGGCAGCGGCACCTGCTCGGGGTAGCGCTTGCAGGAGAGGCGCGACACGTTCGGGATTTTATTTCACTCACGAAATAGGAGGATGGTGATCAGCTGTAGGATTATTTTTCGGTAGTGCGGTTAACCGCTCAACGGTAAATTTAAGGTACATACTAATTGTCCGAACTAGGTTTTCTGAATCTCTCTCTGAATACATAATAAGGGTGGAGTTTAACTTAAGATCTGATGAAAAACTTCTCAAAAGCATAGTTCCAGTGTATTGTGGATTAATCCTGGCAGGCAGCTCAGCCCTCACACTCCCTCTTGCAGTGGGATGGTGATAGAATCAGAAAGGCAAACTTGAGAAATCGTATGGGTTTTCCCTGAGATAAAGACGGTTTAAAAGGTAAAGTAAAGCTGCATGCAAAACAGAATGTGTAATCTGTTCATTATATCCCTTTGGCGGGCACTTTTCTAAGCCATTTCCAGGAAAGCAGGACCTCATCAGGTTTAGCAGTGGTTTGGGAAGCCATATGCTCCCGTGTTACGTGTTTCCCCCTTCCTCCTTCTCCCCGCGGCTTAGACGGCTGAGCATGAATGGCATCGTATGGTGTGGAATAGGCCTTTGGTTGGTTTGGTTCAGCAGTCCCAGCTGTGTTCCATGCAAACTTCTTGTGCCACCCAACTCCTGGGACGGGAGCCACAGGAGAAACAGAGACGGCTTTGACTCTGCCTAAGTACTGTTCAGTGATAGGTGAACATCAGTGTGTTTGAAGCACTTGCTTTGGTCACAGATCACAACACCCTGCTAGCTATTAGGAAGAAAATTAACTGAGTCCCAGCTAAAAAAGTAGAGTGGGAAAGAAAAAAAGTTGAAATAACAGTCTTTTAAATGTCATGCAGGTTTTTTGGTTTTGGTTTTGGTTTTGGGGGGGGGAGTTTGGGTTTTTTGGGGGTTTGGGGTTTTTTTCCCCCAATCTCTTTGATTTTTCAAAGGATGCAAAATTTAAATGTTTATAATAGGAGGAGTTTGGCTTAGGGATGTACAGCAGATTATAATGGAGAAGTTTCTGAGTGTATACAGGGAAGTGTGGGGTTTGTCAATTCTAATGGCACAAAATAACTACAACAACAGTATATTGACAGTTGTATGACAACACTCTATATTGTTCTGGCTTACTGTCTTTGTATTTAGAATAGAAATAGTTTAAATTTTTTTTAGAGTAGTATTTTATTAGTGGAAAAATACTGCCTTCAGATTAATCCTTCAAGCAATATGACACCGGTGTGTCAAAGAACCTTTCTGAAAAATGTAAACTATCAAAAGATTAGCAACAGGCAATTGAGACAAAGATGGTAAATGATTGTTAATATTTGGAATTCTGATTTAGGCACCAGTGATCTGTGGTTTTGCTTTTGACAAAAATCATAAACTGAAGAATAGAGAATAACTTTTATCAAAAATGGAAAGTTTTGTAAGGCTGTTTTTTTAGTGGGGGGCTTTTAGTTAGACCCTGGATAAACAAGGATTAAGTTTATTGTTCTTATACTGCTGAAGCTAATACTTCATATTAGCAACTGAAAATGCACTCACCCCTTGTCATTTGCCCTCTATCCTTACCCTAGATTGGGAGATAAAGTAATAAGATGAGAGTTATGAGAAACTTCACACAATGTAAACATTGTCAAGATACTGAAATGAGCAGTATAAAAAGTCTTCAACCATCTCCATGTGGACAAAACAAATTACAAAGGAAGGCCACAATGCAGAGGGCATTGTGAGGGAGAGGGAGGGAGATTAGTTATTACCCAGGAATGACTCTTGAACTAAATTAGCAATTAGTAGTTATGGAGGGTTTTGGAAAGATGTTGGAAAAGAAGGTCTGAAAATAGAAGTTGAACAGCCAAGGTAAAAGCAATATCCAATTCGAAGGTGATACAAAAAAAGTTGCATTTCAGAATTCTAAAAAAACAAGCTATAACAAGGTATTATAGGTTCATAACAAGAACCTATAATGGGAGATTAATAAATGTGTTGTGAGTGTAGTGGTACAATGTGGCTAAAGCATGAGCGATTCCTTGGTTTAGGATGGGGGAAAAAAGGATGATTTAAATATATGAAAGTTTGTAAGTGCATTCTTGGTCCCATACAAGGTTTTAGAGTAAATTTTAGAACGACTGTGACCAATGAAATAAGGAGAAACATGATTAATTTGAGCAGCTCAATCTAGTGAAAGATGTCTCACCTACAGCAAGGGGATTGGAACTGTCCGTGGAAGCCATTCCATGATTCTCACTGTGACAAGAGCTCTTTATTATGACCTTAACTGCAGAAGAAAACACATTGTGTAACTGCATTTCCTTGGCTGACTGGGCAGATGTATTAATTGTTGGCTGATGGCAAGCTCAGATGTATCTGTGCAATATGTTGCATCTACAAAAAATATAATCGTAGCATGCATTAAGAAAATTTCCAACAATGATGAGGGCTTGTTACTTGCCACATGCAAACGGATAAGGTACAGACATTTCTAGTCTCCTGTACTAGAGAGTAATGGAAAGTTGGCCAACTGCACAGAAATGATTGGTGAAGGAAGACTGTTTCTTATGACATTCTGTCTCATTCAGCTGTTTTGTTGAATGAAACAGTAACAAACATGAAGACAAGGAGGTGATATTACTGCAGTCTGTCAGGGTTGTGGGTAGGAAGAAAGCCTGTTTACAGTTAAGTGGAATACTGTGAAGTAGCCATTGATACCATTACCTAATTTTAGTATTAAAGCCAATCCACATAATTTTTGCATGTTTTCTTGGATATTAATTGGAATTAAAAAATGCAAAATTGAAACGAACTGCTACTATTAAAGAAATTCATTTAAATATGCTGAAAGCATACTTTTAAAGTTAAAACTTACCATTTTACCCTCTCTGTAGTGAGGAAATATAAATGTAGTGTTCTTAATTACACTGACCTTATGTATTTTATGGCTACATATTTGTTCTGTTTCTTTCAGGAGAGCAAAATTAAAGAGTCATGTTGGGCAAACCATGAATTTCACTGGTCAAATAATTACACATTTCTTTTCTTTAAGATTCAGTGTTCTGATGTGTCTTTGAGCTCTTAATTTTGCTCTTTTTCTCAGCTCAAAGAACTCGCTGTTGTTTCAGCATTCTCTCACAGTTCCTAATCAGAATCTGTATGTACGTCTTCTAACTAGGCCTATAGCATGTTATGAAAAAAATGTTTGTTCAAGAAATACAAATATATATAGTGTATTTTTCTAGCTCTTTTCAAGTATGTGTGCAAACTGGGTTTATATCAACACGCAAGATTAATTTTCAGAAGAAAACTTAAGTAGCCTTTAAAAAGCCATGAAAAATGTTTGATTTGTTTCAACAACTCCATACTTATTTGTAATTTAAATTAAGTTTATGCAACACAGCTTTGCTCAAGAGAAGGAAAACTTGTTTTTCTAGTAGGTGTGGCTCCTGTTACTGACATTAAAAGAGCAACAGCTATGTGAAATAAAATGTGCCAGGAAGGGTCTGAGGTACTGTACCAGATTTTTTCTGTATTGAACAATTACTGCAATTTACCTTAGAAGTATTTGAATTTTTATCTGTTTAAAATAAACAATTTATAGATAATTTTAGCAGAATAACTTAGCAAAAAATGAATGGAGGACTGAACAGGACTTTACTCGGCAATCTGCTTTAAAATGTAATTTTTCCTTTTCAGTGTTCGCTGTTCAAAACACAGTTGAAAAGATATGATTTTTTTCTTGTTAGTTATTTATTGCTAGCAAAAGCAGAGGCAAGAACAGGTAATACGTTTATTTTGTTATTTACTGTTGACATAGTTTGATATTTCTTTAATTAAAAAATATTTATTCTGTAAGAACAATATTTTAAGTCATAAATAGATAAAGCCAAGGGGAAGAATGTTAAATGTGACCTCTTTGTTGTAAGAATCCTAAAATATATAACATCCTTGGAATAAGAATGCTTGGGGGAAACCTATACTTTAGAACATTTTATAAAAAGACTTTAAAAGTTTCTTTTCAGTCACAAATCTCCAGCTGGAAGTTATATGGCTGTAGCAGACTCTTACTATGTATTTGCAGTTCTGCTCTCAGTTTTAAGGACCTATGGGGAGGACTGTCCATTTCAGAGATAGAAGAGTCAATGCTTTCTGCTGCTTCTTTTCTGCTTTGTGCCTAGGGTGATGTAGTGAAATGTCTGGTGTCCCTATGACTATTCTTGTCCGAAAAGCAATTTCTTGGTAGCTAGCAAAGACTGCTGTAAATCACATCAGCCTTGGCATATGGGACATTTTCAGGGGTGTGTTGTGACTGTGGTTCTCCCTAGTTCACCTTTTCATGAAAGAGCAGTTGTGAAAATATTGTACATTATTTTGAAGGCACGGGCAATTATTTTTGGCCTGTTAAGAAACATTTTCGTCGTCTTGTGCAATAGCATGAATTTATTCCATCTTGTCATTCTACTCCACACTTCCTGCTGGCACTTGGGGAAACTCTCTTCTACCAATCCAGTTTGCTGATCTGATGTGAGTTTGATTAATCTGGGACACATTTTTCCCAAGAATCTCTGTGGTACAAGCAGGCCTTTGAGAAGACTTGCTGTCACTTTTCTGTTTATGGATCATATCTGAATACCTAAAGTTGAATTTGTAGAGAACACTTTCATCTAGGCTCCACTTGCAGAAACGAGTGCTTGAGAGTGCCATAAACTGCCACTCAGGCATTAACACTTGCTTAGCACAAGTGCTGCTGAAGACTTCAGTCATCCAAGTACTCCAGAGTGCCTACCTGTTCCTGCAGCAGCAAGAGTTTTAAGCCCTAACCCCCAAATCCTGCCAGGAGCTGAACCAGCACTAGTGCAGTGTGAGGAGACCCAGATCTCTAGTAAGGATTAATATGAGATGACCTTTTGTGCAACTCCTGCGTTGTGCAGGGCTACGTAGGGTAGAGTGGCTAACAGACTGAGTTTTGTACCTGCATAGATTTCACCTGCCTTCTGCTGGATTGTATGAACTGACTTTCCTCTGTGTGTATGGTCTCATCTGTGGTGATCTGCAAATTAGGGAATTCATAAATTAGATTATATCTGGACCATTGTGGGTAATCTCCAATTAACATGTTTATTGTGAACTTGATTAATTCTAGATACATTTAATTTATCTGCCTCTATCTTGTCTGTGTGATGTCTGGTTTTTAATTATGGTTTTTAAACATAGCTTACATATACACTATGTAGGTGGAAAAAAAAGGTTTGCTTTGCTTTAAGAATTACTTCCTAGTTATTAAATTGGATAGTCTAAAATATGGATTATTAAAAAGAAATACTCCTTGTCTTGCTGTATATAGACCTCTGTTATATGCTTCTACAGAACCTTCCATGTACAGGAACTGCTCCACACATCTGACAAATAGAGGCATTCAGAGTGTCACATACAGTATTGTACATATCATTGAAGGTGTGTTCTGTGACTGGTTTTTCATAAAAGCATAGAAGCCGAGTCTCTCAGTAAGTCACTGTACCATGACAGAGACTTACCCCCATCTTGTTCATGGAATTCTTGAGCAGTGATCATGGGTCAGTATTATCTCATACTATGTCTTTTCTTTTCTGCAGATGCGGCAGCATAAAGTACAAGGACAAAGACATTTGCATGCACATTTAGATACGTACAAAATGTGTGCTGGGAAAAAATCTTACTTTGCTGCTGCCGTGTGCATTATTACTGTAACTTCAATGCTGGCGGTTTCTTATTTGCAGTTACAGAGATTTTCTCATCAGCCAAAAGTAATTCAAGAAGGTAGAAGATGTAGAGGGAAAATTGTCAATAGCACAATAACAGCATTAACTGGTAACAAAACTTTTATTATATCCCCATACTTTGATGACAGAGAAAGCAAAATCACTCGTCTGATTGGGATTGTTCACCATGAAGATGTAAAACAACTGTATTGCTGGTTCTGCTGTCAGCCCAATGGAAAAATATATGTATCAGAAGCAAAAATTGATGTTCACTCAGATAGATTTGGATTCCCTTATGGTGCAGCAGATATAGTTTGTTTGGAACCTGAAAATTGTGATCCAACACATGTATCAATTCATCAGTCTCCACATGGAAATACTGACCAGCTGCCAAGGTTTGAAATTAAAAACCGCAAGGCTGAGACCTTTTCTTTTGACTTCACTGTGTGCATTTCTACCATGTTTGGAAACTACAACAATGTCTTGCAGTTTATACAGAGTATGGAAATGTACAAGATTCTTGGAGTACAGAAAGTAGTGATCTATAAGAACAACTGCAGCCATCTGATGGAGAAAGTCTTGAAGTTTTATATAGAAGAAGGAACTGTTGAGATAATTCCTTGGCCAATAAACTCACACCTCAAGGTTTCTTCTAAATGGCATTTCATGCAAGATGGAACACACATTGGCTACTATGGACAAATCACAGCTCTAAATGACTGTATATACCGTAACATGGAAAGGAGTAAGTTTGTGGTCCTTAATGATGCTGATGAAATAATTCTTCCTCTTAAATACCCAAACTGGAAAGCAATGATGAACAGTCTTCAAGAACAAAACCCAGGGACTAGTGTTTTCCTCTTTGAAAACCATATCTTCCCAGAAACAGTATCTTCTCACATGTTCAACCTTTCATCTTGGAATACCGTGCCAGGTGTTAACATATTACAGCATGTATACAGAGAACCTGACAGGAAAGATGTAATCAATCCCAGGAAAATGATAGTTGATCCACGAAAGGTGATTCAGACTTCAGTCCATTCTGTCCTACGTGCTTATGGGAAGAGTGTGAATGTTCCCATGGATGTTGCCCTCATTTATCACTGTCGGAAGGCTCTTCAAAGAGACCTTCCCAGAGAATCTCTCATCAGGGATACAACACTGTGGAGATATAACTCATCATTAATCAAGAATGTTAACAAGGTGCTATCTCAAACCATGCTGCAAGCTCAAAATTGAAACCTTGGTTATAAGGAGTGAAAGTGGAATGCTACCTGTGTAGTGAGAAGACAGATGATATAATTTAAAGATCATGTTAAATTGATTTCCGCTTGGAGTTTACATTTTGCTGCAATTATTTAGGGAATCTATAGCAAATAGATTTGTGAATGAATCATTTAAGGATGTCAAGGATCAATGCAGATTGCAGTATTTCTTCTAGGAAATGTACAATTTGTTTTCAGTTAAAACAATAATAAAAATCAATATTTGTCAACTGATTCAAATAATGCAAACCAGTTTTCAACCTATGTACAAAAGGTACAGATACAGTCATTAGTATTAAAGGTAGCATTGCTTAATTCTTGCAGTTTGTTTGTCACTGGGTACCAAATTTGTATGCATCAATTTGAGTAAAAGGTAGACAAGCACCATCTTCCTTTCAGTTGTAAAAAAAATTACCCCTTATATTCTTGGAAATAGTGTATGTTAAAGACGTGGTTGTAACCCTAAACACAGTCGTTGGGAGTTAAAAAACATCTTATTCAACTGGACTTGGAAGACATGCAAGTTTGAGAAGAGTGATAAGTGGTAAGTGCTGAGTTGTGTTGGAAAGCTTTAATAGAGGAATGGGATACAGATTGATCGTAAAGAAAAAGAAACTTTTGTGAACTGAAAAGAACCTATTTTGAGGAGGAAAAAATAGATGGCCAAACAACTTTTATGAAACAAAATAGTTTGTTGGGTTTTTTTCGTGGCACCTTGAATCTTTGTAAAAAAGTGTTTCATGAAATTTAGACAGAAGTTGGATTTTAGTCCTTTATGTGGTGGGTAAGTTGAATTATATTGCTTCCTTGGTAGGCATAATGGTACAGAAGCTGCATTTTTTCTGACCTCTATCTGGAAATAGTGTGACTTTTGCTGAAGGGTCAGATGGAAACCAAAGCAAACATAAAAACAATTTCCTCACTTCTGTTTCACAGTTTCAGTTTCACAATTTCAGTTTCTGTTTGATAAGCCTCCAGAACTACAGGCATTGCACATGTTCTGGCAATATATTAGAACCTTCCTACTGAAGGCACATCTGAAGGCAGCGATAGCCTGACACTTTGGTGTCTGACAGAGAGAAGCATGTGTGAGAGCAAGTATGCTTTTTAAAATTTCTGCATTAGTGTCATGCTTTCATTTATCTGCTTGGTAGTGGCACATACCTGTGCCCTTAAAGAGCTGTCATTAGTGGATTAGTACCATTAGAGATGTCCAAAGGGATCTTTTACCTTGCTTCACAGTGACTGCAGCATCTCCCAGTCTGTATCAACAAACTGGCAGCTGTATTAGTATCTTGAGCTACGTGTTGCTCAGTCATACAACCGTGTTTGGCAATGAGTCTGTTTAGAAGACTTGTTGAGAAGGGGCATCTGAAAGTCCAACTCCCTGCTTATAGCATGGTGTGCTCAGGTCTTTGTCTAGGAAGGCTGGGCAACCTGTTTCAGTCTTAAACTAGGCTCACTGTGGAGAATGCCTCTTGTTACAAGAACCATTGACGATTGTCTTGCTGCATGATGCTGAAATGAGTCTGACATTGTTTTCATTATACCTTACTATTTAGCTGGAGAAAGTAGCAGTGCCTCCCCATCCCATGCCCACCATCTTCCCTTTCCCCACCATTCTTTCTGGAAGGCTCAGCTTGGGTCTCAGTTTCTCAGCTATCTTGTGCTCCACCTCTCTGTGGACTCTGCATGATCAAGGTGACTAATAAAAGTAGTTAACCAAGTTTTCCAGATTTGCTGATTTGGAAACAAGGGTATTTCTGGCACGCCTCTATTTAATCTTTCAAAGTTAATGCAGTGCTGTACAGGCAGCTCCTTCAGAAGAACCTGAGTTACTGCACACATCATAATGATACTGTTATGTTGCTCCCACATTAAGAATTGAGAACTGGGTTTCAAGACAAGGTATTGAAAACTTTCTTTTTCACAACAGCTTTCTTCACTTTGGAGTGAGACAACAAAAGCTCACTTTTGTGAGCTCATCATTTATGTCCCACACAATCCAGTTTGAATTGAGAGCTGTGAATTTGGCTTCCAGTTGATAAAATCCTTCAGTATGGACAACATCTTTCTTATGCCTTTATGCAATTCCTACGGCATCACTCAAATACTGAGTCTTGCATATGAAAACGCCCCTTCATTGGTGTAATTCATACCACATACATTTGGGAATCTTGGCCTTCACTGAGTATAAAGTATGAAATCAGGTCTCCTTGAAAAGTGGGAAGAAAAAATCACACTGGTGATGCCAGACAGTTTTTTCTTTTGAAGGGCATGACCCACTCCCCATGAAAACTAATGTTTTCAAGTTGTATAAAAAAAAAAGATATTAAGGCGGGAGGGAGGGAGGGAGGGAAGGAGGAAGGATCAACCAAAAGTATTTCTAAAGCAGGTGATGTTGTAGATACAGCTTTTAAGTACATGTCAAATAGCACAAAAGTACGTTGGACAACTATTTGCTATTCAACAATTAACTTGTGTACATCAGATATCTTATGATGGTCAATAAGACTTTTTTCTACTCCTATGCTGTTCTTCAGACTCTTGATTTATTTTTTCCCCCCAGAGATAGTGGCATTCTGTCATTTGCCCCTGCTTTCCAATTCTAGATACAGCAACTACCTTAAACACATTGTATTAATTGCAACTTTTGGAGAAAGTGAATGGCTGGTAGACATCATTTAATGTAAGAAAGTGACTTGCTGCAGAGACTGAAAATCACCTTCCCCTTCATGTGAACTAAATTACATTTTAACACAAACTCTAGGAAATAAGGACTATAAAATACCAATCAAGCCATTCTGAGTAACTATCAGCAAGGATGATGAATATGTCCAAGGTTCTCCAAGGTGGATCATGATGGCAAGCTCTATCAAATAGATGAAAAGTTGCATGATTCTTGCTGAGGAGAGATCATACTGACGTGTGCCTGAACTTACAGCATCTGATCCTAGTTAAAGGACTCATTTGATTCTTCAGTTTCAAAGTCTAAGTATTTAAAGCATGGAAAAACATGTAGAAGAGAAAGATTCTGGAGAGAGAAAGGGTTTGCTATTTTCTCATTTTTGTTAAGCAGCCATGCACTGTAACCAGTATTTGCTGTTACACATACAAAAGCCTATGGTTCTAAAACAGTAGCTTTACTTCTGTTTCAACAATTAAAAAAAGGTCAGAAGTCAGGTCAAGAACAACTTGGTTTCAGACTTGATCGCAGATTTGAATGGTTTAAACATTACAAGCTATACTTCAAGGCCCAAATAGGTATATTTAAATATGAATATAGACAAAAATTTGTGGTGAACACTGTTAGCATGCTGCATTGCATTATGTCCAAAACAACCCATTCCCAAATGCCCAAATAAAAGTAAATGATTGTGCATTGCATGATGATACCATTGGGTGTGCAACTTTGGTTCATGCAAAGTCTCTTTTTATGGACACACTGCTGATAGGCCATATATTCCTGAAGATTCTGTATCTGTGAGCTTTTCAGCCATGTTCTTTCCATAACACCAAATGGATACTATGGTCTGGCATACTGGTGGCAAAAACCAAGCCCGTATCATTTTGGCCATTTAGTCCATTTAACCAAGACATTTCACCAGCCAAAAAGCTTGAACCTCTCTTTGACTTTCTATATTCTGGTAAAGGCCAGCGGCTTATCAGTTTTTCTGTCCTCAGGTCCATTATATACAGGTATCTGTTGTCAAACAGTAGAGCAAATATCTCTCCAAAGCCCAGCAGGGACACATTTGAGAAGTCTGGAGGTTTGATAACCCTAGAAGGCAAGAAAACAGTGTTAGCATCTCCCTTACAATGTAGTCATGAGCTTGAATTACTAAACCAAATCCTGTGTGTCTACAGAAAATGTGTCTAAACTCATCATCCTGAAATAATTTAGGAAGAACTGGATGCAAATCTTTCAAATTCAGCAGCTGAACACTTAGTTACTAGTTTCAGTTCCACTACTCAGGCCACTGGTTTCAGTTCCAACTTTGTGCATTCAGGACAGACCCATTTGAACATAAGTAAAGGTTTAGGTTTGAAAGGGATTATTCTGCAGAGCACAAGAAAAAAATAGTCATTTCCACATACAAACAATAGAGCAACTGTATTTTACAGTACATTTTCATACAGATTTCATGCCTCAATATCTTTAAACAAAAGCTGTTATTGCTCTTTTGATCACTCTTCTAAAAGGCAGAAGTAAAACAAAACATAGACATGCCTTCTTGTGATAAACAGGTTAGATAAATCATCCAAGACTGGTCCTTAGAATGCTGTTTTACTGATGTTTTATGTTAAATTACACATGGGGAGAAATAAAAGTATTTTTTAATTCCCCAACACCTTTATGATGTCTTCCTTTAATAAAACAAAACTTGGAACAGAAACTGAAGAGTTGAGTCTTCCACAACTGCCTGCATGTTTGATCATAGCATTACATAAAGCAAAGAACTGGGGCACAAAAATGTGTGGGGATGAAAATCTGCTCTCAGCAGTAAGACACCATCTTTCTTTTTTGAAAGATGGGAGGGTAAACTAAGAGGTGAAATTAGTTATTCTTACTGATAAGAAGCACTTCTGGAGATCTTTGAAATATCCATAAATATTCAGACCACTTGAATTAAAGACTCTGCTAGCAGTTCTAAAATGCTTTTTTTTTTTTTTTTTTTTTTTTTTTTCTTTTTTTTTTTTTTTTTTTGTTAGTAAGTTACTATCTTTAATGCCACCATTTCTAACTCATACAGCCTGTTTCTTTTTGTGGAAAGGGAATGCCATCATGCTCAGTCCCTTACTGCAGTAGATTTCACTATCATTCCACAGCATTAGCAGGAGTGACAGATCAGTAGTGCTATAATAAAAAAGAATCTTTTTAATTTCTTGTCCCATCAAGAAATGCCTGCTTGGTTCTCTGTATAGCAGTCTCCATGGTAACATTAGCTCTGGGTCACTACATTTTCACACTCACAACAGCATTGCAGTCTGGTCTAAGTCTATACTGAAACACTTCAGGATACAGAATGAAAATATGGAAGAGAACTAGCATGTGGCCAGAAACCAAAACAGCAATGAACCAATTCATATTATCAGAGGACAAAATGAAAATTAAACGACTCAATATGTGTAAAGCAAGATGTTTACAGAATTTTTATCAAAATTCTTTTGGTCCACATCTAAATTAAGTTATTAAAACTAGTATGATCTACTTATTTATTTAATGAAGACTGAATCCTAAACTGAATGGTTTACCTGAGAATATCATAGCTGGCAAAGTCCCACTGGTATAATCCTAGTGCTGAACTGCACACTATGTATTTACCATCAAAGTGCAGTCTGGGCTGTAGGGATATGCTGCGGTCTTCAGAGACAGACAGTGTTCTTAAGCACTTGCAGTTTATTTCCCTTCCAATAGGCCAAATCTACAATTAAAACAGAGTTTAAGAATAAAAAAATCACATTATAACCCATAAAAAATTCACATTAAAAACTGCTACATAAATAGAACAAGCCTCACAGTCTCTTCTTAAGCATCAGGTAAATGTGTGCGTGATTTTTTTTAGAAATATTTATCTTGTTCAGGTAGGAACATCAATTCAAGTGACTTTGTCTTACAGTACTGGTGCAGCATGTGTTTCTAGCTTAAAAAATCCCTGTGAAAATGGGTACTTTAAAGGATGGGAAAAAAAAAATCAACCAACTGGGACAGAAATGTAAGTGTTTCAGTTATGAAGCACTTCTGTAGCCACAAACTTATAGCACTCTCCAACCCCATAGTCCCCAACAGTAAGAGTGTTTGCAGTTACCTGCTTCACTGTTAAGTTAGCACAATAAGCATGACCTGAAAGCACTGATTCTTTGCATTACCATTCTTGTACAGCTGTCCTTTAAAACTAAATGCTAAGGCAAGCATTGAAAAATTAGCTTCCAAAGTTTCATGTTCTGTACGCAACCTCTAAAAAGTGGGAAATGCGGGGAAAAACTAAAGCCTTCTATTATTTGTAAACTTCAGCAAAGCACTCAAGCTTTTTATTTCCCAATGTACCAAAATAATATATGCATGATAGATGGTACATACCTTAATTTCATACTTATCTGCACTTAAGAGAATATAATCCCCAGGACTATGCATAAGAGATTTGACTTTGCACTTCTGCAAAACGACCTGTAGTTGAAGGATGGTAATGATTTATGTTGATGCTGTTAAATAAAAAATTTTCATTTGCATTTTTCACTTCATTGACCACTTGCATAGTGTACCCATGTATGAAGGCAGTACAAATACTTTTAGCAACTGAAGGAAAACTACAGTTTACAGTCCTCTTGTTCCTACTAGTGACAATTTACTGTATCAAGCAAACATACATACTTCACATGTATAGTCACACCCCCTACCTTTCAAGTTCTGAAATAACCAGAAGAAAAATATTGTTTCATGCTCAGAATTTTGTTATCAAGATCACTGGATTTTTTACATAACTTTTAAAGCCGTATTCTTCCAGAACCAGTTTTTATTCAGTCTTTGAATCAAAATGCTGCTTCCTAATATTAGCCCAGCTGCTTTGGAATTAAAATACCATTAATGGTCTGAAAGGTTTAATTACAGCTTAAATATTTTTTCTGTTGAAATGTTATTTTGTAGTATTTCCAGCTGTTCTTCAGATTCTAAACCTAGCTGCAGGATTAGGACTAGGAAATAAAAATTTAGAACATGTTACAAATACAGTGCAAATAAGTGTGTGAGATTAATTATAAATCAATATTCCCACCTTAGTGACCCATTCTGTGTGTCCAGTAAGGGTGTTCAGGCACGTTCCTGTTGATAAGGCCCATACTTTCACAGTGAAGTCTGCAGAACCACTGACCAGAATATCAAGTTCGTCATTGTAATCCACACTAAAAACTTCAAGCAAAGATGGAACTAAATAAGGAATACCAGTCCATGCATTTTTCTGTGAGACACTAGTAGCCTCTGTATGAATTTAGCAGGTTCTAAATTCATATGCTAGTACATTTTTAATTGTTCTTGAACTGTATACATGAATTGTTGCTTTGGGTGCCTAAGTTCACATTGCAAAATTACTGGGGGTTTTTTGCCCAAATTAAGAGCATGTATATCAGTGGTTCTTTTATTTGCCGGATTATGGCAAAGTTTAATTTATGCTAGTTCCTATTTCCAGAATTTTAGTAAGACAATTCCACAAGATTAGTACATTTTATAAATACAAGGGAAAAAAACTACAGCTAAGCTGAGGATAAGTACACGACAATGAATTTAATTACGAGAGCAATGCAAATATGTATTCTTTGCTTTAAGCTCATGTCCAGTGTGGGAATAGAAAGAATGGCCATGGCCATGTACACCCTGCTACCTAAGATTTGCACCTCTTTTGAGACTTGAAGCTACTGAATAACCATGGCATTTATTGTTACTTCCATGCAATTGCAAAACACTGCATGGCTAAGCTTTGGCATATTCAAGGACAAAGGGTGTGTCTGTTCTGGTCACTTCCCCTGTTGAGGGGAACTGAGGTGACTCAGGTGACAGAGAACAGAGGCTGAACAAGCCAAAAAAAAGCTAGTGTGCAAAAAGCTAACTTAAAATTATATTTTGTTTGATGATGATGTATGTTACTTGACTGGTGAAATTACAATTTTAAAATTTCAACATACCTGCACCAGAATGTCCTCTAAAATGCTGTGTCTTTGCCCCAGAGCTCCATTCCCAACAGGCTACTGTGTTATCAAAAGATCCTGTTACAAGCTTTTGTTCATCAAACTTCACTGCAGCACAAGTGTGTGTCTGGATACCATATATGCACTGACCTGTGCTTACATCCCACAGTTTTGCAGATAAGTCATCTGATCCTAGAATATAAAAGAACAGGATAGTTGGAAGATTGGTAGATTCTGGCAATACCTCTGACTGACAGTGTCTACTGAAACAGATACATGGAAGCTTCATGTGAGACACCACTCTCAGGTTTGCAGAACCACTGACTATACAGCAAGCTTTATTTTCTTTCAGGAAGGAAAGGGGTCCACGAAATCCTGAAATACAGATGAATACTGGGCCCCATATCCTGCCACTTTCTTTTCTCTACCTGAAGCTCCTGTTTTTTACACTGCTAGCTTTGGAGAGCAAAATAAAACCGTGGGCTCCTTATACCTGTTTCTTCTCCAGGGGGTTTCAGTACAAAAGTTGTCAAAGTTTTGGCAATGCTGTTTTCTGTGTGTAACATTCACTGCCGAGTAAGTAAAAGACTGGCTAGAATCTGGTTGTTGGCTTCTAGTAAGCATCCTAATATACCAACAAATGAGCAATTGAAGTCAGTATTCCCAACTTAGTACAGAACACTGTCATTCCAAATGACTGGAAAATCCTTGGAATATGCTCTGACAGCAGTTCATTGAAACTCTGTTATTATTCTTTCATACTAAAGCTTCATGTATGTTCTGTCTGTAACATAAGTTCAAACTGAAATCTTTTAAGTCTATCTTCCTCTTCAGGGAGGAAGCTGAAATTATGTGCTAGTCAGACTAGTAGCAAGGTTAAATCTAGTTTTACTGCACTTCATAAACACTTATGTTAAGAACTGAACATGCTTACAGTCTTGTTTCAAGGAAGAAGATATGACCTTTTCTTCCACACTTTGGCAGACTGAAGTTCTCTCACAGCCCAAAGTTCTTTCCACTGAAAACTATCATATAAGAGGATAGCTAACATAGTTGTACTTCTCAAATGTGCTTACCTATAGTAACAGCATGATCAAAATCAGAGAGTAATCTGGATTGGAAGGGCCCTTAAAAATCATTTCGTTCCAACCTCCCTGCCATGGGCAGGGACAATGATGCCTGCTGTTCTTTATCCAACAAAGACATCAGTCTCCTTGTGTTCTTATTAAAGTTTATTTAAAGAGTTTATCAGTACACCAGGTATTTCAGAAATTCAAAAAGTAAGTAAATTTGAATCATCATCTGTATTTGCATTATGAAAATA
This sequence comes from Pycnonotus jocosus, assembly GCA_013400435.1. Classification (NCBI taxonomy): domain Eukaryota; kingdom Metazoa; phylum Chordata; class Aves; order Passeriformes; family Pycnonotidae; genus Pycnonotus; species Pycnonotus jocosus. The sequence continues at coordinate 41,459 of VWYP01005119.1, read as the reverse complement.
ATTTTTCTGGTAAGCAAAAAGCAAATTGTCATTAATCTTATGATGGGGAAGAGAAAACAAAGAATTTTAAGACTCCCAAGTTGTCCTTCCTACCTGTACACAGAAGTCCATCTTTATAGTAAAGTGCATATACTCTGGCACTGTGTCCAATTAAAGAGGATGTCTCAAAGGCTTCATGGTCCTTCAGTTGCTTCATCCTTAAAATAGCTTTTAGGTAAACATTCTTCCAATGGAGAGGATCCTGAACAGAGTCATCTATCTGCCAACCCAAATTCTTACATGCAGTCTGCCACACCTCTGTACAGGCACTTATAACCTTGTTCCACTGCTTAGAGACGAGGCAACATGTGAGTAAGGTCTGCGGATCGAGCCATTTTAACAGATAAAAACTAAGTTCCAAAGGAAGAAGTTTGAGGAAGTCCCTCTTGAGGAGAATCTCTAGATTATTGGAGAGGTGCCTGAGCTGGACTGCTCCACTCAAGCTAATCAGGTGATCCAGAGTTTCATTTTTCTGCAAGTCCGTCAGAGAAAGAAATGCAATAGAAATGTTATCAAGCCATGCTTCAAAGTCCTTTTTCTCCATAAGGTTATGGAAAAATTTACCTGTGACACATCAAAATACTGTATTAGTTCCGTTCAGAAAATAAGGTACAAATCACATCTTTATTACTGGTACATAAATATTCCAAATGGCATGTTAACACACAGATTGAAGTGACCAAATGCATTTTAAAATATTCTTTAGTTTAGGACTAAGCATTTGCATGCACCCTGAACTATCATTTGCCTCGCAGCAGATTTACAAGTAAATTGCATGTAGCTTGTGAACGCTAGCATTCATTATGAATGTTAACATATTTCTTGTTTTAGATTAACGCTTTCAAATTCTGAGTCCAGTAAGGTAGCGGTTAGTTTAAGTTTTAAACCTATTACAGCAAATAAACACTGTCTTAGAGTTTACCCACGGATTATTCTGATAAAAGGAAAAGAACCAAAGCACGTAAACAGAGTGATAAGCTAAGTGCTGAACTATTTTAAATATGAAACAAGTAGCTAGATTTTAAAAAAAAAAAAACATATAAAGAGATGTCTGACAAACTGTGTTGGAAGATATGTTAGTCATCTTTCTATTTGTTGCATGTAAAGACCTGAGCTTGTGCTTGTCTAGCATCAGTTTTGACACGTCTGCATCACCCTTGACCTAAAAATGCATGAAAAAAAATCCTGTTGTTTTTTGTTTGATTGAGTTTTGTTTGGTTTGCTTGTTTGTTTGTGGGGGGTTTCTTGTTCTTTTTTTTTCGGGGGGGGCTTCCTATTTTCTCAGTTTATTTCCACTGAGACTTAACTGTGAAATTGAATACCACCTCCTGAACAACATCCTCTATGCACTTATACTATCCAGTGACATCTCAGGTTCTTTCAGTGACCTGGGACCATTGATTAACAAGATAAACATAGGTAAACAGTTAAAAATAATTTTTTTTTTTTTCTGGAAGGTGTAACTCATTAGACACCTATCTGAATTTCACAGCACTGTCTGAAAGAATTGAGGTATCTGAGTGGGACTCAATAGCATGTTTATTTCTATGCAGACATTTTACCATCATAGAATAAGATCTTAGAGTACACCTCAACAGGGCACAGAAGTACAGAAAAGTACAGTCATCACTATAAAAGGGCTGCACATGGCATGCAGTGGTTGTTAAAACACACAAGAAGGTTCTGGATGTCAAATGCACAGAAGGAGCTGCTCCTATAAAGTCACAAGTTGATTACAGTAACTTTTACTGCAGACAGCACTTACCAGCTTTCCTCAGCACATATGGCAGTGAATACAGTTGCTGCTCGAACAGGAATGTGTTCTCTTTAAAACAAGTAAAAAAATTCTAATAGGCCGGCTACGAATAAAAACTCCGTGAGCCCCAAGGCGTTTGTTGTATTCAATAGATGAAGTAATACTGAAATTAAGGGCTGTTTTGAGGCCGCTGAAACCGGTGCTCGAGCCTCTTATCCAGGTGTTGCGGAGCCAGCCCTATCCGCTCCCCCCGCCCCTCTCCCAATATACCTCCACACGCAAAAAGCACGGCGAGGACTGCACTCAGCGCCGCTGCCGCCGGTATCTCCGCGTCGCTCACCTCAGGTAGCAGCCCGGCGCGGGGTGTCCGTCGGCGGGCAGTCGCCACGGCTTGCGCGGACTCCCGGAGCCCAGCACGGCAGGGCGCTTCCCTGCCGCCATCGCTCTCACGGCAGGACCGGCTCTCAGCACTTCCGCAGCCCGTGCCACAATCTGCGGGCAGCCACGACAGAAGAGTCACTCTCAGGACGAGACCAGGGCCTCACGACCGCCCTGGGCTGACGGGAGAGGAGGGCTGGGCCGAGTCCGCGCCGAGCGAACCGCTGGCACCGGAGAGAAGGCGCTCTCCGGACCCGCCGCTCTCACGATGAGGCGGCTTCCGGCGCATCCCAACGTCATCGCTCCCCGCCGCCGAGCTCAGCCGCTTCCGCCCGCCCGGCGCCTGCTGCCCGGCGCGGCGGCCCCTGGGGAGGCGGCCGGGGGCGTCCAAGCTTCCCCACAGGCGAGACATGGCTGCTGAGGAGTCTCGCTGCCTGCTGGTTTATGCCGCTTCTGACTCGTACTCGAGGTTTTGGCAAGTTCTATTTGTTAAGAATATTTCTGTAATATGATGAAAAATGCACTAGCGTTTATCATACTGACTTAAAATCACGTATTCTCTCTCCTTCTGGGAGAGGTGCGGTGTTGGTAACCATGCACAAATCTAACGTGAAAACTGCCTAACCCTAACCCATTACTTGATGAATTGAGACATAATTTAGTTTTTCCTACTTAACTTGTATTTATTCTCTTCACTTCGTAATTGCAGGTTTTGTCTTTGCTGGGGTCCAGCTCCATGGCTGCTGACATCTGAAATCTTCCTACTTAAAGCAAGAGGCATATCGAATGCTGTTTGTGTGTTATTGAAGTAGGTTATGGCCTTCTTAGGAACCCAGAGAACTTTAGTAAGCATCCTGAATTACTCTTACTTCTTCAGTTCTTGTGTACTGACTGTAATGGTTGTGTGAGAATATTAATTGCATTGGGGCCAGTATCTTCTTTCCTAAGATGTCAAATAAAATCTAATTTTATAAATAAATAAATGAACGAATGAATAACTTTCCTTGCTCCACTCTACCTTTTCCTTAATGGTGCGTATTACAGTAAAGAAGAGCACAATGCACCCTATGTAATGTTAGTTTCAGACTGCAGTACTTGACGTTTTTGTGGCTGTTATTTCTGGGATGCCTCACCACAGAATTAAATCTTAATCCCAAATGGAGATGAATTCTTGGCTTTCATTGATTTAAGGGTTTTTTCCTATTGTTATCCGGTGGCTAGGAATGCATTTAAATCACAAGAAGGGTTGTAGCTCTTACGAGAATGTCTTTGAAACTTCAGAAAAGATGATTGCTTTTTCAAAAGGAATTGCAGGGTCTTGGAGACAGTAAGAATATACACTTAGCCAGAAAGGGAGAAAAACTATTCTGTAGTGTTAGTTTACAAAGTAAAGATCTCCAACTGAAGCAGGTCTCCAAAAGTCTAAAAGATGCCTGGAAACATAAACCAGTGCTAGATTATGGCTTTTGTCAAAGATGGGTAAAGCTCAAGACACAAACATCAATCTCATAGGTATGATACAGCACTTTAGAAAACTTAAATGGAAAAAGCAGTGCTCTGTGCTACATCCCGTCTTTTTGATTTGTCTTTTTACTTTCCAAATTTGAAAGCCATTCGTCCCATGTGTGTGAAAGAAACGAGTGGAGTCAAATTTACAGTTTATTACAGATGAAGGAATAAATCATGTTTCCTCTTCACAAAGGTGATAAATAGCACTTAAAACAGTTTTGGATGTGATAGAACTGTTTCTGCTTGGATGTCACATCTAAAATACAAACCATACATGCTATCAGATGACATTAAAAACAGCAGTGATATATCAGCATTTAAGACCAGTGGTAAAGAGTCTTTGATCACAAATGTAGCAACAGTCTTAACATTACTCCATTATTAAATTATAAAGCAGTCTGCTACTATTTAAAAACAATTAAACGGACATTCCAGATTGATAACACTGCATAAATCTTTACATAACATTTTCCATTCAACCAGATAAATACCTAACAGAGCTGTAAATAAATATGCAGAGAATTATCTCCATTTTCTCTTCAGTCAGGTCAGGTGCTAGTACCACACTTTCCAGTAGTAAACAGGAGTCAGTCAATTACAGGTCAGCAACAAAGTGAAGCAGCAAAGCAATATACAGGCTGGTGAAGTTGCTGTGCTCAACTAATTAGAGTAAAAATACTTTCTAACCTGCATGCAAGTACAGATGTTAGCTGCATAATCTTGAGCCTTCCCATATTGTTAATGGTTCCTAGGGTATAATTTAGTCCTTCACAGAAGCAGATTAAGCCTATGTGAGAAAACAGTGCTTTAACAGAATAAGGAAGCACTGTGCATATGAACCATGACATCAAATTGTTAACAGTGAAAATGGTGTGATACTCATTTTCATACACACAAGGCAACAGAAATTATTCTGAAATACCTTATCACTTACTGATGTTTCTTTCCTCTGCCTTTTATGATCCCATTACTTTTAATTCCTATATATATAACTCAGGATTTTTAAGCCCTGAAAATTTACAGTAGAAATTACAAATATATGTACCTATATATGTATGTATATATTGAAAATCAAATCCAAATGAAAAGGGTTATATATTTCAAATGCAGACCGAGCCAACAGCTCTGGAAAAGCCACTGCATCAGCAAGCATGAATTACAGACCCATATCTTTAGGAAAGCATGTTTGAGCCAGTTGTTACTGGTCAAATATACATAGAACAGCAGAAAATAAAAGTCAGGAGTAGCAACCGTATGTAACTAGTTAGGCAATAATGTTACCCATTCCCTGCCTTCTTAAGTACTGTCTAAATATTTATTCAGTTGACTGTCACAATTCTAAAAAAAAAAATCAATTTGACTCTATCAATTACAAATACTTGAACATTTATAGAAATAATCACATGAAGTCATAGAACAAACCTGCTATTCATTCCAGGTGCATACTTGCATGGATGTTATACATTGAAAAACAACAGCAAACTAAAAAACTGAAAACAAACAAACAAACAAAACCCCACAAATCCAAACAAAACAAACCAAAAAACCCAGCCAACCAAACCCCCTCCAAAACATGAAAAGATTCCAACCAACAAAAAAAAAAACCCCACACCCTCAGCCTCAAGAAACCACATCAACCAAAACAAACAAGAATCCCTGCCACACCCTCAAACCAGTAAAGGACTATTGCTAGAAAAGGCCTTACTTCTTTGCAAACCAGGAAACTGAATGTATGCGTGCATTCACTGAATCTAGAGAGCAGTTCTTTTGCGACGATGAATAGCCATAGCCCTTTCAAATTGCATGTAGGTCTTTGTTTCTTCTTAGAAATAAGTGTTTTGTTACTTTCAAACACATAAAATATTAATGTGTACTGCACTGCCACTAGAATAGGGAACCAGACAAAAATTACTCTTGGTCTGTTCTGGTTTCTAAAGCCCAAACAGGGCTCCAGGGACCTTGGGAACAGCTCATTAAAGCATCAGCCTTAAGGGCTCCATATTGTATGTGTGTGTGTGTGTGTGTGTGTGTAAGAATTAACTTAGCTCATATGTCTGGGGGTTCCTGAGTCCTAGTCACACTTCAAAGTTGTGGTGATGATTTATGTGCATGCTGTAATTCAAATGCAGGACAAAGATGATGAGTAGCTCAAAATGTTGCATATCCATTTTGAACAGATTTTTGAATGGTGGTGTGTCGGAACCCAGGGCATCTCTTTGGCTGCCCTAGGAACTTGGGAGACCCTGATCAAATAGTCTGGGAACTGAACAAGAAGGATTGACCCCAGTACAGGGTGGTTACAGCCCTGTCCAGGGGGGTGAACAGGGGGGTTTCAGTTCCGTCCATGGCGGTCACAGACCATGGCACAAGGCAGAGATGAATTAAAAATCTCAAGAGTGTGAAAGACAATAGTTTAGCTTATCACTGAGTGAGAAATGTGTAGTTTTAGGTTTTCATGATAGAAGTAGATGGAGACAAGATGGAGATTTTGGGGCGGTTCCCTAGGTTTTTCTTCTTCACCTCCATTTTCTGTTGTGACGTTAGCACAATGTGGCTTGTGGAGATTGGGCCAAGTGGATATGGTGTGTTTGATGTGGATGGTGGACATTGGTAGAAAATGGTAAACAATACGTTCGTAATAATCTGTATATAAGGGGACATCAGCTTTCGGGGGACGGAGAGTTCCCTAATGGCTGGTGTTCAGAGCAGTCCTCGCTGAGGACAGAGCAAACTATGAGATAAGAAGAAAGAATAAACATCAAGATAGACCTTGGAGAAAAAACTGAACCTTGAAGCCTCTGTCTCTTTCTTGCGTCTGCCTTGAAACATCCAGGAGGGCAAAAAGACTGACCACCTGAATATCGGAAATCGTAATCCGATAGTGGTGCATGGGTGTGTGTACTGGACTAGATGATAACACAGTAGTGATCACTATTTTGTGATTCCATGCATAATTACCCATGCTGGTGAGAATGCACAAGTACATTCTAAGTTAGCTACCTGTACAATCTAATGCTTGCATCAGTGTAAATGACATTCCTATAATTTTGTCAGAGTAAGGCACAGGGATGAAGTGGTGACCAATACCATTTAGCCAAGAGTTAAGAGCCCTGCCACTGCCAACAAATCCAGCACATTGGAATAGAAAGTATTTCTTGCAGCAACTTAGACAAGAGTCTAGAATGGGCCTTCAGTTAAACTTAGCTTGATAGCAAGAGTTCAGTCTGGTAACAATTCTTCCTTCATGGAAACAATTCCCTCCATCCATCTATAGCAACATTTTTCAGTTTTCCTATTAGATAGAAGAACACCCAGCCTACACAGTTGTAGATTCAAAGGTTATCTTTTCTCCTAACCATGAGATGGTCAGCCAGCATCAAGAATGCAGTCTACAGGCAGCTTTAACATCCAGTGTGAATGGAGAAAGGGTTGTGCTTACAGTGCTTAAAAACAATTTGTTTTTAAGTTTTAGAGAGTAAATGCATGCACATGCTGGAAAAACAGAGGCCAAACAACATGGCTCCGACACCGGAGTGAACAACACTACAGCCATCCCAGCAGCCTTCCAACAAGCCTTGTCATCTAACACCAGTCTTAAGAAGGAGAGGTTCCGCAGATCTGTAAAAACTTTGCCCTTTATAAATGATGCACAAGAGCTTATGTATCAATAACACCAACTGCCTCTAGATTTTAATTAGCAGTCTGAATGGTAAGGATGATCTCTTGAGAGAAACAATGGATAGAAGCTAATTCTCTCACATGAAGAGACACAGAAATCATGGTGGTCTGATCAGACTACTAAAAACTCAAAAAAGCCACATCCTTGTACAACAGAGGTTTCTCCTGTTACACCAGCAATTTCACATGATTGTGTTGGTATTTGCTCTTTTGCTACAATATAAATGTGATAAAGATCTTCACAGAATTTGGTTCCTGTGGCTTGTGTCATGTCAAATAAAAGTAGAATATTATTTCCATGTTCTCTGTCTTCTACCTATATTCTGGGCTGCTTTCATACAGTAAGTAGGTAGTAAACTACATATACATGACTCTAAAGCCTCAGCTACCATCTCTAGGTGTCATATAACCCAAACGAAATGTTGTATTGGTCTCTACTTCTTTTGCCACATTAGATATTACCCCTCTACAACACTGATTAAGTAAAGAAGCAAAAACTCAAGAAGTCGAAGCCTTGTTAATACACGTACTGGATGCATTAAGAATGAAGATATGAATTTTTTTCCAGGATTCAGCTCCTTCCTTCCTGTCCTGTCCTGTCCAGTCCATGAGTAATGGTCTGTTAAGGTCTGGTAGTTCCTAGTGTGACCTGCTTAACAGCTTGTAGCTGACCCATTAAGTCAAGCTGTAGCATAAAAACAGGTGGGAGGTGGGCAGGGATGCAGTTGCTGGGCTTCCCTCTTCAAATGGTATCATCCTGTTCCAGGTATGTACCATGAAGCCAGTATGATCGGGTTTTGTCTAGCTTCAGTAATCCAGTATCTCTACTCCTTACAGTTCATTTGCTAGGTGTCATCAATGCTGTAATTACAGGCAGACCTTCAAAGGTCCTTTCTCTCTCTCTCTCTCTCTCACACACACACACATACACACACATTCCCACCCCCCAACACTCTCTTAATTCATGGTAATACTTTACAGCCACTGCTGCACTTCAAGAAAATAACTCCTGATTTATAGTCCCTTCCTCTATAATCATATTTAGCATATAATGCAAATGCTGTATCTGTATGCATTCTGACTACCATCATAGCCAGCAGTCAAACTTTTTGTCAAGCTCTTCTCATTCTTGTTCTTCCTAGTGCTCCATCTCTAAGGCTAGTCCTTCAGGACATGTAAGTATGTGTTTCCTCAGGTTCTTTAAAACAAGTTTTAAAATATCCATATATTGCTTTCAACTGCTATCAAACAATGGTTAATAATTTTAAAACGTGCTGTAATAGCACAGGTGACCATTTGCAGAATATTTAAAATCTGATATCCTAACAAAGTCTCCAGTTAAAATTTTAACTAAAGCTGCAGTTTTGCAACACACTGGTACAGTCTTCAAAAATAGCCACAAACCAGAAATCAAATACTACATTGAGAAAGCTGTTCACAGAAAAAGCTGCTTTTTTTCCTTTCTAAAAATATGTAAGTGCCAGCAGTGACCCCAAAAGTGGATTCAGAAGTGTTTACAGCTTCCTGGAAAATAAGTACTGTGTGGTACTTTCAGATTGATTTTTTTAAAAACCTTAACTGTCGAAATAAATAAGGATAGGGTAAAGTAACACAATTTCTGGAAACAACATTCTGAAAAAACAATTACAAGTTTTTGCAAAGACTTGGATCTAGTACTTCCTTTTAGATGCTTATTAAGGTTCACCCCACACATCTATGAGTGTAAAACCCACTAATGTAGTAATAGCCTTCTGCTCCTAGACTAATTACTGTTGAAAATACTGCTTCTTCTGTTGATTAGCCACTGCAGTTGAGGGTAAGACCTTGCGTATTTTCTTAAGCGAAGCAATTCAGTCATTATATACAATAAACTGAGAAAAAAAATCACTTTGCAAAACTAGTTTTACATTCAGACAGATGGCAGCAAAAGGCACGCGTCTCCAGATGATCATGCTTGAACAAAAGTGAAATCATGACATATAAGTGGTATTATGAAACAAAATCAAGGACACAGAAGTATTCCTACATATAGAACAAGAAACACTTGCTAATAAAGCTAAATCATATATAGAAAGGCTTTCACGGAAAAAACCAAAACCAAACCAAATCCTTGCAAAGCTGTTCTAGAGGAAAGGGTTAAAAAAAAAATGAAACTCTAAATATAAACCCCTGTCCTTTAACACAGCAAGAGACAAGATGACTCTTTCATCATCGAAGACTAACTTATTAGCAGTGAAATTTCAGTCTGCATCCAGTTAGAAAAATACAACTATCTGAAATAAAGCCTTATACTGTTGCTGCAAGTGCAGACAACAGCTAATGATGATGTTAGCCTAAGAATCTTTTTGTAATCAAAGACAATTGGGGTTGGCTGTAATGGAAAAAATGGAAAAATCTGCAAATGCATTACAATAAGAGTTTTCCAGCACATGGACTAGAGTTTTTGTTCTGGAATTTTTTGTTTGTGGCTTTTTTAGGTTTTTTAATTTCCAATTTTTGAGAAATATTCTGAAAGTTTGTGTTTCCTGTAGAAAGCTTCTGTTCAGGGATTCTTTATGTCAGAGAAGTTTTCAAGTTTCTGTAAACAATTAGCAAAGGAAACACCATCTTCATATTTCACCTGATTCTCCAGTGAACATACTACAGATGCATCAATTTAGAGACTGACTGCACTGTTTAAAATTACCTCACCTGCAAGCTTTTTTTTTTGTTGTTGTTGTTATTGTTTCAGTTTGTTTTTTAAAGACCCCAAATAACCAAAAGAAGTGCTCCATGTTATAAAATTTCTCTTCCAACATGACATACACTGTTGTAGAACAGCTCATGACAGTAATAATAACAATTAACTTTGCTGCATGTCAGTTACCTAAGTCAAATTATAAGAAGCTTAGAACAAGTAATACTTTTTGTTTACTTCAGTTTCAGCCTAAATCTCTCATTAATTACCTACTGTTAGAATGCCACAAAAAGTAATGCTTCATTAACTGAGAAAACATGCCTATGTCAAAGATACAAGCATCACCAAATCGGGCTGTGCTAACCAGAACATGGGTTGTATAATGATTTATCACCAGTACTTTCAGCCACATCACACCAGAAGCAGTGTTTGTGACATTGCCATAGAGCTTACAGAGTTGTAAGAAAATGTGAAGTAAAGAAGAAAGGTTTTATAAGTGTCTTCATTTTAAGTCAATGATGTCTTCATCATATAAAGAAATCAGCTGAAATGGATAGCTAGATGGTGAGCTCTCCTCCCTGTTTGCTGAAGTATCAGGATCTGAACTAGTGGAAAGATGATGTCTTTCAGAAAAGCTTTCAAAGGAGCTTGAGATTATCCTGGTAAAAGGAAAACAAAAGTTACCTAAAAAAATACACAAGTCAGGGCAGGAAGGAATAATGGCTACTTCTAGACTCAATCAAGTTATCCTAAAGACAGCCACAGACTATTACGACTGAGTTTCCTCCTGTTTTACTCTACAAAAAATAATCAAGAGGCAGTAATAATGAAGCACCTCACCCAAATAATTTCCAAATAGGGAAATACATCAAACCTAGGTTTACACTACAAGAGATCATTTGTTTTGTTACTCTCAGTCTCCTGTATCTTGTCAATATTCTGTATTCTGACAGTACTCTATGCAAATATAGGTTATGGAAGCAATGGAAACAGGAGAATGGCACTGGGATCAGTGCCAAATAGACAAATGCTGTAGTATTTTTTCACAATTTTTTTTCTGAAAATAGCAACACAAGAGCATACAAAGAAAACAACAAGAGTGTCTGCACAGTGCAGCTGCAGTAATCCAAATCTTTACAACAGGTTACAACAGCTGCAACAGGTTCCCACAAAATGGCATTTAGTCTTGTCTTGCTCATTAACGTGTCTTTAGCAAAAAGCGTAACTGTTTCAGTGCTTACGGGATTCAGATACTCGAACAAACACATTAGCATGAAATGCACATGGATATAGGTCTCAGTCAGCCTTATGCCAACTGAGATAAGCACGAGCAATCAATTCTCAAAATATTTACAGCCTAACTTAGGCTCTTTTCTAAAGTATATTTACCTGTCACTACTAGATGATCTTACGGCTCCCTGCTTGGGGTCTGACTGTCTTCGAGAAACTTTTTTCAGCTTCTGTGTGCCTTCTGTCTTGGGTATAGGGTCATCCAAGAGGCCTCAATAAAGAAATATAAGACTTAATACTTTCAACAGAAAAAAAGCATGCATGAGAATGCTATGGTTGGTTGCTGTTTCCATTATTAACTATTTCTAAATATGGCCACCTTATACATGATCAGACAATGGCTATACTGTTTACGAATAATGCTTCCTCACTGTTCCTTGTTTTTATTTAAGTAATTTATTAATACTAGCTGCATGTTACAAACCTACCTGTGATGGTGCAAAGATTAGAAAGTGTATGTTTGACAATTAATATGTAACACTGATGAATGAGGAGAGTTTACCCAGCAATTCTTTACGTGTTCTGCTTGCAATTTCTTTAATTTCCATACGAGATAAAGATAGTGAGTGCATAACCGGAAGAGAGGTAATGCCACTTGGTGTTGTAGTAGTGATGACCTTGGGAGCCAAAGGTGACTTCAGAGGTCGTTCAATGCTTCGCCCAACCAGATTGCTGAGAGGTATTTTGTACAGGTTTTTGCATGGAACTTCACCTGAAACGCAGAAAGAAAGAAGAACCTAACAATTGCACAATGGAATCAGTTCTTAATAATTCCAAATGAAAGGTTATAAAGACAAGCTATACTTGTTGAGCTGGGCACCTTTTAACTGAAATGACCACGATCTTTCTTGCTCTAGAGATCTTTCAATACAAATAAGCTAGGGAAAGGAAGAAATCCAAGCAATTTGACTTAGAGAGAAAAAGAAGATTGACTCTTGGCAACACGATGAATCAGGAGCAGAACCAAGAAGTAAATTCATATGATTTGTGGCTGGTACTCTATTACACTGCAGTCCCATGTGTTGTAATATACTGCAAACATACTGAAGCCTGAATCCCAGGTGGTTTAAATTATGACTCCTCCTCTCAGGTAACAAAAATACCATGTTTTCCTAATTCCTAGAAGAAAAAGAAACCAAAATCCCACTTACCATCAAATAGTACCGCCTTTGAGAAATTTGTGATTACCTTCTCCTCTTCCTTTCTGCTAACAGTAAAGCAGCAGATTTAAGGAAGAAAGGTGTACACACATCTTGCATTATCTAGCTGATGTTCTCTTGTTTCTCCTTTATTGTCACACTATAGATTGACTGTTCACAGATTATGTTACACTAAATTGTGCAAAGTTTTTCCAGGCTTCTTACTTTTGTTTTGCAAAAGAGCTTCAGCCATTCAGTAGTCGTTCAGCTTTTCTTAAATGACAGGAATAGCATATGTGAAACATCAAGCTTTCTTACAATTTTATGCCCCTTTTTGCATTATTACTTGTGGTGACATTGCCAAAGATCAAGCTACTGAGGCTTAATTCCTCCCTTCCTACAGAAATTATTTCTTCAGAACAGTGCTACCATATATTCAGAAAAGATACTACAGTGCAAAAGCTCAGCCAAGTGTTTTGTATGTGTGGAAAATAGAAAATCTCTTACATTCTACACTTTCAGGTAGGAACTCACATCTTTTACCATCTTTACTGAAGATCAGCCATACCGAGATGTGACAGCTGTTGGAATGATTAGGGATCAGTTGTAATATACTGCAATTACCTTCTAGAGAAGGAACGGGAAATTCTGGCTTTTCGTAAGCTGTCGGTGTTTGAGGAGAACTCTTTGAACTCATTTCCTTAGAGCTGCTGTCAGATGATCTACTTACTGCAGCAGTAGCTTTAAAATAAATATCCGACTGAAATGACAAATATCCCATCATTAGTACAGTGAGACTTTCTTAATCATCTTCTGATTCTCTTTGTCCTTGATATAAACTAGGAGCACACAGATGAACAATTATTGCAGATAAAGTAGCACATATTTCAGTTTTGTTTGTTACATTTTTAGTGGCAGCAACTTTTTATGTTTATTAGATCCCAACATATCACAGAAATAGTGTAACGTGATTTTTCTGTCTTACCCTTGATGCTACAAGTTGAAGATCAGGCACAACTGCTGTGTGGACTAAGTTCCCATTCACCACTAATCGGATCTCAATGGAATCAGTAGTGAAGGCAAGAACATAAGGGAAAGCACAGACTGCAACGAAACAGAAGTTATTTGGCAAATAACTTTAACCAAAAATGGTTAAAGCAAAAGTTTCTTGGACGCTCCATGAAAACTGTTCTTGACCTCTTCTGGTGTGTTCCTTTCCTAGGAAAAGGGTTGTCTAACATAGCGATGTACACCAAGTTACATTGAGCCCAAGGAAAATTTCTCTCTCCATGCCCGGCAGAATGTACAGTGAATGGAAAATGAGAAATGCAAAAAAGGGGGAAAACAATTAAGCGAAGGATGAACTTGCTACCAAGGCTCCACTTTTCAAAATTATCATATTCAGAAATTTAAGTCAAGTGGCATCATGAATGTAACATGCTTATTCCCACAATACTGTAATTCCACCAAGAGCCATGTGTAGGTGAAAATGGTAATGAAAAAACCATCTACTAAAAATAGGTATTTTCTTACCAACAGCATAAGGAACTTGATTCCAGCTGAAGTGGAAGTCATAAGCTGATGGCTGGACCAGTGGAGAACCTCCACTGAAGGGATATACCTTTCTGTATTGACAAACATCTGTAGCAAAATAGAAAAAGGAAGCATCCATCACTTTACATTTAAGCAACCATCACCCATTTTATAGGGAGATTTTCCAGAAGGGTGGACATTATGCACATGATCAAACACTCATACAGAAGTTCCTCTATAGCCAAACAGCTAAGCAAAATTTGCTTTCTCTGTCAACACATTGGAAAGACCAATATAAAAGACCTACATTTTAATAAATTGTCATATTTCATGAAGTAGGTATTACTGTTTCAGCAGTTATCAGATCCCTAACTTGTCTACAGATAGAGGAACAGGCAAGAAAAATTCAGAAAGCAGTCTCTGCAAAATTGTACCTCAATGCCCTTCAAGTAGCCATATGTTCATGTAATTTACATTTTTTGAAGACTGTTATGTACATGGGTTATTATACACACCATGATTTCATCAATCATATAAGCTGCACATCTACAGAACTTTCAGTATGACTAAAATACCTGAATTTCTAATTTCTCCAATATGCATTTAAATTCTAAAGACTGTATTTGACAAACTTTCCATGAAACACTAACACTTATTTTCAGATACAGGCCTAGACTGCAATGAAAGAAGATCTAAATACGCAGATTGAGCTATTACTATTTCTGGCCTTCACTAAACACTTACAGTTATAACACAACAATAGACCAGCTTCACCATCTTCATATACATCAATAGCTGCAACAAAATTAACCTGCAATGATAATGGAAAAGATTAACAAACAGGCAGAGGATACTGTGGTTATTACAGCTGGGTTGTGACTAACAAGCAATACAATCAGTTGGGGAAGTGCACAACCACAGGTAGAAGAAAAAAAAAAGAGAGAGAGAAATAAATAAATACTTTTATTAAAATAGCCTCTTTTGTAATGTAATTTTCAGGTTGTTCTCAAGATGAAAATTAATTTCTTTTGTATTTGGTTCTGTACAGTACTGAACATTCATAACCACACCACAGTGTAAAGCAATAAAAACATGTAACTTATTTAGCAACACAAATTTTGGGAAATAGGATGATTTCAGAAAGCTGTGAATCAGCTGTGAATCAATGGTATATTAAAGATAACAATTATTTTCAAAAAGTGATCTTCAAATGCACATCATGACTGGCAAAAAGATCAGATACACCAATTACTGGTTCAGAGCCAGTAACATTTACAGAGGTCAACAGGGATATACCTAAGGATTACTGAACAGTCTGAATTTACAAATTGAGAAGCAGTGCTGCTTAAACCATAGTATTTTTTACATAGATTAGGTTTCATAAATTCTCTTAACTCAAGTTTGGTTTTGTCTTTTATATTTAGATTAAAACCAAAACAAAACAGCCACAAAAAGTAGGGAATGAGACCTTATTAGTGAAATGCATAAGGTTACTTTAGGCAAATGCTTCCCAAACCATATATACTACTTGGACATGTAGAGGGCTGAGAGACTGATTCCATGAACAGCAGTTCTTTGACTTTCCTAGATGTAAGATTACTGTGCAGGTCAAGAACTGTTAAGCAAACCTGAAAGTTTACACATCCATACCAAATGCATTTTGACCTATCTTTTGTAGTGACTGAAGCCCATTGCTGCTCTCCAGTGCAGAAAAATAAGCGGGCAACCCATTTCAACATCATAAAAATCACTAGCTCAGCTCATATTGTCTGCTTTATTTGTGTTCCTAAAGGAAATAAGGATTCTGGTGTGCAAAAGAAATGGGAGTGGTGGATGGCGATGGTGATGTACTTCTTCATCATTCTTTATTTCTAGTGCCTCCTCATCCAGATTAGGATTGATTCCCAGTGCTGTGTAAAAGTTTACACTTGATCAATCATGCCAGAAGCATCTCTTCATCACCAGACCCAAATAAAAATACAGATGATTTTAAAAGAAAGTAAGTTATCAAGAACTATCAGATGAAAAAAGTAGTCCTTATCTCATTAACAACAACAGATTAACTGTGCAAAGTCTTCCCTTTTTGTTGTTGTTGTTGTTGTTGTTGTTTAAACCTACATGTCCACAACTTTATTTAGAAACTATTTTTTCTGGAGCAGGAAATACTGCAACTTTTTACTGAAAACCAAGACATTTATTTAAATCCCAATCCTGTGTCCTAGACAGATAGATTCAGTTATCAATTGACTGGACTGCTGTTTCTTGAATAGAACAATAAGCTATATGTAAATATTTTAGCTACAAGTAAGCAAATCTGAATAAGATAATGGTAGTCAACCACTGAAGTTATTTTGACGGAATTCTTTTAACAATAAAACACTGATACCACAATAATAAAGCAAAAAGCTAACTACTGGCTAAGAAAGAAGAAAAACCAATTTTTGACAACAACAACATTCCAGAGCCTGAAACACGGACTTTTTCCCAACACCATATCTACCCACCTGTCATATCATAACTACGTATCCTGGGAGTTATCATCATGTATCCCAAAAGAAATAAATGCCTCAGAATACCCTAAAGTAGTAGTTATAGAAGCAAAAAGTAACACACATGAGCATCTCCATACGTTACACTCCTCCTAGGAGGTCAGCACAGCATGCACCAAGTCTGCAACAAATTATGTTCAGTGAAGGTCTGCAAAAAAAGTTTAAATGATGAAAACTTACCCTGTTTGTTTCAACATGATGCAATCTATAGGATTCCCCTGTACTCTCATTGACTAAATCAAACTGATGCCGATATGCTACACAGATCATATTGTCACTTTCTCCAGTAGGTCCATCCACCAGTGTCATAACCACTGGAGGGTCAGAAAGGCATATTTCCTATAACGTAAATAATAGAATTACTCTCTTTTTCAAGTTTCTACTGTAGCTGCTGCAGGTACTCCATGATTTAAAAGGGATGTTTTCTAAGCACAGAAGCATAACAAAGAACAAGCAGATGTAACTCTTAAAAAATCTGAAAGTCTTATTTAGCATCTATATGATTGAACTCCTCCATATGGCTTCTCACTTTTACTTGTCTGTAGGATCAGAAAGATAATAATGCATGTTTGGCCTTCGCCCCACTGCCCCCACACTAGCTGAGTGCTGCTCAGTGTGTTAAGATAATTAGTAATGAGATTACACATACCCGGATGTACTGGAACTCCTCTACTGGAGATTCAGGAGATGATAGCAGAGAGTTGCTGGTTGAAGTGTTGTGTGAATTATATTTCTTTGTGACGAGAAGTAATTTGTTCCGAATAGCCGCAACAATCCTTAGTTCGCTTCCATGGTGAGTATTAATGGCATACAAATGGCAGCCTGAGGAAATAACGTTCTAGACTCTAAGTGGTTGGGGTAGGGTCTGATTTTTTTGTTCTGTATTTGTATGATGATTAGTACAACAGGGCTCTGATGAATGACTTGGCAACACAGAATTAAAAACTCCTCAATAGGATTACATCGACTTCTAGGAAAAGACAAAAGCGTATGACTCTTTTGAAATCTACTTTTACCCTTAATCCTAAGTACAGGGACTGTCACTATTCTGCAAGTTCCAGCTTTTCAAAGCAGCTTGCTTCTGAAGACCACGAAACATTTATTTCTACAAAAATAACAGGCAACACCCAGACTAATCTACGCACTACTATTTAATGGGGGATTTGCCAGCATTCCTCCAACTTAAAGTGTGCTCTATTTCAGTCTGACATCCCCACAAAACTCTTCCCATACCTCTCAACCCTGAAATCCTATTTTTCTCCAAAGCTTTTCATCATCAGCAATTGCCAAGTAACATAGGTTTTTTATAACATTCAAAAATGTCATGCTGGACTGTACTGGAGTAGTTTTCAATTATAAGCTTAAAGAAGTTTGAATTGACTCTCCAGAGAAAAGCTAAAGAAAAGCTTACACCCGCCTAAAGAGAGCTAATAAGCTCCTGGCAACTACCAGCATCAAAGCACAGTGGATGTTTTTAACACAGGATAACAATATCACCTTTTGTTCTCTCCAGTTTATTTTCTCTGCAGTCATATTTGCTTCTTATCAGTTTTTTAGTCTCTATGTCTTTTTGGACAGCACTGAGTCTGAAGACAAGGACACGAGAATCTTTCCCTGATGTATGGAGAGAACCAGGAAAAAAGAAGTTAAAAAAAGAACATGGTAGTTTGAAATTAATACTTCTGATGAGAAGTAGCACCTAACAAACAGAGCAAAAGTAAACAAAGCATAATACCTCTCTGGGGACAGAAGACCTATGAACACTCTAGGATTTACAACCTAGTAAACCAACCCCTTCAGTACAGTAGCTGGGTTTCCCATTAGGTGCTGCTGCACCAAAGAATGATCTGAGAGCTTCCAAACAGTGAAATGCACAATATTTTGCAAATATATAAAATCTTGAAAACTAACAAAAATACAATAGATATAAACTACATGGCAAGAGTAAATGGGTTAACTTTAAGAGCTGGAACGATCCAGGTAAGCAACTGATAACTGGATCATTAACAGAGTTTGAACCCTTTAGGATAGAGAAAGGTTTTTCTCTAGAAATTTCACAAACTTCCCAGGTCTTCAGAAATGTCACTCATTCTCCAAGTGTCCTGGGAGAACTGCAAATGGCTCTCACATAGTCTGAGCTAGTTCTGTAAGATCTCAGGATGAATTTCATCAGATACAACCAAATTGGGCAACTCCCAGTGATAGAGAAGGAACCATGTTTTACCCAAGGCTTGGATAAACAGAACTTCAGCAAATACTGAGGAAACAGACTTAACAGGATAAAAAATAATAAACCAACTATATCTGTAATTCTTTCCTGAGTTTTACATAAAGATCCTGGTCTTGCTTTGTGTATGTTCCCTTTATGAAACTCAACCATAGATTACTGTGTCACTAGAAAAGTGCAAATTTTATGCACATTTAATCCTTCTAAACGAGACACAATTGTCATTCATACATACCCAACAACACCCAGTCATGCAAGAATCCAAGAACAGGGACCTCTCCTACCTTTGTCTGTTCGGGTAATCAAAAGATCCAGAGCTTCCAACACATTCATCTGCTTTATTTGGAGAGTTTTATCAAATACTTGCACTGACGGTTTGCCATCTAAAAAAAAAACACATATCTACCGAAAATCCTACTAAAACTTGCTATATGCTGGTTTTGAACCATTTCATTCTTCTAATGAAAGTCTTGGGTTTTTTTCTTACAAAAATGAAGAGAAAAAAAACCCCAAAACGAACCACACAAAGTTCCCTCATGTGCCACAGCATCATAGTCAATATTTCCTCACAGGGGAGTTTTATTATTGTCATAAATCAGATTAAGTGACTGAACTCTAAAAGTGACATTCCTTTGGCAAGTTTGAGAATTATGACCAAGAACTAACTTCATTCCCTCAGTGTCACTGGCCTTACATAGCACACAGGGGTCAGAGTAGCAGTATCATTGCTAAGGGAGGCAGTAGGATTTCATTGTCATATAAGCCCTTGGCTGATGCTCACTATTATTAAGGGCTAAGAAAACCAGACAAGCCATTTAGACACTTCTTGAGCCTGGATGCGACCTCCTACGGGCTTTTCAGATGGTCAAGAAAACATCTGAAATAAGAAAACATTCAGAAATCTGCATTAACACTAGCTCCTTAATATGGCTTGATTCTACTGCAGAATTAATTTTTCCAACTAGGCTACATAACTGTAATAAATTTACTTGGATTAGTAACTATCCCCCTACATAAAGACCTACTAACACCTGAACAGAGTCTAGGAACACACATTTTCAAGAAAATGGTCAGATACATAAAAATTGACACAAAAACACTAGATCATTTACTAACCATCTATTAACAAGATGCCAGCATCTGTAGAAACCAGCAAGGACTGGCCCCAAGAATCTGCACAGACAACCTCATGAGGAAAATTACTGCAGAAAGACTGAGATTCCCAAGGCTATGAAGTAACATAAGGGATACATATTAAGTACACTAAAAAAATACAGATCATACAGACACAGAATGTGATGGACAATGGCAATAACATGTAACTGCTTTTGGCAGGATACATTTCCAAACAGTATATTGTTGGAATTTGACATATCAGAATTGATTTAATCATCTTGCAGAGAGGACATTCTGCATCAGTAATGGTTTGAAGACTAGTAAGTGTAAGACACATACCTGAAATGCTAGAATTAAAACACATGCAGCTGAAACTCAGCGCCACTCTCACGCAATAATTTTTCTCATTTAAAAAACCCCAAACCAATATACTTAAAACGTATGTACCACTATGCATACACAGTTTGCTTACATTTTACGGTTGTTTGTGATGCTTAGTTCTAGCACATGGTACAGTTAAAATCGTCTTTCTGCCAAATTGTTCTTCCATCCTGTGCTCTCTGTACTTACCTCCCAGAGCCTGCCCTTCCTCTCCCCATGTACATATTAGTTGGAATCTCTGAAATTCTAGAAGCAATTCTGAAGCTTCTGTATATAAAACACATGCAGAAGAGTGCAGCTGGCATATTTCACTTCCTAATGACTTCAAACAAAATCCAGTATTACAGGACATAAAAACACAACCTGAATCTTGTTTTAAAGGTGCTGAAATTAAAATAAAATATGATTGCATATGAAAGATGTCACTTTCATTGAATTTTCTCAGGTATAAAAATGTCCACACTTGCTTTAACTTGAGAAGTGCTTCTGCCTCAGGCTCATCCTTTATTAATCTAATAGTGACTGCAGAATCACTTTGACACTGTACCTTTCATCTTTTCTGCTGCAACATCTAATTACAGAAGTAAATAAATAGATACCATACTAGATAATGTTTAATGTTTCATAACTTCTCTGACAGTTTCACTCACCTCCTTTTTACAAAAGCTTGTGGTTGCCAAGTTAGCTGTGGTATCCCCTTTCACAGTAGTTTTCAATTTCAATGCCTAATACAAACAGATGTTTTATTTAAACTGAGTTTTTGTCACCAATACCCAAACTAATGACCACATAAAAAGGACAACTTAGGACTAGAAAGTAATCTCAGTTTGTAATTCCTATGCCATTTGAAGTAATGAAAAAAGAAGCAGAATTCTGTATCCTCAACAATGTGGGCATAAACCACTAGATGGTTAATAGGTATCTTCTCAGCCAAAACATATGTTGGCTGTTTCTTGTTTAGGGTTTTTGTGTTTGCTTGCTTTCTAAATGGCAACTCCGAAAAGAAGAGTAAAACATAGTAACAGAGAAAAACCTCTACCTAAAACTACAGAATCTAACCATTTACACAGTTTACTTTATAATGTAGCCAGATAGAAGATCCTCTTGTCAGTTATAAAAACTGACCTTTTATTTGCAAAACTTCTCAACAAACACTATGGCAAATTATATATATTTGTACGTCTATATATATTGCCAGCTATCGCAAGGACAGATGGTCACTGGACCACAAATACTCCAGTTAAAAGTAACTAGAAGCAAGGCGATTTTGAAAGGGCCAAAAACTACAGTGAAATATCATATATACATAGTTTCACTGACTTACACAGCAAGTCTGTTAGTGTAGCCTATATTCCTTCCTTGCTAACTTTCACAGCAGTATTCCTAGAAGACTGTGATATGTGGAATTGTCACAGAATTCCTTAATGCAAAGTTTTGAACTAACCTAAATCAATTTTAATGCCCTGGAGTCTGCCTACCATCAAGCATGGCTCTCTGTGAAGTGCCAGTAAACACCTGTATGCATCATTTGCATATCTGCATTAAAGGATGGCTGCCAGCTTACAGAGAAGCACTAAATAGTTCACTGTATGAACATTTTAATTCTCACCAGTCAGAAGAGATCACCTCAACAATAAATAAATAAATAAATAATTTAAATATACTGCTGAATCAGTCAGCAGTGAATTTTGTCGACCGTCTAAAAAGTCGACTGGCTATAACTAAAGGGAAATACGTTCCTAGTTTGCCAAGAATGATTGAGTTATTTGGAAAGTATCTTGAAATATGGTCAAGCCTACAGTTTGTAACTTAGAGGAAAGATCTTTTAGGGAAGGGAAATAGTTAAATGTTAAAAGAACTTCCAAGAAAACACAAACAGGTATTTATGAATTTATAACCCACATAACAGGTTTTCCTTTGATGAAGACCATATTGAGGATTGAAGTCTTGTTAACAAATGGGTCCCAACTAGATTTGTTACATGAGCATCTTATCAGCATTTAACCCAGGGGAGGTGGAAGGGGCGTACGCCTATAGGTTTCCATACTTTCAATAACCATGCTTTTCTTGTTTTTCTTTACTTCTGTAAAGTAAACATAGGAATAAATCATTGGTTACTTCTGTCTGAATATTATACATTCACCTTTCTTTTTTTTCCAATGCTTGCCTGAAGTGACTAGTTATTTCAAGGTGACTGGGGAAAGGACAGGAAAAGCACAGACGGGGAGATTTTGCAGCTCTGCCAATGCAAGCTTCAATAGCCCTGAGATTTCTTTGAATGAGCTCTCAACTGCCTAGCTCCATTCTCTACCTTTAACCACATCTAGAACCTCTCAGGCTTCTCTAATCTTTAACTGACTAAGATTAAAAAAAAAGGAAGAGAAGTGGGTTTTGTTGGTAGTGTGGGTTTTGGGGTTTTTTTTTGGGCTAATTGATTGGGTTTGGTTGGTTGGGTTCGGTTTTGTTTTGTGGAGGGTTTTTTTGGTTATTTGGATTTTGGCTTTTTGTTTGTGGTTTTTTTGGTTTTTTGGTTTTTTTGGTTTGGTTGGTTTTTTGGGGTTTTTTTTGTTTTGTTTTTTGGGGTTTTTTTGCTTTGGCTTTGTTTTTGCTCTGTTAACTCCTGATGAATTAAATCAGCTCAGAAAAAAAGTATTCTTAAGATAAGCTGCAGATCCAAGAGACCAGTCTGGATCAAGAAGAAACAAGTAAGAAAGGACAGGGGAACTGATGAGCACAGGCACTGTCGGCTTTTTTTTTTTTGCTGCAATGAACTGTCAGATCAAAGCAGACTAATCTAAACCATCAGGAGGTTGCACTTCTTACAGAATCGAAAAGTTAGTAAGTCCATAGAAGACTGCAGTCAGTATTTTGTATGTTCAAAGATGTGTGGCAAACTGTGATTTAACAGGAAGACAGTCAAAATTTCTTCCTGACTTAAGAAGCCTAAGTATTTTCTAAGAAATTCAATCTTAAAAAAGCATACGGAGGAAATCCATGAAAGACTATAGTTTTTCCAAAGCACAGAAAAATACACAGCACTCTTCTGTTTGGAGAAAGCATCTGCGGCATGAAAGTAGGGAAAGATCTTTCGTGTTTGATCCTAAGGTATCATTTCTACACCCTTCTTTAACTCATGTAGAATATAAATATTTGTACATGCATACCTCAGGCGTTACAGAAAGATTTCTATTCGTATTTTAAAGTAACTTAAAATAATGCAATACTACAAAACTACTTCTGTTCAGAGAAAACTGCATTAAATGCCAATACAACTGCAAGCTAATAAAAGTCTAACAAAAGGAGTGACACAGTCTTTGTAAACATAGCTGCATACCTTCTAAACTGATCCTACCTGACCAAGCCGAACAAACTCTGCTTGTCGAGCTTCCTCTTTTTTCCGTGTTGATTTTGGGGACTCTGGTAACACATCACTGAAGGATCTTCTATTAAGCATGTTCTAAAACAGAAAATGTTCCTTTCTAATTGCATAGCTTCTCAGAGAAGAGAAACTGCAACTCTTCCAATCCTTGAGTGCTTTACCTTACAGCTTGCAATAGTTTACCACTGTCATCTTCTGTACAAGCACACCACATGAATATGTGACATGAATATATGAAAAAGAAAAGTTTAAGCAGATCTATATAGATAAAAGAAATACATATTGGTGGAAAAAATAGCACCTTGTTAGTTTTAGAAGTACTGAACTTATTTTTAGTTAGTTAAGAATCACCTTAGGAGTAAGTCTTCATCATCTAAAGTAACGTTACCTCATAGCTACCCAGGGCTAAGAATCATCCAAATTGACACATAATGGAACAAACACAGATTTTATGGTGATGAGACTAATGCCTGTATTTGCAGTATCTTAATTCCCTACTTGCTTGCTGCACATAAGCTTACACAAAGTATCACCTTGTTAATGCTTCTCCTCACACCCGGTGAAGAGAACTGTCCAGAAAGGACTGCCGGTCAGCTTTCATGTAACTGTAAAGTAAGTTATTCAGCTTAGTCACATGCAATTCAGTGCTCATTAGGATTATAGTCCTTTAAAGTAACAGAACACTCAAGCTACTGGTTAGAACAGGACAGCATATGTGAGGGATGCAGAAACTTCTGACTTACATTTCCCTTGTAGAGGTCAGGCATCATGTCTTGGTATAAAGAGCGGATCAGCATGTCTAGAGTGCGCTGACGTTTCTGAGAAAATGTTGGTGTTTCCAAGGTGGCCTTTTCACCATTTATTACTAGAAGATTATGGGAAAAGGACATATTACGTAAATGGACTTCAACGATCTCCACTGACTCTAGCTTGCCTCTGTACCAAAACACCTGCTCTGCCCGTAATAATTTAGAGTTGTCTCCTTTTTGCCTTTTTTTAGGTGAATAACTTTCCCTAAAGTTAAAGGAGAAAGATTAGTAATAGAAGAAATCCACAAGCCATCAGAATAAATTCCTAACTAGTAAAAAAAACTAAAGACAAATTGCAGGTGAATTTAAGTACTAAAAAACTTAAATAGGCAAAATAAGCTACCAAGCTCCTGTCAGGTCTAATTGTAATCGACATGATCAATTCTCAAAGATTTCTTTCTTGCTGATTTAGAAGGGCAAATACAGGTCAATGAAAGCTAGAACTGAGCGATTACAGAATTAAAAAGTGCTGCATAGGTGTCCTTCAGCATCTTTAAGAATACATCCAGAAAAGCTGCTATTTTCAGGTTTTCAGAGCTACTAAATTAACATCTTCTATTACTAAATAATGAACATCATAAGTTCTTCCAGATCTCTCAAGCCCTTTACAAAAATGCAAAGCTAAATATGGCTGCACATTCTGCAAATGCTAGTCAGCCTCTGTCTAGGTAGCCTGAGAAGAAATTTCTTTTTGGTAATCTGACTAACAGTTTGATGGAACTGACATCCCACCTATACTACAGATTTGAAAAAAAAATAGTTGTATACAGATCAGCAGAATACACAAGAAAATGTGTTCACATTTTAAGCACCATAAATTTCCATTTGTTAGCACAATTATTAAAAGAGTGTTTCTAGCAAAAGAAAAACTGACTTACATTTCACCAACACAAAATCCCTGAATTCCTGGTGATTTGTAAACACAGGTGGGGATGGAAGGGGAGGCCCAAAGAGAGGAACACTTTCTTCTGAAAATATTTTCAGCCTATTGAAAGTACAAATCTTTATCTACATCAAAAGTCACATTCAAACCCTGCCTTTTTTATAGGTAATATTCAGAACCAAAGGAAAAAATGGAAAACTGTTATGTTGGTATGTCTTACATTAGAATTTCAAAGGGTCTAACAAAAAAGATTCACTTGGAATTACTCAACAGAGCAAAATTATGCCTCTTTTACACAAACTAACACTGGGACACAGAATTAGAATGGAACTTTGCAGTTCTACTCATGCAGCAACTGTTTTAGTGGAACTAGCAAGTACAGTCCTGTTCAAAAGAGCTGTGAAAGAACACGTCTTCACCTACAAAATGTGCCCTCCTTACAGACTTCCACTTCACCTATGCATTCACCACATGCATGAAATATTTGATTCTTTCAAAGTAACAATGGCTTATGACATATGAATCTGTAGCTTGGGAACAGCAATTCATTTTCACTGAGGAAGACGGAGTCAGGATAACTTCCATAAGCTGAGCTCTTTTAATCCATAAGGAATCCAGCAGAGCAATAATGAATGGCAAAACCCCATGACTATTCATTCATCAGGGCATAGCTTCTTTAAGATAAGTAATCACTCTTGGCTATTTCCAGCAGTAGTTTGCTGACAAAAGTCTTCCAAGTGGCATGTGCAGATGACACAGCAAGTTAAATGGCAAAATCAGAGATTCAACCCTGCCATTTTAGAAATCAGTCAGAATTTGTTTTCTCAAAAAAACAGCAGTTACTGACTGATACTGAGTCTAATGGATTATAATGCTTTCATACAGTCTTTTTTCACGAAAGTTTAGAAACTGCATATGATAAGAAATGCAGTATTACATTCGCCTGAATATTGATCATCCTAATATTTGTTTCACATATTTGAGACATAGTTTCATAGATGCCTCATTGTCTATTATTACATCCAGGTAAAAAAGCAATCATTTATAACTACAAAAGGTGTGAAGTGCTCCTTGACTAGATCAGAATGAATTATGACAGGGAAAGCCATAAAAAACCTGACTAAAAAGACTGGTAGAAAGAAGCAACTAAGATACAATGGACCAATCTGTAAAAGCAGCCAGTTACTTAATGCAAGAGAGACAAATTTATCTTATTTACTGCAACTCACTCATTTCCTTCCCCACATAAACAGCAATATAAAAAGCATTTTGCCACACCTAACCCATCTACTGACTATTAGTTTATAATCAGGACAACAATCGCTTCTTAGAGGGTAATGAGGGATGTATGCCCAGGTTTCTGTTCCAAAGCAAGAAGAAAAATAAATAAGTGACTGTATTTTCACTGCACATTGGAATCATGAACATGTTTTATGCTTCTCACAAACCTGGGAAAGCTGAAAAGCAGAAGCTATGAGGACAATCAATTTAAACAAATTTGCAAGAGGAAGCTCATAAGATCTTGAAGCAAAATAAAACTACTACTTTGCTTAACTGCATTACAGACATTTTCCCAAAGAAACCTTAGCTATAAATAGGGGGCAGGGGAAAAAAACCCCACATACACAAACTGAAGTATCATTCTTCTTCTCTGGAGTTAGATTTAATGGCACACTGGAGAAACACAGTAATATGCAAAATTCCAGTAGTTTTGCAGTACATGACGTTTGGCTATACAAGCACTCTATTAAAATCCCTAAACATGAACAAGTTTGCTCAGCTACAGCCAGTCTGCAATTTGTAAGGACTTGTAATCTGTGACTATCACAACATCACACACATTAATTAACTTTCATCATCCATGTTTTGTCATTAGTATCACCAGCTCAAAGTTCCAAGCATATCTTTCATCATTTTTCATATTTCATCTAAAAACCAGTTTTGAGTTGCCCCCTTAGCTTATGCCTGTTCCAGAATTTAATTTTTCTGATGGCTAGAAACATGTTACGTGTAGCCAGTTTAGTGACATCTGTATGCAGGTCGACATTGCTATTCAGTTTCTAAAGCTCATTAGGCTTCCTGGCATACAGACAGGTCCACCTGTCTGTATGCCAGAAAGTTTTCCCATTGCCAAAATGTTCTCCCATTTTCTCTAAACCATCAGTAATTCATTGTGAAATAATTTCCTACAATCATCACCTACCTGTAACTATCATTCTGCTTATTGTATCTCACTAAAGCAAAAATATCTGCCGCACAGTTAAGGAAGTTAATCCAGTTCTAATAAAGCTCACATGTATTTTAATCAACTTCTCTTTTTCCTGCAGTATATTGCAGATTTAATAAAGGTAAAATATAGTATTCAAGTCAATGTAAATATATAAGCAGTTCTATAGTATTCAGATTTTACTGTTCATAAAGAAGGTCCTATACAAAAATTTTATTGTTTGATCAACAGTTTTAAAAATCAAGCTACTATGACAGACACAGCAGAAGACACACTATAGAAGTTTGTTTTATTTGTATTTAATATATTTGTGATTAAAAATTCTTTTATTTAATTGATAAAGCAGTACTGATACTGAACTTTGTTTATATCAAAGCTTCCACTGAAGAAAAGATTCCAAAGAAATAATTTAGCCAACAGAATCATAAGAAAATCAGGAGAATGATTTAAAGTGCAAGTTATACTAAAGCTGATGCCCTATTGAAGAGTTACTTTGATGTGGTAAACAACTCTTCTTAGTGTTTAGGTTCCTCTGATATGTAAAGACTTATTATTTTTTCAATCTTTATTCACTTTTATTCACCCCTAGCAAACGGATTCTAAGAACATTTAGTCTGCCTGAGAACTAGGTGTAGAATTCTTAAGCTTTGTGATAACTTTTTAAAACTCGGCAACAGAGTACAGATAGAAATTAGAGTTTTCTTCTTTTCATCCATTTTCCCTCATTCCATTCCATGGAGTCTAACAGATGCCAGGTTGAGGTCTACAGATATTACTATTGTGACCCCATGACAATTCCAAGGGATTGGGCGCTGGTTTTTGGAATCACAGAGTCTTCAAAACGTTTTCAGCCAGAAGTCTGAAAACACCAGGTTGTCAAAAAACTGGAGAATATATGGTTAATGGTCTGAAAACTTTGACAAATACTCACCTAAAATACATAAACACTTGAAATAAACAGCATCTAAATATTGAAAGGCAATACTGAGTAAAATACCAAAATTTAATGCCAAAATAATTTGCATAACTAAGAGAAATATATGTATGAATTCATATTTTTTGAAAAGGTATAAAATTAAATTTGTGAAATGATACAAATAAATGCTTTCAATAAAAACATGATTTAAAATTCACATTCTTGCTTTTAGCTTATCTTCTAAGGGATTTAACAAACATCATTTTATGTTGCAGTCTTGGAAACACCTAGTCAAGCAGCTGAAGGTGAAGAATGCAAGAACGCAACTGTCTGTAAAATAATTTTCACTTCCATAAACAGCATGCAGGGAAGACTTAGGGCAGAATTAAAAGTAATATTGAGCTTAAATAAACATATATTAGAAAATGTCAGGAAAAAGATACGTGTAAAATGAGAGCGAATCATGGACGGCTTGAATGCTGGAGAAGACTCTTCACCTTCCTGAAATATGATTGTGACAATATCATTTCCAATATGTCGCTTCCTTTCTACCTGGAAAAAAATAAGGAAAGAAAAAAGGAAAAAAGAAAGAAAAGGAAAAAAAAACAAAAAAGAGATAGACACAGTGACTTACAAGACATAAGTAAGTATCTTAGCAATTCTGTGACAGAATAGTAAAACAATATTCCTAAACCACAAACAGAAAAATTA
The DNA here is from genome assembly GCA_013400435.1 of Pycnonotus jocosus. Classification (NCBI taxonomy): domain Eukaryota; kingdom Metazoa; phylum Chordata; class Aves; order Passeriformes; family Pycnonotidae; genus Pycnonotus; species Pycnonotus jocosus. Next base: position 12,262 of record VWYP01005119.1, on the reverse strand, counting down.
CAGTCAGCATGACTGAGGGCAATATAAAATCTAACTACAAGCAAGTAAATCTAGCAACGACACGGTGCGCACAAGGAGGCAGGTACTAGAAGAACAGATATTGCATATGTTTAGAAGAGCACTCATGGTTTACGTAATTATTTTTCACTAATCAGGTATGGAACCTCAAGCATTCCAAAAAAGCAAATCTACCACATGAAATAAGAGGACAAAAAACTCTGGTGCTGAGCTATTCTTTAAAAAAAACAAAAATTCTGATTGGCTTCCATTTTCTTCTGTGATCTTGTCATCAGTCCAAGCAAAAAGCATGAGAAAACTGATTTGGAAGCAGAAAAAGTACATTTTAATTTTACCATCTAACTATATCACTGTAAGAATGCATAATAAATAATAAACCAAGTAATTCGTAAGTAATTTAGGTAAATCATTATGGATGTAGGATGTATAGTAAACACATACACCTGTGAAGTTTTTTCTTCATCATAAATACAAAAAAAGGCTTGAGCAATGAATGACAGCACATTTGAAAAAGAACTCACCTAGTTAATCCATGAGAGTGTGGCAGCACTTCTTTATGGTTACCAACATTAACATGCACACAAGGGGAATTTCTTTCAAGCTACACTAATTGCTACTCAAGCAGGAGTTACATGTTACACGTGTGAATATTCCTACAATTCACACACAAGGCTAATTTCCAGTTTTCTTAAACTCTTTGAGGTAATAATTACTCAGTGAAGCTCTTCAAGTCATCTGAACACCAGACTTACTCAATCACTTGTCAGTCAAGCAATTTAGATCTTCTTCACAAGTATCTTTTGTACCTTAATGGAGATTATAGGATGCATTATTTCTAATAAGCATGATGAAATTTTCAGCATTAGGTAGAATATTGAGGAAAAAAGCACAAAAGTCTCAAGGCTTACATTTCTAAAATATTAATGGAGAAGAAATCCTTCATTTCTTATAAAGTTTTGGAATTCGTGATTTAACAAATAGGGAAATAAAAAAGAGAGAAAACCATGTACCTGCTGCTTGTTCTCTCTAGAATATGGTAGCATGGTTGAAACATGGAACATAATTTCGTGCCCTTGAAAAACTGTATAGATGGAACAGGTTCCTGTTGTATCATCTGCAAGGGAAGACAACATTTTAAGAAGTATGTCCTCTAAGTTTTCTGAAGATCAAAAGATATTTCAAGTCCTTCTACCAAATCTTCTTCAGTTATCCTTTTCTGTCTGATCCATTTTAGGAAATGCCCACACTGCATGTTTCATGTGAGTCTAAAACCAAGTTTGCAACTAATCTGCAAATTCACACTTAAAACCTATGACATCTTTCACCTACCCTCCTGATATTACACACATTCTCAAGCCACAATGTCCTACTATCATGAAGCAAGTAACATGTCAAGTGATTGTTCACCTCATTCCAACTTAAAATGAAACTGTTCACCTTGATAATACATGTCATAACTGCATTCCATACCAGTGACTTAACCTGACCTGACTCGTTCCTGGCGGAGCAGAGCATTCAGTACACATACGAGAAAATCCGTTTTGGGATGTTTTCGTAACTACGATATATACAATATGCACAGTATGCAATAAGAATGCAATTCAGAATGCAGCTCCACCCCCACCTTTATTGCTTCAGGTGAGTTCTTACTTTTAGTGTCCAGTCCTCCTCTGTAGCCTGACCAGCCTTTCAAAGTAATTGTGTCACCCAAGAGATGCAAAAATCGTTGAAAGCTTTCACTTCCAGTTTCTACATGTGGGAGGGAGAAATGTTACCAAAAAAGCACACACGTGGTAAACAGAACATGTATTAAAAATAACCAAAATAAGGAAATGAGTCCTGCTTCCAGAACGCAAGTTTCAGCTGAACTAGTTTCCTTCCGTGTCTTCCAAGCCCACTGCCTTTCTGGAAACAGCATCCCAACCTTGCAGAAGAGGCATCATCACGTGACATTGTGTGTAAACAATGACCTCTTCTGCTAACACCAATGCTGTTCAACTGCATAGGAGAATGCGATCATGCTGTAAAGGAGTGAAAGAACTACAAGCAGTCAGTTAATGAGTCGCCTCCTTCAACTCCTTCTTTTTTCTAAACGTTATGTCACACGATCTATTTCTAGAAGAGAGATTTCAGTCTTTCAGCCTCTCACATTAGGCTTCCTACAGCAACTTCTTAAAGAATTAGAAGGCCCTATAATACAATTTTTCACCCAACATGAAACCCAACAAAACAACTGCTCATATAACCATTACTCCCCACCATGCTTCCAGCTGTAGGCACTATCTTCCTTTTTTTTTTTTTTTAAATTTAGAATAATAACACAATTAAGGAGAAGGTGAAAAACTCACCATTACTGAACATTTCATCATCTGTAAGCTGACCATCCTTAGCATAAAGGACTCCAAATTTAAAATTCACAGATCCCTGAGAAATAAAACCAAATATTATATGATAAACACACAATCAAACAGAAGACCTAAAAATTTGTTTCCTATTAGGACATTTATATATGTATCTTTGTATACATCCCACACATCAGAACATACACTTCATACCATCTCCTAACACATAGTAATTTACCTTTAAAATTTTATAGTATAGCATAAAATTCTTAATCTAAGTTGGTCATCTATTATTATGAGGTATTAATTTGGTGCTTAAAGTTATTTTTGGTATCATATTCCAAAAACATTTTTTTTTAACTGTAATCAACAACTGATTTCAAAGTCATCATAAGCATGTCGAAACACAAAGCCATATTCACTGGACAGGTCTGTGAGCTAGAAGTGGTTAAGTTTATCCTTACCTCTTGCTCTTCAAGAACCAATAAATCCTGTAGACAAAAACAGTATCTTTAGCAGACTCGTATTAAAGATTCTGCAAGGATGTGTTTATAAGTTTTGATTTGAAATGGCCAGTTCCATGCATATAGACAGTTTAGGTAGTACGTATAATCATCATTATTAGCCGCTACTGGAAGAAACAAACTAGTAATATTTATACTTAATTACTTATATTTCCAGAAAATAACAAAGAAAAAGAACCAAACAAAAAGTCACTTCCTACCTTTTGTATCTCAGGATGAAAAATTTCTCTTGGGCTCTTCTCAAATTTATCAAGATTCATAGCACTGAAATGCAAAAAAAATAGTGCTTTATAAGGCAAGTACATTTGTACAAGTACACATTCAACATTTCAATGCTGAACTGCCAACCAATTGCAGCTACAACTGGTTACAAAATTAATTGTTCGAAGAGCCTCTGTTAAATGGAATGTTTCTTTCCATGGAAAGAAATGCCATTTCTTTCCCAAAATATTAACTTCCAACACTTCCTAAACTTCTTTTGTATTTTAAAAACAGATCCTGTGTGGAGATCAGGTTTAAATTTATTTACTTATAAAGCACAGAGTTCTACTACATCCCCCTTCACTTCGGCTTTAGACACAACTGCCATAGAGCATTTTAGCAGGGCTCAACAGCCAATTATATTTTTTGAGTTCTCTCTCTTCTTAAATAATTCAAGGCAAATCAAATGAAAAATGAGAAGTTCATCACCAAATTCACACAGCAAAGATTCACAGGCAGAACAGAAAAGGTATTCACATAAAAAATAAGATCAACTGCCTTAAACAGTTATCAAACAATAAACAGAAATATCTAACCCACAGTATTTTTTTTCATAACTCATACTTCTGCATTTACTGTTGTTTTTATGCCCCTTCTCCCCCCCGCACTCCAAGCATTCTGGAACTGCGCAGCATGTCATGGAGCGCTAAATGCAATCTGCCTGGGGCACAGCGAACTAGCACAGAGGTGAAATCTTTCCCCTGTTGCTTTTCTTAGATCACAGTGTAGAGATGATTTTCTTTAGTTCCTTTTGAAAGGTACTAAAGCATTCCAAAGAATTTAGAAAAAGGACGTTTAATAATGCAACCAAAATTCTTTGAGACAGTCTGTACCTAGATTCACACCAGGTGTGAACAGGTTGAAATGTCAAAAGACTATCAATCAGGCCTGAGGGACGGCTGAAGGACTGTAAAAGCAAAAAAAAATAGTCAGGGAAGAGTTTTCAGTCCAAGCTGAAGCAGGCAAAAGGAGAAGGCATTTATGCAACTGACTGCATGTGGCACAGACGCTGGGAGAAACAAGGCAACCATTTTCCTCTGTAGAATACCGGAGCATCACAGGATGGAACACGTCAGGATGTTTTAGCCACAGAATTACAACCCCAGCTAACAGATGGCAGTTTCTCCACCCTGGGATGCCTGACAAAATATACACTTGTGGGGAGAGTGGAGACAGAGGCTGGGTTGGAAAGGGATGTTAGGAAGAGTGACTTCAGTAACTGGTGGGCTGACGTGGAAAATCAGGCAGGCTGAGAACGCAGTACAGACAATTAGGAACGCTATTTGAGCCACAACAGTAGGAGTTTGAAGAGGGCACTTAGCTCAACTCGATGAAGAAGATGAAAGGTATCTCAAGTGTTTTCAACTCACCATCTTGACACTCCAAAACAGAGCCTCAGCCCAGGAAATCAGATTTAAGAAGCGAGACTCAAAGGCCTGATAGCCTCTCAGGCAAATTCAGTAGTCTGGGACCTCTCGAAAGTCTTGTGCGGTAGCAGGAACATCCAGATCTGTTGGTAGTGACTTCACACCAAAACACATGGTCTGCTTCCAGAATTCTCCTTTCACATAGGCACTGGCAGTGTTAACCGGTGGCCCGGCTTCAGTCAAAAAAGAGACATTTGTTCCTACTCTATACAGATCATAGGTTTTAAAAGCCTGCAAATCACTCAATTACCTGGTACATACCTAACTTGCTTAGTAAAAAACACTTTTAATGGGTCCCCAGGTATACAGGCAAATATCTAAACTGATAACTTATTTGTAAATACATACCTTAATATAGATTTCACTGATAATGTTTTTGTGGGACTGTAGGGGAGACATATTTTCTGAGTACCCTGTAAAAAAGAAAAGCTAGGATATATTACAGGACATACCAAGTTTTTCTGCATATTCAAATAGAAATAATAATAAAATTTAAAAAAAAAAGAAAACTAAGGTAATTTTGCTTAGCTATATTTACTGCTGATTTAGAGGGGGGAAAAAAGCCATAGGTGTTGCAAAGAAAGAAAATGCAAACCATGCATGCCTACAGTAGAGTTTTTAAATCAATTACTTGGATAAAAGACTCTCATGGAACATTAAGTGGGAAAAAAGTGAAACCAGTATCAGACCTGCCTATTTTCTTACCATTGTACAAGAAAATCCTAAAAGCAGTATAAAGTCATTGCCTAAACTATCATAGGACGTAATCAAGATCAACTTAGGCATCATTTCTTTAAAAAAGCAATTGTTCAAACAATCAGAAAATATCTGACATTCCAGATTTCTGTAAAGAAGTTTAGTATAATGTTATCTGCAAATTTAGTTTAGTTTTATCTACTGTGGTAGAATTATATGTTCTTATTATATAAAATGAAAATATGTAATAAATACTGGAATTCTGGAGAAAGAGGAAAAAACATATGATAAACATATCCAAAACAAACAAACAAGTCAGAACAGCAGGTAAGTATTTGTTTCTTACTGTTTTTCTCCAAAGTATTGAGTGGTATTGAGGAATGCGCTGATTATTTTGGTCTGACAGTACAACAGACAGAAAGAAAGGGTTCTTCTCTGCATCTGTACCTGTATAATTCTGATGAACTGTTGGGAGAAAAACAAGCAGCACTATCAATCATAAGGGAGACACACACTGACAATTGATAGAGAGATGGGAAGACTGATTCAGTGATCAGAATTTGATTTTACTCAGATTTTCCCAAAGCTTATATACCATTTTAGGAAGATTAATGATTTTCTACTACAACAATCAGGTTACAAATTACACAGACAACTCATACATTTTACAACAGTTTTTGCTTGCACAAAGTTGATTGAATCTCCTGTTTCCCGTAAACAGGTTTAATCTCATCTTCTGTAATCTTCAAAGTTCTGTTTGTTCCTGCCATGGTATTCTGGTTATCAAGCTAGCTAGGTCAATTAAATCTGTTTGACTTTCTGTTTTCTGTATCCCCATAGACACACCCACCCATTCATGTGCAGAATCAGAGTGACACCTCTTAATATATGCAGTCACACGTAAAAAGCATATCACTGTCGGCATAAATAACTACGTAAAGACGTGTAAAAAAAACACCCCAAGAGATAAGTACAGCTTCCAAAGCCAAGAAGGATTTCAAAACATCCCTTTTTGGTAGCAGGCATTTCACTTCTTACAGACACCCATCCTCTGTTTTCTGGTTAAAAACACAGGAAACAAGGACTTGTTTCATGTCAGGACAGAAAATGTTTTAATACTAAATTAACACCATATCTTTTTCCATATTGAAATAATAACAATTCAAAACTACAGTACATTTTCATTGGTCCAAATTCCAATCCATCCACAAAAAAAAAATAACTACCTTTCCCCAAAAAGTACTTGAAGTACCATCTTGTATGATACTCTGGGTTTTCCAAATGCACATCCGTTCTGTGCCATGTACCCGGAGTGTAGTCTGTATTCTGAAACGGAATTGGGAGACTGTTACATTAAATGCCAAGTGAAAAAAAGAGGACAAATTATAGGCAAAAGCAAATAAAAACTGGCAGATTGAGCTGAAATTTTAGCTGTACACTGCTTTTCAAAAAGCAGAGATTTTTCTGAAGTCAGTTGGTGTGTAGCTGAGAAAAAATTTTCTCTGTCTCGTTTACCATTTTTTGTAATTTCTCTCTAAGTAGATAAGTCTTGTCCTAGTGTACCACTCCTGTGGGTAATTGTAATGTCAGTGAAAAGAAGGCCTTTCCATGTGGAATTTGAAGACAAACACTTTTAAAAATTAAGTAAATTAATGCCTTCAGGTTAAATTTTCTCAATTCTTCCCAAATTAATCCTCAAAGTCTCCTTGCTTGACCAAAGCATGCTTTGGAAGTTCTTCAGTGCTGTTTCTCATAAATTAAGGTAAATTCCCAAGCATCCCTCAAGTCCTTTCCCACTATAAATTAACACGCAAAGAAAATACCATTCTCCATATTCCATGCTGCATATTCATTCACCATGTGAATGTGGCTGTTCATCACCCACTCTACAAATCTCTCCATAATATGAGCCAGTTGGCTTCTCAACTGCACGAAACTGAGCTAAAAAGACTGAGGACCAAACAGGACCCTCAAAGAATCAATGCAGAATCATTAGATTGCTTTCAACTCTGCAGCCAGTGCTGATGCAAGCAGATGACCAGTAACAGTTTGCTGAGTATTAGTTCGATATGCACTCTACTGAGATCTTACAAATATTTCTAGAATATGAGGTCTTCTTTCTTCCAACAGTAACATGGTATTTACAGATGTAAAAATTTTGCAAAGGAAGATAAAATATGAAGGTAAGTGGAAACCTAAGTGTCACTGAGTAGTTGCAGGGACACACTGTGAGTTTAGCAGCAAGAAAGATGAAGGGAATGACTCTCTGAGGCTCCGCTCAACTTCTTTCTCTCTTATTTAAAGATAAGCACAGCTGCCAAAAGACAGCTAAGGGTCAAAAAAAAATGAAGTTAAAGTTCATCATGCCAAAGAGCAAACTTTAAAGCACAGAGATCACCTTGAACATCATAGTACCAACAGGACAGCACATATACAGAGTGATGAACTAGAGACTGGGAAGTGTCATTCAGAGGTATTTTCTCCTAATACGATCGAGTGAGCAAAAACGTTACAAAAACGAAACAAAATGCCAGAATTTTCAAAGTCCTCTCCCTTAGTAAATGACTGCAAATGCATCTTCTGTTGCTGAAAAATAACTGAAGCTGAGTAATTTTTTAGCTTTCTATGAGTATTTTTGAGCACTTACCTCACCAGAGGAGCCATTTTCCACACGGAACCGTCCAGCTCTTTGAATGGCTCCATCAGCATCACTAGATATAAGCTATAAGAGAGTTTAACATACAGGCTCTATTTCCAAAAATAGCCACATGATCAGCAATCAAAGCTTACTACCATTTCTTTTTGTTCCAGGCATCATGACTCTCCACAGAGAAGGGATCAGTCTAGCTATTACCAATTTGACTAAAGATTTTGAATGACCCAGTAAGAACTCTAATGAGGCATGAATGAGATGCTACTGTGGAAAACATAAAGCAAGAAAAGTAAAGTATTAAACATCTAGAAATTTAAAAGGGCAACAAGAACCTTTAAACATCTGTACTCCAAAAACAACACTCTTTCATTAAATGCTAGAAGAATTTTTAAGAAAAGCAACCAAGAAACAAGACCATTCATGTGAACTTAACGTGAATTCATAATTATAAATAACTTTTTATTTTCCGGCAAAAGACTCCAAGTACTAGGAACAAAAGAGCCTCCTACCAGAAAACAGTTTACTCGCATTTTTTGACTAAAACACCGCATCTTTTATGCGGAACGTATAAGAAGGAAAGAAAGATACCTGATGGTCCCACAATGCAACTTCCGGTAAGTAGACCATCAATTTACACCCAATTTACATACACATTTGTAAATATACTACCCAAGAACTTTCTACTACAGCTAGAAAGTAGAAAACTTGTGATTTCTTCCCACAGTAACAGAGCTGGAGTCCATTTTCTTAACTCCTCCCCACTTCAGCTATCCTACAGAAAATTTATATAATTTCATTATGACCTTGCAATCAGAATGACACTGCCTTAATTGCTCACATATTTTCACAGTGGAGAAGAAATTCATATATGAGAGAAATGAAGTGCCAACTTAGCCTTTGAATTTCAAAAAAATGCAGAATAACTGATAGATTCTAGGGAACCGTTTTCAAAATCTTAATTCTGACTAGTTCATTTAGTTTTAAAATCTCTCCCACTATTATGAGTCACGTGCATATAAAATTACATACACACGTACGTACACATGTGAGCATATATACAGTTTATAGCTTTAATAGTTGCAAGTGCTTCATTAAATACTACCCTAATATTTTGCCATCTTCACATTCTAAGAGGAAAAAAGGCTCCATTTCCATCTGGAGGTAAACACAGTATCTATATAACACTTTCTTTCCTGGTACAATGAAATATTAATTATAAGGTAGTAAAAAGACATCCTATCTGAATCTATTCAGAAGCTGCTTTATATGAGCTTATACCTTTCAAGTCCAGCTGAGAAAGCATATTTTCCAAACTCAATCCAATTTTTTTACTTGGAAATGAAAAGGATTAGAGCTCTGCTTTATAAGCCAATAAACCGAAGGACAGGCTATGTGTATACTTACAAGCTCCACAGATCCATAATGCTTTCTGCTAAACTCCCCGCGTGTGCAACCCAGATCTTCAGAGACAGAGCTGGAGTAGAAATGCTTCATCAGTGTGCACAAGTCAACTAGTCTTACATTTCCCCCAATGCTATACCCTGCCATTAAAAAAATATCATTTCTGCTGAACAAGGTTTACAGCATATAAACTCGTTGCTGCAGGGAACACTTCTTACAGCACACACAATTTCTAGCAGCCATTGCAGTCTGGCTTTCACATTACTCCCAAAGGAAATGTCCATGTCCTGACTGGAAGCAAAAGCTATGGTTAAATTAAATACTTTGACACAATGCAGTCAGAGTTCCAAAGCTATGGAGTGGTGGCTCATAACTGTATTTGAAATGTAAACTTAATGCTTTAAAGAGGACAACTGCACTATACAACTCAGTAAGACCACACTTAGTAGGTTGCTACTGATTTTTTCTGTCTTTTTTTCAGCCTACACACAATGAGAAATGAAACCTGTACTCTAAGAGCATAAGGAAACAACAGCATTTCAGAGGTTTCCCTCCACCACCTTAACAAAGATAGCGAACAAAAATAATCCTAGAATGCGAAGTTCAAAATCCTCCTGCGTTACCAACCTCGTACCATTGTATCACATTACGCACCACCTCTTCACAAACTACATTCCGATAGACGGTCCTGCCACGAATCACACCCTTTGGTATCAAAAGCATTTTTCTGACAGCATTCTCAATAACCAAAAAAAAAAAGGAGTGTATCTGAGCTAATGATTAAAACAAGACTGCTTTGCTATCAATATTCTCATTTGTGTCCCAACCCAAACTACCTTAAACATACCTAACCTTCAAAAATGCTAGCAGTCCTTTTAAAAATCAGAATTATACCCAAGAGCTAATCTCTGCTTCTTCTCAACCTAACTACTTTATATCACGTCACCCGCTTCGAATCATCTAATTAAAGCAGAATCTCACACCAAAATAAACACTACAGAGACAACCTGATAAAAATTAGGCATCTTAGCTTCAATTTAGGTACAGGTAAGATTCACATTATCATGCTATTTGCATAAGCACGTATACTCTCTAACAAATTCTTGCCTGCATACCTCTCTGGCTCTCCATTCTCGGTTACCACCAAGATTTGTACTAAACTCTCTGACATATCACATCTGCTAATTTAAAAAATACACTACGATTAAAAGCAACTGTTCATATTAATTTTCTTCACTCAATTACATCCTTTCTCAGTTCTGATCTATATAAGAAAAACGGCTGCTCCAGTTATGACAATTTTAGAGTAGTTTTCATCCTACTAAAATGAACTGCCAGCATTGAAGAGGTTAGTTCATTGGTGCCTCAGATTAGCTGGGCTCAATAATTTAAAATTCACTTACATTGCAAAGTATTTAAATACAGATGCACCTTTACTCCCATGAATATACCTAACTATCTTACATGTATTTGTACAGCATCTACACAGTATACTCCACTTCCTCTTCCCATTTGTCTGAAAAAACAGGTGCAGTTGTATAAATGAAAAGTAACGACAAAGAGGAGACAGGACTAGATTCCTCCCGTTTCAACAGAACCTCCTACAAAACAGTCCTGAAAGCTGAACAAAGAAGCACAATTAAATGCATCTTGGTAATCTAAACGTACACTTTTTAGGATCCTAGTGTCGAATCACAAGGTGTGTCTTTCAGAAGTTCGACACTGGAAAGCACTTTACTTGGGGGTCGGGAGGACAGCGGCAGGAGGGGGTGAGTTTGCAGATTGCACCTGTGTGATCAGAGAGACGTAGCCTGCATGCCCCTTGGGCTTGCCATTCTCCTTATCATCTATACGTTTACTTGAAAGTATCGGTCAATCTGTTTTCATTTAAGAAAGAGTCATGAGCACTAATGCCGTCAGCAATCGTGTAATTCCAGCGCAATCTGCTTGCACGAGCGCAACGCTGAATACAGTGCGAAACCGACTCTGAAGACGCTCGTCCGACTCCGCCCACACCACCTGCAGCAGCCCGAGGGAGATGGCTGCAGCTCGGGGGTTCCTGCTGCTCCGCTAGCCCGAGGGCCAGCCGCCCCACACCGCGGGAGCGTCCAGCGCCGCTCGCCCGGGCGGCCCCTCTAGCCCTCGGTCCGCGGAAGCAAAGAACGGCCTCCCTCTCCGCCATCGCCGGTCGGCAGCGCGCCACGCCCCGTCCCACCCGAGCTTAGCTCCCGCCTCCGGTACCGCTGAGTGAGGCCGAGGAACCGGGTGGACGCGGCTTCCGCGCTGCTCAGCTCCATGCGGGCGGCCAGACGGAGGTTTCGTCCCTCCAGCGTCGTTCCCGCGGCTCCGTCCCGCGCGGGAGAGGCGCCTGGAGCTCCCCGTGCACATGCGGCTACCCCGGCGCAGGGTCCCGCGCATCCGCCCCGGCCCGCCAACCACTCATACGCTGCGTCGGCCTCTGCACCAGCCCCTGCGCCGCCGGCAGGGCCCGCCGGGAGTTGTAGTTTCGAGCTGCGAGCGGCCAGTCTCTCGTCCACGGCCGGGAGCCGCAGACCCGCGAGAGGAGAGAACGGGCCCTTCACCCCTGTGCGGGGAGGAATCTTGGCAAACACGGTGGAAGAGCCACAGAACGACACCCCCCACACAGCCTTACCTATTACCACCCACCCCACTATACATACCGAAATAGAGTCCTACACAACACACCTATAACCTTAACCTTGGAATTCTGAGGCAAACTCTGACAGAGCCACAGAACAACAGCCCCTCAGCCCCCCCACAGCCTTACCTATTAACACCCACCACACTATACATATCGAAATAGAGTCCTACACACCACACCTTACAATAAATGAAGTAAATGAACACATTGTTAGTGCACTAAAACAGCCTGGAAAAGGTGCACTCTCACAGGGGGCATCGTTCGTGTCTAAGGCTGTA
>VWYP01005118.1:24278-62384 GCA_013400435.1 Pycnonotus jocosus | reverse complement strand
CAGGTCACTCGCCCTGGGAGCGGGTGAGTCAGCGGAGGGAGGAGTGGTCGGGCAGGTACCGGTCCCGGGATCCAGGGATGCGATTCTGCCTGCTGGAGTTGGGCAAAAACCTCTCTCGTGTTCCCCTGGGGACGGATCCGGGGCAGGGGCGCGCCCAGTGACCGCTCTGATGGGGAGGGAGGTGAGTGAGGGATACCCCCAGTTCCACCGCCCGGCAAAGCTGCAGTGAGTCAGGGAGCAGTGACCGGACCAAGGGATGCTGCGCCGAGCCGACCTCATCTGTTGGACAGAGCTGCCCGCGGGGAAAGGGAGCGGGATAGCCAGCTTGCAGAAGTTTGCTAGGATAGAGTCAAACAAGTATTTAATCGTTCCATCATCTCTTCTCCGTGCAGCTTGGCCTAGTGTGACCGGTCATCGCCAGGAGATGTCGACCCCTCCTCTGGCCGGGGCCGGGATGCCGCCGGGCGCTTTCTCCGGGACGCAGGCTCAGGCTGCCAGGGAGGTGAACACGGCTTCCCTCTGCCGCATCGGCCAGGAGACCGTGCAGGACATTGTCTTTCGAACCATGGAAATCTTCCAGTTACTGAGGAACATGCAGGTGAGAAACAAGCATTTGTTTTTATACACTCAACTTACCATGTTTTTATCACTGACTGCCAGTTTGTATAGACTCAGGAGATGCCTTAGGATGTTTAGAAAAACTCGATCAAACTGCTCTGAAAAGGAGGATTGGTTGAAGAAATTAGTACTACTATTAATATATTTGCTTAGTCCTGTACATTAAGTGAAATTCAAAAATGCTGAATTGTCATTGCCCCCACAATAAAAAAAACTATGCTTGGTAACTGTTTTCTTTTATGTATAATGAAGCCTGTTCATATGTTAGTTATGTTTCTCTGTTTATGTTAACATATGAGGAGTAAATTTAGAGGAATTTTCGTTGATCTTTTTCTGTAGTATTTTGCCCCCTAAAACTTGTTGTTGTTAGGAAAAGCAACATAATCGTTACTTGTGTCTACTTACTGAGAAAACATACAAACTTCTGTTGTGTTTTCTCGGTGGAGAGTACAAGGTAAATAATCACTCCCACTTCTTCTGTATTGTCATGACTCTTGTGTCACTGAATTGGGTGGTCTGGGCTTGAGACACAAAATCTCAGCCACAGTCACAGCGTGTCATATTTAAGCATTGTGAAGACACTCACTGAAAAGTCAGAGGGATTGACAGTGACCAGAGTGTAGAATACATGAGGATTTGACAGCAGTGATTGAGCACATAAAATCCGTAATTTTGCTAGTAAAGAAAATAAAAATTTCAGTGATTGCTATGGGAAAAGTGTGATTGTCTTACTTTAAAAGATACAAAAACCTGTCTGATATCTTTATTTATTTCCCATGATAGAAACTTTACTGTAATATTTTTAATGTTTTGGTTCTCTAAGTTACCAAATGGCGTTACTTATCATACTGCAACGTATCAAGACAGACTGGCAAAGCTGCAGGAACATCTCCGTCAGCTATCAATACTCTTCAGAAAACTGAGATTAGTCTATGACAAATGTAATGAAAACTGTGCTGGGCTGGATCCTGTTCCCATAGAAGTAAGTATCTTTATTTATGTATAAATTGCAAGTCAGAATTACCACTCTGGATAGCAATCAATGCATTCTTCCTCAGTTGCAGGAGATTCCTAGGAAGCTTTAATTATATTGGAATTATTCAGTGGGCTGAATTCTGTTTATTAATTAGAGCTTGTTGAAAGATTGTGAAACTTAGTGTCTAGGTGACACTGTGTTCTGTCATAAGTTGCACTTGATCTCAGAGGTCTTTTCCAGCCTAATTGATTCTGTGATTGTGTGAAAGAAAACTTAATTTATAATTTTAACCTTTTTTCCTTTGGCTTCTTGGTACCTTCACCAATTTGTTTCCCCTAAGGAGAAAAAAAGAGGATTGGGGCAATTTTTTTTTTTAAGGAGTGGAAAAAGTGGGAAAAAGCCTGCTTCAAGCTCTCACCTGTCACCCTGGCTCCTGAGTAATAAGTATTATTTACTTTCTCTGGCCAATAGTCTGTGCCTCCTTAGTTCCCTCACTCAGATATTCCTAACCTGCTGTCCAGTGTCAACCAAACCTAAATGTGCAGTGGTGATAGAAAAGTTAAACCATAAAACTTCCAGGGAGGAGGATTGGCCAAAGTTTTTCCTAATAATACTGCTGTTCATAAAATCTTAAATGTCATCTTCCCCATAAGTTGTTTCTAATTTCTAGTACTACTCTTAAACCCTGGGTTTTGTTACGGTTTGGGTTGCTCCTGCTCTATATTAACCAGAACTTTTAAATTCTTTAATTACTGACCTCTGGATTCTGAGGCAACTATATTAATGGACTTCTGATTGTCCATTGAATTTTAATCTTGTAGGCATTCTATTTGAAGTGTGAGTCTCTTAACTGAATAGAAGCAAAGAATTTAAGAAGTCCATTTGGTACAGTCCATTCTAGACTACAATTTCAGTTAATAGTTGCTGACTTTTGACAAGGGTTTCAGAGAAATGTATCTGGAAACCTGACAGCAAGCAAGAGAATAAGTTAATTTTCCCATTTAAGAAAATAAAACTTGTTTTCACAGTCTGTTGACTTGTGCACAATAACCAAATACTTGTGTCCTCTTTAAAAGGTTTACATGTGTCTTTTTTTCCCATATCAATGGAATGATGTGGGGATGGGTTGGTTTTTTCCTATAACTTTTCTTTTTTTTTTTGCGTTATCAGAGGGGAAAGGAATCTCCATAGAGAAAATAAGCAGTCACTTCAGGCTTTTTTAATGCAAGGTTTCACTGATAACTTAGTCACAGTTTTATTGCTTGTTGGAGTATTTTTATTTTAAATCTTTTAGTCATTTCTTCTCTCAATTTAGTAGATGCCTGCCTCCTCATGTTTTTGTTGGTTAGAATGAGTGACAATGGCTCACCATTCCTGTTGGATCAGTTTTCTTAAATTCTTCTTCCAGTAGTTCAGTAATAGTCTCAATTGTATTATTTAATGGCCCATATTCTAACTGTGTCTTTACAGAATATCAACAAAACTCTTTTTTTTCCACAGTCAAGAGAAGTCCATACCTACTAGTATTACTTATTCCATTATTATTGGTATAAATGTTTTAATACTTTTTGTTAATGTGCACTAATGTGTAATAGGTGTTATTAACTTTCTGTTAAACAACACAGAAGGTGAAAGAGATCTGCCTACAAAGATTAAATTTCCTGCTTCTTTTGGTATAGTTCCGCTTTTCTTTGTAGTTTTGGTTTTTGTTTTTTTTTTCTATCACTTTTTCTGAAAGATAGGGAGGTTTTGAAGAAAGTGTTCTCTTTTGAGTGCTACTTTATTTTTCCATTAGAGAGAGGTTTTTTTCCAAGAGCATATAGCAGCCCCACTACTTCTTCTTTATGGTCTGCAAATGTAGTAAGTGGTCAACATTTGGTACTTTCTCACAGCAGAGTATGGTGTGATAGCTTTTGTCCATTTTGCTAAGCTTAATAAGAATGGCTGCAAAAATTTTTGTATAGAAGAAAATTACATTTTTAGTGGGTTAAATCAAAGCAAGTTTCCCATCAGAGTGCTGAAGGCACTGAATGCTATGTAATATTACACCCCAGCCTAAGCAAGAAGTTAATATGTGCTTGATGAGAAACTTGCCCCCAGGCTGTTAAACTTATATCTTCTTGCTCACATTTCTCAGTATTAGCCTTCCATGTGTCTGTAGTGTGTATGTAAACACTGATGTAATTTTGCTTACTTCAGGACAGAAGAAGCAATGTCAGACTATGGACTTCGTGGATGTATTATCTTTTAAGAAAATGTTAGTATCTTGGGAGTGTTCTGACACAGAAGCAAGTATTTGTTTTGTATCTAGTATGTTTCTTTTTGATTTTATTTTTTTAGGAAGGAAACATTTAGTAGTATTCATTTAGAAATTCTGCATCAAGAAATTTGGCATTGTTGAAGGTTACAAAAAAGACAGGGCACTATGGTCTTCTCCAGCCTAAACTAAACTATGATTCTGTGTGTCTGAGGAGATCACGGTGAGAAATACTTACAGAAAAACTCACTTTATGTAACTGTGGGCCTGGTCTTAACAGAGGCTTATTAAAATAGCAAGTCATAACTAGAGTATTAACCAAGTACTTACGTAAAGCCAGTCATATTTATGTTCAGTATATCACTAAAATGCTTTATCATAAAGATAACTTCATGTTTGGAGTTCTTAGTGTAGAATAGTAAATTTTAAAGTCCCAGTCTGCAGAATTCAAAACTACAAGGATTATCTATGATAAACATCTTAAAATGAAAAGACTGGCTTCTGCCTGCAGTTACAAAAGTTCTTTGGTCTAGCTTTGGTAATGTGTGGGACTGTATCTTTTTGAAGCACATTGTTTTCCTGGAGAACCAACTGAGGTCATTGCAAGGCCTTTAAGTTTGAGGTGGCAAACAGGCTTGTCTCCACTTTCTCTTGGGCGGTTAGAACCTGGAGAAAATTGTAGTACCATATGTATTGGGTTTGATTTATTTTCCTTCTCTTGTTTCTTGTTTTGTTTGTTTTTTTTTCTTTTGTTTGTTTTTTTTTTTCTCTAAAGCTGATGCTTCTTGTCTTCACAGCAACTTATTCCATATGTTGAAGAAGATGGCTCCAAGCATGATGATCGTGGTGCTGCAAGTCAGCTTCGTTTTGCTAGTGAAGAGAGAAGGGAAATCATGGAAGTAAATAAGGTAACAAAGTTGAAATTAATTTGCATAAACTGAGAAATGTCATTTTCACATTACAAACCCTAAATTTCTAGATTGCTGTAAATACAGAATGTGTGATGACTACTCTCAAAACTGGAGATAGATGCTTTTTATTTATAAATATTTCAGTATTGACCTTTTAGTTAAACAACTATTTTTTAGGTTTACCTCTGGCAGTAGAGTTTAGGTTTCCTAACAATTTTAACTTGTGTCTCTTTTAAAGTGAACATATATTCTTATGAATACAGTGTGTTATTTTTATGTGTAACCCACTAGTTCAGTACAAACTGAACTAAGGTGCCCTTTGAACTCATTTATTTTCGGAATTTACCTTAGGTGTTAAAATAATGGATATTGAACACCAGATGTGTAAATATTGTTACAGTTAGGTGAGTTGGTAAAGAATTTTCAGGACTACCTTCTGTATTTTGACAGTTTGAGGAAGACTGTTCCTTTTGTAAAGAGGAACATTTATTGAATCTTGGCACATTCAGAAAAAAAATGTATTATGAATTATAGATGTTAAATGAGTTAAAATGTTAGATTTTCAGTTTGAGTGGCATTATGCAACTGGGTACAATTACTGAAGAGGGATTCAAATCTAAAAATAATTATGATGTATTAAAAGCAAATGTAATATGGAGATTAAAAATACATCATTTTACCAGACCACAATTTTGAACATTGTTTCTTCAATCTGTAAAGTACAAAGACTGGATTAAATAAATACTTCTGTAGCTGTAATATCTGCAAATGCTCAGTAAAAAGGAGTTATAGCCTGCAAAAAAAAAAACAGAACAAAAGAAATAAATGAATAAAATTTTTATTTGTGGAATGAATAATTGATGGATTTTAAGCTTTTAAAATATTTCCTATGTTTTAATTTGTCTTCCACAATCACCATGTATTGAATTTTTCATAACTCATTTATTTAGAAAAATGCATGTGTATTGTACAGGAGAAAATGAGGACTACGTGAATTTAGAGAAATGCAGTTGTCAGCTCTCCTGTTGTAATCTTTCTCTTCAGTGCTGATGTAGCAGGGTTGTATATATTATATTGTATGTAATGTTGTACCATGAATTTATGCACATTTATTTGCAATCCTTAAGAGTTAATAAGCTTAACTGTCCATATTTGCAGTGGTTTTAATAGTTCTGTGACATGGTTTTGCCCTCGTTGTTGTACTTTCATGCTAATGTGTTTTTAAACCTCCTTGGTGTGATCTTGTGAAAATAATTTCATAAATTTTTATGAAGAGTTCTGAACCTTAAAAAGGTTGATGGTGTTACAGGACCATTGGTAGCAAACTGCTAATTAAGAATGCATTGAAATCTTCACGTAAATGTAGGCTGAAGCCCTATATTTGTACTTAAATGCCTAGACCTAATTTCCAGATTTTCCACAGTAAATCTCCACAAGATAGTTGAACTTTCTCTGGTATTCTTGTGGACAAATACTGAGTAACTGCAGCAAAAGAAAGTTACACTTCTCGTTCTTTGAAAGTTCACTGTTTTTTTCTTTTGTATCCCTCCAGTTGTAAAAGCACCTCTACAACCATTTTTGAAGTTCAAATTTTAATACATTACAGACAAGGAAATACTTTTTCAACTAGATTTTTTTTTTCTCCAAATTAAAATCACTAGAATCAGATAATTGGTCTAATCTCTAACACTGGCTGCTGGGTTCAAGGAGGGCTCATTCCGGTTCTTAGCTGGCATTGCCTGGCAGCTCTTCAGTCCTCTCTCGTGTGTCTCCAATTCAATTTGATGAATTAATTTTAAGAAAATTTCATTAATACAAAATGTTGATTAAAATACTGTGACAGGGAAAGCAACATGATAGTAAAGAAGCTTTTTATATTCTCCACCAAATCTTTTCTTCCTTCAGCTCCTTGTCCTTTTCTCACCTAATCCTTTTTGCAGTGATAGGCATTATTTTTTTTCAGTTTTGCATGTTATAGGTAGCAAAAAATCACTATTGCAATAACCCAAGACTTTGACACTATTTTGATATTTGAATTAGTTCTTAGACCTGCCATGGACCTCTTAATTTTGCCCTTGCCATGATATCCCAGCCAGTGTGATTTCTTTAGTGGCTCTGCATGTATGTCAAAGACACTAACTGCCCCACAGTGTGGAACACTGCCAAAACTAGCAGTAGCTCTTGTAAACCTTGTGGATCATGTATTCTGACACAAAAATGCCTTCTTTCCATGAACCACTGACTTGAAAAATAGCAGCTTTGCTTTGATACTGCAGGTGCCTGGGAAGGGAGCATCCTCAGTGGAGGGGGGTGCTTCTGGTACTTTCTATACTCACCATCTCTTTCATGGGCACGAGATGATACCTGTTGATGTATCAGAGTTCCTAAAAACTGCAGGAGCTTTTCCTGTTGGTTTACTGTGACACCTTTTGGTCTTATTTAGTTAATCTGCTGTGTTAGAGTTACCTTTTAGGTCAGAAAGTTTAATGTGCTGACCTTGGCTATGTAAATACTTGTCTGTTAATTTAAAATATAGATTGGTTTAAAAGGCAATGAATTTCTGTCCTAGAAATTCAGTAATAATTAGCAACTGTAGATTTAAATAAAGCCTATTAAGCTTTATAACACAAGGGAGTTTTACCCACAATAGGAAGCTTGTACCATTATTACAAAACAAACCATTTCTTGAGCACTGACTATCTCTATCTCTTTCTCTTGTCTTAAACTATTTTCTCCTGCAGTTCCCAAAAATGTAGCTTATTCTTTTTTATCTGTGTATGCTTTCAGGGCTTGTAAATTGTTGAGGTGGTTGACTTCTCTTTTGGAATAAATTACTGTTCCAGAATCAGTTTAGCATTTGAATTGGTCTTCTAGTACACGTCTTGATCCTGTTTTCATTGAAATTAATCTATTTGCAGCAAGTGGAAGATGTTACCAAGATTTCCTCTCTTCTGTTCATGTCTTTCGAGTGTTTAATGTCTATTAAGTTTTTTACCTTTTAACTATAGAATCATCAGTATTCATTTCAAGAAGTCAGGCTTGCCCTCAGTCTGTGGTCTTGTAGTACATTTGACAGTACTTTAAACAGAAATACCATATCAAAAATTGAAAATGATTTCATCTGTTTTGCTGCCCTATCAACAATTTTCTTTACTGCTCACTTTTAGAAATGCAGCAAGTACAGCTTAGGTTTCATTCATGCTGTAGGTCTGGTTTGAATGAAACACTTAGGAAAACCATCACATAATTAGTAGTGTAAGTACATTGGTGTGAAAACAAAGCGAAATAGCATTTGGATATTCCAGGTGGCTCTTAAGAAAACAATCATGTTTGATATTCTTAAGTAATGTTTGTTAAGTGTTTAACAGTGATCTTGCTAAGAGAGAAAAAGACAATCTACATGACAGACTTTTAAGTTAAGCTGTAACAAGTTTAGCTTTGGGCTTTTTTTGATAGCACATTGTGCCTTGCAGCTGATGCTGTTTAGGACTATGCATAAAACCTAAATTCCTTTTAAACTACCTTTCACACTATTTGTATGTATTTTAATTTGTTTTATATGCGTAGAGTCCTTTTTCACCCAAAACATGCGTGTACACCAAGGAACACTTTGGCAAGAGGGGGAGATTTTGTTACTTGGACACCTTCTGAGCAGATTAATCTGTGCTGGAGACAATGCCATGATTTTTCGAGTACCCAAACTGACTCTGCAATGGTAGAATCAGAGGAATTTAGGCTCAGTGGGATGTCTGGAGATTATATGGTTCAGCCCCCAGCCCTAGACAGCATCAACCAGCAAAGTTAGATCCAGCTGCTCCAGCTCATGCTCTAGCATTTCAAATATCTGTAAGGGATTGAAATTCTCTCTTTTCTGGGCCCTTCTTAAGTGTTGACTTTTACTGTGGAAATTTTCCTAGTGTTACATTGGAATTTTCTTTGTCATAACTTGTATTTTCACTGCCCCTCATCCTTTTGCTATATATTCTCAAGAGTCCAACTTTGTCTTTTTTGTGAGGTACATTAGGTGGCTGAAGACAGCACTGTGATCCTGCCCTATGGCTTTCTCTGCGTGAGATTGTACAAACACAGCTTTAATCATTGTGGTGTCCTTCCACTAGGCATTATCCAGCTTTGATAGAGCTTTGTATTGACCCCCAAATTGGACAGTCGTTCTCCAGAGCCAAATAGAGGACAGTATGAGAGGTACTCACCTGACCTGAGAGGTACACTCTTGCTGATATAGGGAAGAGTGCAGTTTGTCTTCCATGTTGCAAGAAAAGATCTGCTGATGACTCAGGTTCAACTTGTTAGAAAGTATCAAAAAAGACCTTTGATGCTTTTCTGCAAATTTCATTTCTATTCAGTCAGCCCTCTGCCTGTGTTGTTGTGTGAGTTTATTCCATGTGCAGATGTAGGATGTTGCTTTAATTGACGTTCCTGAGATAGGTGTTGGCCTCCCTTTCCTACCTGTTGAGATCCCTCTGAATCCAACGTCCCACCTCTGAGTATATTTTTCGCTTTCCCCAGTTTGGCATTTTCCACCAATTTGATAACTTTGATATGGTGGTTAGGCCATTAAGTGTGGATTAGTCTTTAATGAGGATATTAAGAATATTCACCTTAGTATCAATCCTGAGAAACTTCAAGAGTGACCAGCTAGCACTTGGTCTTAATACTGATGATCCCAACATTTAGAATCCCATAGTCCAGCCAGTTTTCTATCAACCCAGTAATTCACCTATCCAAACCACATCTCTCCAATATGCCCAAAGGCAAATTTGGATAGGTGTCAAAAGCCTGACTAATGAATGATTTTACTTTGTGATAGTGAAGGAAATCTCTTGCTCTTGCCTTGCCACACAGCCAGTCATTTCTCAATAGAAGGCTATCATGTTTGTCAGGAACAAGGCATCTTTAGGAAATCCAGTATGACTGTTCCCAGTCACCTTATCATTACGTGTCTGAATATGACTTACAGAAGGATTTGCTGCACAGTCTTTCTGGAGTCAGGAGTTAGGCTGAGTAGCCTGTAGTTTTCTGGATCCCCCTCCTTGTCTTTCTTGCAAATGAGTTGAAATGTTTCCTTTTTCATCAGGAGCATATCCCTCCTCTCAAGTAGAAAATTAGTTGGAGTGTTCTTGTTATGTCATAAACCAGCTTTCTCAGCATTGAGATGCCTTTTTTTTTCCAGCTAATAAATTATTTCCTTTTCAGTTTTGTATAAAATGTTGCACACAAAATTTTTCACATTCCATCCTATATCAAAACCATGTCATGCTTACGAAGTTGAAAAAAGTTAGGAAAAGGTGAGCATAAAGCTGCCTGTAAAATCCCAACTGTCCTCATATAGATGTATATTATACAACCTTTATTGCATTATCACATTTAGTTCTTCTTCCCCCCTTCCCACTTTCTATTCTGGAAGAGTCCTTTGAACTACTCTGCTTTTGTGGCAGACTAGGCACTATTTAGATTGAATCAGTATTGTAATAAATAAGATTATAAAAATCCTGGTTTGTGTATTGCGTAACTGGCATTAGACTATTGAGTAAGCAGGGAATTTGGGAATGAGAAGGAAGGATTTATTGTGTGTAGTGAGTAACTAACTAAGGCAGCTCTTGGGAGCTGAATTTTTTTTCTTGGCCATGAATTATCTGTGGTAGTTGTTCATTCTTCCCCTTCTGGCTCTTGGTAGCTTTGAATATGTGGGAAGCTGTTAAAACACAAAGTTGAGAGATGAACATGAATCTTAAATGTCTTTGGACAAAGTTGGCAGCACTGCAGTTTTATCTGTAGTGTATGTGTGACTGAGTTTGCCATCTGTAACTGAGGATCATAGGTCTGTGGGATTTTCATATTAAGAATGGGGATGTAACTGAGAAGTGTGGTGGAGAAAGCACCTTGGGGAATGAATAATTCCATTACAAGCTACAGAGCTTAGATGGTACTCAGTAAATAAGACCTCAGACCTCATTGTTGAATGATAAATAATTGGTATGAAGCAAACATCCATCTATTTGAATGAAGGTGCTTATTCCTTTCAGAACAACAGATCAGTGGATAAATACAATCCTGTCTGGGTCAATAGGCGAAAAGTATTGAGCTTGCAGCAGGGCACAGGCGGTCACTGATGCTTCTGTTTGTTTCAGGAGCACAGGTTACACATGCAGAAGGAGCAGTTTTCTTTTCAGCTGTCAGGTGAGGTGCAAGGTAGAAAACTCAGTCTCTCATTTCTGCTAAGTGTAGAACAGTCATGCCTGTAGGTGACATCAGGAAAAGCTGTAGATACTGGATAGATTGATATATGAATTTATTGTGATGGAAAATGACTCTTGGTATCAGTTGAGCAGCTGTAAGACAAGACACCACTTGGCAACTTTAAGAGATTTCGAGCAAAGAGTTGAGGGTACTTTTTCCATCATATATTTTTCCAGCTATGTGCGTATAACCTATGGTAAATGCATATAACATTGTAATAGTTTCCTGACTACCAAAGGAAAAAAGAAAAGAGCAGGTTTTTCCACCTTCATACTTCAGAGATTTCATTATGAAGGATTCATTTTAAAAAAGAACGGTATAAATGTCACCCTCCTATTACAAACATCATGTTTCTGGAGAAATTTCTTAGTCTTGACTTACCTGGAAACACAGAGGCCACTGTTACCTTCATAAGGCTTTCAAAAATCACTTCCCACAGTAGTTCAATGGTCAGGAGTAACATGAGTTTTGTGTCCAGCTCTGTGCTCCTCAGCACAGGAAATACATGGACTTGTTGGAGTGGATTCAGAGAAGAGCTACAAAAATTATCAACAGGATGGAAAACTTCTTCTGTGAGGAAAGGCTGCGAGTTGAGGCTGTTCAGTCTGAAGGAGAGAACACACCAGGGAGATCTTAAAACAGCCTTTCGGTACCTAGAGGGGGCTTATAAAGAAAGATAAGAACAAACTTTTTAGCAGGGCCTGTTGTGATAAGGCATGGGGCAATATCTTTAAACTAAAACAAGGCCAATTTAGATGAAATATAAGGAAGATATTTTTTAGGCTGAGGATGATAAAACACTTGTCCTGAGAGGTGGTAGATGCCCTGTCCCTGGGAACATTCCCAGTCAGGCTGGACCAGCCTCTGATTCCTTGAAGATGTCCCTGCTCATTACAGACTTGGATTAGATGACCTTTAAAGGTCCCTTCCAACCCAAACTGTTCCATGATTCTATGCTTCTGGGAAAGAATATGATGCAAGTTCTCTGTAGTAGAGTCTTAATCAACAAAGTAAACATAATTTTTTTAAATTTTGCTAAGATTTATGCAAGTAAAGATACTATGGTTATTAATATTTAATGGTACATGGAGACACTGAGATGTCCTTCTGGCCTGTAGTGTTGTAGATCTTGAATAGAGCAGGAAAAAACCACAGCTGGCACAACATTCAGGAGAATGGTCTTCAATATAAGATTCTCAGGATGGAAACAGATCTTTGCTTGTTTTTTTTCCTTAAGCAGAAGAAGAGCCTGTACAACTTAGACAAGTACTGTTGATGTTTTTTCCAAGCACCACTTGGAATATGATCTTACTCTTCCACAAGTTTACATTATTTTCTTTGCCTGAAGAAGGGATTTCTAACAAATGGATTGAGTGCAGCATAATAACTCACAGTGATGTTTTAGTTTTAAAATTTGAAGGATACATGAGCTTAAAATGAGGAGAGAGACAAGAGCACTGTGCAAAGTCAGGTTCTGATACATCTCTGATTGTAAGTTGTGGATTGGTCTAGCAGCACTAATTTCTAATGAAATGCAAGTGGAGCAGGAATGGCTTCTAGTAAAAAAATTGTTTCAGTCAAAATTGAAATTACTGTGTCCTACTGAATTCGAATCTGTCTGGAGCATGGCAGGTTCCTTATGGCAGCTTTTCTTCCATTTCATTTTCTGGATGTATGTTATGGTTCTCCCACTTCATTTCATTTATGTGGGTTTTGTACTTCAGTAAATGTTTTCATAAATTATCTACCTGACCTAAGTCAACTAAGGACTTGTTGGTTACTGGGAGGTGCAGTCCTTGCCAACTCGATCACAATGGCCATAATACTTGCAAGTCAAAATGGGCCCCACTGAAAATAATTATCACAAAAGAAGACCCCCTCGGATAGGTTTTCAGTCAGATCACTTTTCTGACAGAGAGAGACTAACAGAAACAGGCTTCACAGGTGTAACTTGAATTTACGTCTCTTAAACTCATTCTAAACTGCCTCATAGAATTTCCCTGTGCTGTCTTAAAACAGATAAAGTCAGAAGCTGTAGCATATATGTAGGATGAAGTACTTTTTCTTGTTTCGTACAACATCTTGTTAATCCTGAGAAGGAGTCTAGAGTTCAACTAAGTCATTTCAACAGAAGGAGGATAGAGTGGGAGACAACTTGCAAGCAATCTGTTCAAATGAAAATCTGTCACTGCTGCAGAAGCTGCTTGAAGATTTTGCCCGTTTCCCGAGAAGGCCATTTCACCTATCTTTTCAAGGTTAGACTTGAGTTGAGATGTTCTTACTGGCTCAGCAAAGTCTTAAGCAGAGGCCAGCACTTCCAGTGGTGCAGAACATATTAATTATGTAGTACTTCGTGGTGTGGACCACTGCCTGTCAAAGATCAGTAACAAAGATCACTGTATGCATTTCAATTACGAGACTGTGCTCTCTGAAGTGGATTTTCTTCTCCTCTTTATTCTTTCAACAGCCTAGCAGCCTAGGGATGGTGCTTCATCTTAGATGTTTTTTCTGGCTCCAGAAAAAGTAGAAAAGCTGAGAAATTAGCTCTTCACTAAAGATGAGGATCTAAAATTATCTTCAGATAAATAAACAAATTTATACTTCTTGTCCTTACAGATGCTTTGAAAACAAATGAAATCCAGTCTGAAGATTCCCCTGTCTAGCATCAAATAAAGATCAAACAATTTAAAGAGTAATAGTACTTTCACAAGAAAGGAAAACAGTATTAGAGAGTGAGTCTTTTGGACATAACATACACAAAGTTCATGTGAGTAACAGTATTTAACAGTACAGTTAGACATAGATGAAGAGAGAAAACAGTCTGCTTCTCAGAGGTCAATGGTTCTTATTTCTGTCTGTGGCTTTAGTTACCATCACCAACTGTTCAGCCTTCATTTCCATTGATGAAGGTTTTGAAATACCTTGAAATGGCGTGGTCATTATGAGGGGGTTACAGCTTGCATTGAACTAGGAATTTTGATTTAACAGTCACTGATTTCTCTAGGACTGAATGTTGAGAATGGCAAACAGAATTATATTTAAAAATGCCACATGTATGAACATGCTTGTTTATTTCATCCCTCTTGCAATTCTGTTATTTCAGTGTTGTGGTAACTACATGCTTCTTAGCTTTCTCTCTTGTCTTTAGTTAGGAGCTGAATCTCTGCTGTATGTTGTGAAGTATTGGGTCAGCAGATGGAAAAGAAAGAAGCGTTAGATAAATGCATGTATTTACCTTTAAAACAGGTTTTATCCTGTCAAATGCTTGGTTAGGAATTCCATGTTAGTGCACATGAATTATCCTGTATATGTTTTTGTATCATTCTTGGGAGTCTAGATCTGAGTGTTGTCTCTTCCAGTGTCCTGCAAAAGTCTGTATTCAGGAGTATGTCCCTGACTATGTTCCCAATGTAATCTAAGCCTAATTACCATATTACTTCAGACTGTTTTTACAGGTCTGAAGTGAATAGGCTTCTTTTTTTTTTTTTTTTTTTTTTTTTTTTTTTTTTTTTCCTCAGGACTTCTTTCCCAGCTGACCAGCTGGCAATTTAAAAATATTGTTGTGTTGACTGCATCAAAATTTGGGAGACTCATTTTCAGGATGTTGCTTTGTTTTCTCTCTGTTCCAGTAACTTTTGTTGTATTACTGATTTGAGTCATGCTTTTAATATATTGCCTTTTGTGTAGTGCAAATAACAGTGTTACACCAAACCTAAAACATTCTGTTCTGTTTTGATGGAAGTTAGTTTTTCCTGTGCTTTCACTTTATTTGGAACTCCATACTTCTCTAATGAATAAGTAGTTTGATCTCTAATGTTGGAAGTCTGACATCTTATCAAATCAGAATGAAATGAAGGACAAACTGTGTACTGTTAACAACAACCTAACTTCTCAACAGCTTTGATTTGAGCAGGAAAATGAATAAATGAGACTAAATAAATATGAGTATTATTGTGAAACATGAAAGGTTAGGGAAATTGTGTGATGTCTTGATGCCCTGATCTTCTGTAGACATAATTTTTAAGTTTTGACTATGCAACCAAATAAAAGCTAGTTTGCTCTTCTCCTGTTTATCCAAATGCGTCTGCAGTTTGCAAAAACAAATATATAATATTAAAGAATTCAGCATGCTTGGAAAAACCTTTTTTAAGATAGGACTCTTAACGCATCACAATTGACCTACACCACAGAAGGGCTGCAAAAGCTTGATTTATTTCACCTATACCCTGTGTTTTGTTGAAGCTTGTACTATTAATGCCTCATTTTTCTCTAAATCAAATTTATAAAAACATATTCACATAAATTTACCTGCTCCCCAAATTCTTTCTTCCATCTTAGAATGCTCTCTTTTAGACTTTTCAAAGTAAGGACTGATCCCCACAAGCCTCCAGCTTTTGAAGGTGTCAGGTGTTTTGATAAAAGACTGCTGTGAAACAAAACAGCATTCCCCCCTCTAGCAATGGCCCTTAACTTTTGAGGCTTTCTTGTATTTTTAGAATGTGCTTTAAAGGAGATGTATTATCCCAGTAATAGGGCTCACTGACAACTGAGAAAAAGATTCATATAGCATTTCATAGCATTGTAACTTTTGTTGAATTTTTGAGTGTGGTATTTGAACTGATCACAAAAAAAAAACTTCTAATAAACTCTTCCCACAGAAACTGAAACTGAAAAATCAGCAGCTGAAGCAGATCATGGATCAGTTACGAAATCTTATTTGGGACATAAATGCCATGTTGGCAATGAGGAACTGAACAAGGAAAATCAAACTTTGTAACTGAAGAAGATACAAATCTCTTTGGATATACTTCACTTCCTTCTAAGAAGTAACATGTTTTTCCACAATTATATTGCAGTAATGTTTGAAAAGTCTTCAAGATTAAAGTGTTCTCTTGTTTTCTAGTAATGTAAATGGTGTTGGGTTCATTTTCATAGAAGATTCATCCTATAAGTTTTACCTGTATGATTCTGCTGTACAGCCTCAGTAATTTACAGCAGTAGTTTGGATTGCTGTGCAGATTGGGGATTTTACAAATGAAGTGTTTCTGGATTTTCTTTATAATACAATAAAAAATTATAAATATGTTTATATGCCATTCTACAGTGCAAATGGCCTTTATGGAGAGGAAAAGTTGCAAGACAGGAAAGTTGCTTCAGACAGCTACAGGGGTGAAATCAGCAATCGGATACTGCAATTCAATCTGCAGTATTTTATATATTATCTGCAGTGCAGAGCAGAGCAGGACAATCCCCTGCCTTGCCTGGCTAGCGATGCTGTCCCTGATGTCCCCCAGGACAGGGTTGGCTCTCTTGGCTGCCAGGGCACTGCTGGCTCATGTTCAGCTTGCCACTGACCAGGACCCCCAGGTCCCTTTGCACACTGCTGCTCTCTTCAGCCTCTCATTCCCCAGTCTATACACACAGCCAGGGCTGCCCCATCCCAGGTGCAGAATTCAGCACTTGCCCTTGTTAAACTTCACAAAGTTGGAGACTGTCCAACCCTTTAATTTGTGAAGGTCTCTGCAGGGCCTTTATGACCCCAAGGGAGTCAATAGCTCCTCTCAGTTCAGTGTCATCAACAAATGTACTTCATATTCCTTCCAGTCCTGCGTTGAAGAGCACAGGGCCAAGGATGGAGCCCTGTGGAACCCCACTACTGACAGTCACCAGTCTGATGTGCCCGATTCACTGTAATGCTTTGTGCCCAACCCATCAGCCAGTTGCTTACCTATCATGTAACTCAGTTATCCAGCTGTGTGCTGGACATTTCATCCAGAAGGCTTCTGTGAGAGACAGTATCCAAAAGCTTTGCTGAAGTCCAAAAAGATTTCATCTGCTGGCTTTCCTAGATCAGCTAGGTGGGTTACCCTGTCATAGAAGGAAATCAGATTCAGCAGGCAGGACTTCCCCCTCATGAAGCCGTGCTGGCTCTGATCAGCTGTCATGGGTGTTGTATGTCTGTAGCATTATGTATGGTTGAAATACTTCGGTTTTGTTTACCAGAATGCACTGAATAAAGACCTCATTAATCTTTTCCCTATGACTTTCAGTCCTAGTAAACTTTGGAGTATATGAGCAGTTCATTGTTTTGAGTTAATCATAAGCCTTCATCTTTCTTTGTTCTAACTTTGTTACTCCTCACAATTTTTGTTTGCCCTAAAAATAATCTTGAAAAGTTTTGTTATCCACAGATACTGCCAGTGTACTATGTGTCTCCAGATGAAAAAATACATAAAAGCCAATTGCAGTATAAATCTATAGGACACTTTACTCTTAGTATTTGTCAGGTTGAAAACTAACATTTGCTTCTTGTATATCACTTTTAACTCCTATTCCATGCCCACTCAGACTCCATGGTAGTTTTGTGTGAAGGAGTTGTTCAGAACCTCCTGAAGCCTACAGTTAAATGGTATCCTTTTAAAAGCTACCTTTTTTTGCAATTTGGTGGTTTGATACTGAATGCTTACTGATTTGAGATTTATGGATTTTGAAATGTTGCACTGATTTTTGTAGAGTCATAGAATGGTTTGTGTTGGAAGGGACCCTGAAGATCATCTTGTTCCAACATCTCTGCCACAGACAGGATTGCTCAGAGCCCCCTCCAGCCTCACCTTGAACACTGCCATGGATGGGACATCTGCAGCTTCCAGGGGCAACCTGTTTCAGTGTCTCAACACCCTCACAGGTGTTTTGTTCTGTCAGCCTCTTTTAATTCTGTTTTTTTTTAATAATTTCAAGCCATTTGTCTGCTCCTTGAGGTGAAAATCTGGTAACAGATCCGATCACATCTGGTTAACAATATGTGACTTTCCCCTGAAAATGGTTATAATATAGTTGTCTTTTTTCCTCCTTTTAGAGGTTGTAAATATTAACAGATGAATGGATGTCCAGTCTTAGAGTTGAAAACAAAGTGTTAGAAAATGTTGATTTTGATTAGTTTACCCAGTGTTGAAAGTGGTGTGTATATATGACAATACCTAGATGTGAGTAGATGTCAGAACACCTTACAAATAAGATCTCTCTTTTCTCTCACGTCACAAATGTAAGAGTAGATACCTTATTCTGTGGCAAAGGCTGCAGCAGAATTGTTTGTTCCCTGTTTAGATTCACCACTATGGCAGATTTGCTGGTCAGAAATAATAGTTTTTTCTGCAGCTGTGAGAGTCATAACTATTCCATATGCAAAGCTTTTGAAAAAGAGATGGCTGGAAGTAGATATTTTACTTTGTTATTGGTTTAAAATGCAAATGCATTTTTCTATTTGCAAGCTGTAGTGGCAGCTTTCTGTTTAGTGCATGGATAAGCATGCAAGCAGCCCAGAAGAAGTATTTGAAGTGGATTTTGAAATGGCACCATCATCTTAATTATGAGTGTAAAATTCTCAGTTCTTCATATTTTTGTTCTGTTTTTAGAACAATTATGGAAAATGGAGATTAGCCTAGACTTCACTGTACTGCTCATATAGCATCTAGGTCTTCTTGCTAAATGCATTTAAAGTTTGGTGACTTTTTTTATTACACACAAACAGTACAGAAGTAACCAAAAATGTGAATAAGAGTGCTGCTATTGCAAGTAGATGTCTGAGTGATAAAATATTCAGCTTTCTCTGTGCAGCTGCTAGCATTAGCCAAGGTCTGTACTACAGTTTTTCATCTGGGAGAGAGGAGAAACACTTCAAACCATTACCAGAATAGATGGGCAGTAGCTAAATTGCAAAGTGCAGAAATAGACAGAATTGTAAATTATCACAGTAAGTACTGTCAAAGCGGGACTGTGCAAGGTGTTGGACCAAACTCATACATTTTGACTTACACAGATGAAAGTAAGAGTAGTAAACATAATTCAAATGCTATCAGATCCATGAATAAGTATAGAATTTGGCCAAGAAGATTACAGGTTTTAAGAAAAGTGGTGACTCTTCAGCTGTGAAACACTTGAATGAATTACTGAGCATCAACATGTGCTAAAATTTAATATTTTATTAATGCTAACTGAACTTTAACTGCTGGTTAATGAAGTGGCACCAAATGAAGTATTTACAAATACCAGTAAAGCAATACAAACACAGATGTTTCAGTGTTTGGTTTATGTATCATTGACTGTTACATCATTTTATATATCATTGAAATTATCTTCATGCTTCTGGCGTTCCCCTGCTTTCCTCACCAGGCTGGTGGCTCTCAGAATTGCTGCTTGCAACAGTGCTGGACTTGTTGTCCCTCCTGAACACACAGAGCTCTGACTGCCTCTGGAAGTGCTCCCTCTTTGCTTTGAGCATAATTTTTGTGTGACTGGTAATAAGTATAGTTGCTTTCTAATGGTTGGACTCAATGATCATAAAAGTCTTTTCCAACTTAAATTGTTCTGTGATTCTGTGGCTATTTTTATATCTTTAATAAGGCAGAAGCTGGATAAACACACTGACACTTCCAAAAGCAAATACCAGAACATAGGATTGTTATATTTTTGGAATATAAAAATATTTGAGGGGTTTGGATTTCTTGGGGCTTTGCTTTGCCCAGATAGGACTTGGGAGAGAAAATCTATGATGCAGAAACTTTAACGCATGTTTGTGGGAATAGTCCAAATTTACACACACTCTCAAAATACAGCCATTAATCCAACATCTTTGTAGACAAAATAACAGATATTGAATATGGGTTCAGTGTCACAGCACAGAAGATGCCTGCTAGGCAGTATCCAAAGGTCCAATGTTTTTCTTACATAAAAAGACAAAAGTTCAGAGCAAATTTATGCCTTGCTCAGGAAAGATGCAAGGAGCTTAGCTTTCCTCTTGTCTTCCATAGAGGCAGCAAGGCCAAATCCATGACCATTCTTGTCCCACAAAGAAAAACTCTGTTCTGATTGTAGTACTTCTTACTGATGGAGAATCTGGAACTTGTGCACAAATGCTACTCAAATTAATCACTAAAGAATGGATTTAGAGGGAGGAGAATAAGGATTCTGGTTATAGGAACCAAGATTTCATCAGTGTGCAGGATGGCTGTGCAAGCCAAAAACAGCTGAAGGGTAGCTGACTACTGCTGTGGAAAGCAGTAGGCTCCAGATGTAGGTTTGAAGACCTGAAGTTGAAAAAAAACTTTTAAAAAATGTGCAATGACACCCAAAGACGCTATGAGTCAGCTGGGGTTGACAGAGGATGGATTCGTTTAATTGCTTCATGCTAGCAGAGGAAATGAGGGATTATAAAGGAACTTACAAATACATCAGTGCAAAAATATTTGGGGAAGGAAGTGAGTTGTTTTCTCATTCCCCTTATGTTATAGAAATGAAGACTGATGTGGTAGAGCATCAGGGCTTTAAAAGGGGGAAGGGGGCTTTCCTGACTTGGAGAGGTTATTCCATATGTAAAAAGAACAAGCTAACACATACATATTGCAGGATATTAATTAAAGTGACAGAAAATATGTACCAATGCCAGTTTTTATTTAATAAAATGTAATGGATAAGTGGAATGTAAGAGCTAAATAAACACAATATGGTGAAACTTTTGTTAAGTCTAACTTCTGTGTAAATTTCAAGGATTTTTGTGTTGTTCTTGTTCATATTGCATAAGGGACACATTCTGGCATCTGTTACAACACTGCAGAACAAACAACACTATGAAAAATCATCTGCAACAGTGTTTGTATTGATTGAATTTAGTCAGAAGCAGAACCTGTGTTTTCTAGCACTTCTCACCAGACTAGGCCCAGTAAAGACCATTAGTGTGTTTGAGGTAAATAAGCAGAGGTAAGTTTCCATGTGTCTCCTTAACTCTGGGAGCATTGCAGCTCATTCAATGCCTCCATGTTCAACTTGTCGGCTGTCTGGTTACTTGGAGTTCTGCTTCTGCACATGTTCCCAGTAGCTGATGATATCTGATAATCGCTGCTTAAGTTGTAGAAACTGATTTTTCTGCCTAAATCCTGTAAGAGACCTGATGTGCTTAGGCCCTCCTTGGCCCCTTGGGCTCTCACTTTCAGCTGACTGCACCTGCTACAAAGCTACAGAGCAGTGTTCCAGAATGGAGTTGAAATTGAGTGGATGAATGGAATTAATTACATACATGTCTGTGCTAAAATTTTCTCATGCCTTTCTGTGCTTATCATGAAATCGTTATTGAAAAATTAATTCAGATTTGCCTAAATAGGAAGGAAGATCTGTGATTTTAGAGTTGTCTGAGTAGCAATGGGTAGTAATGCATTTGTTTTTGTAGCCATATAGAGGGTTTAGTGGTATTTACAGTCCTGGAGAGGGAGGAGGAAGTTCATGAACACAGTCTGTTACTGAAATACATTGTTAGAGTGAGAAGACTTTCAAACAATAAGAGGAAAATGTAAAGAAATACAACAGCAACAATCAAAACTTGGGTGAGTACACCCTGGACATAAAATAGAGGCAATGAAAGGGGATTTGGGAAAGCACATTTCAAACCTGCATTAAAGAGTTAAATTTGGATACAGTGAGAGAAAAAAAAAAAGCCATGCAGTCTTGGGGTGTATGTCCAAATATTGCATAGTAGGGAGTGTGAGAGCTCTTGCTCTGAAACCAATGATTCCGATACTGTAATTCTGCATGAAATACTGAATTAGTTTTGGGGTCATCATGATACTAACACAGTAGAAGAGAAGAATACTGATGTGGTGCCATATGAATAATCATTAGAATAACTTGTGAAGACAAAGACAAGGCTTAAATATAGAAATCCTTGGGTAGATGCAAACGGGAGGTAATTAGAGTGATTTGGAGTGGCTGTGCTATAGAACAGTGAAAGAAGGTAAACAAGAACTTATTTCACCAAACAACAGTGTAGAGGGAAACCTCTGAGCATCAAGATATGAAATACTAATTTCTCTAGCAGTTTATAAGATACCTCTTGGGTTACCTGGAAATTTTAAAACTAAACAGCACAAAAAGGCTAAACAAATATGTTGGGAAAAGGAAAAAAAGAATCCTATCTTGGACTGGCAGAACAAGATCTGGACTGAGCTGACCTGACTGGTTTTTCCACCTTTAGACTGTACAGTTGTAAAGCATGTTTATCAGATGACTGTCAGCTCCTGAGAGCACCTGGACTGGATGCCACCTGCAAGTATTAAAGAGACTTTCGTATCTTCTTTGTGATGATTTGCTGCTGAAATTCCTCTTCAGGTTAAGACTCATGGAATTTCTGTTAGAGGAATTGAATCAGAGCAAAGAAATGAACCTTGTTTCTCACTTCTTGCTTCCCCACCTCACATCCCAAGCCTCCCACTCCTAGTTTTGATTTCTTAGTGAAGTAGCTGATACCTGGTTACTGTCTGTTGACTCAGTAAAACTTAGTTAGCCTTTTTCTAATGGGACATGTGTTGCTATTTATGCACCCCTTCCCCATCTTATAACAAAACCAGTTGTAGTGCTTGCATGCCTTGCATATGTGAGCTGGTGTCACAGTCTGCACCAAGGGAGCACAGGCACAGAGGGGTGATCTAAGCATGTAAAATATCTGATCGTATTTTGCCTCAGATATGAAGTAGCATTATAAAATTGTTATGTAAACCACATGTCACTTTTATAGCATTTACACACATTATATATATTTTTGTTTGATGTGGGAGTTTTCAATTACTTTCTAGGGACAAGAACTTTTTTTAAAGATCTTGAATAGTCTGAGCAACAACATCTAAAATACCCTCCAGCACTCACAGGAAACAGAAGTAGGGTGGAAATAGAACATAGGCATTGCTCTTCTTCACAGAAAAGAGAATGGGTTTTACATATTTATGATTGCCACAGTCCCAATTTCTCATCAAAATCATTTGGTAGCTTAGATTTTATCAAAACTATGTGTCCCACCATACCATTTGGAAAGTAATAAGCAGATTCATGGTAGTAAAGCCACATACAATTAGATCTATTTATTTTAGCATGAAGTTATTTATTTATTATAGCAGAAGTTGCAGAGACAGCTATAATTTAAATTAGTTTTACAAAGCCAGAGTGGAGTTGGAATTAATTCAAGCAAAAAGTATGTGGCTTTCATATTAGAGCTTTTGAACTTGACATGAACAATTCAGCTAGCTTTCCTGTTGAATGAAAAATTAGGCAGAAAAACAGTAAATCCTTCAGATGTGCAAACATGTCACAGAGAGGAGTAAGGAAAACAGGTGGAAATTTCAGCCTGCTGATACTCTGAAATACAGTTTTCAAGCAAATTATGGAATGTACTACTACCATTTTGCCACATGTTAACACAGCACCTACCAAGAAAAGTGGTTTCAGTGACAGAGCCCAGACTTGTCACGTAAGGCCAGCAGCACTTGCCTCATGCCTGTGCGCTGGCTGCGTCCAGGTCTGAGGCACAAATACTTATTCGCAAAGTCAGTTGCTTCCATGTGCCATGCATATAAAATTTCAGAAGCCCCTTTTATTATGATTTGTGTGCTTTTTTTAAAGGCCTTTCACTGACATGTAATAAAGTCAAGTCTCTGGTGATCAACCATATACTGGTATGCCAATAAAGATCTCTGTTTGTGTGGGTGGAGATGTACGAAGCCAATGGGTATCTCTAATCCCTCCTGTTTATCTAACCTGCACTTTAGGGGCAATGAGAGAAACAGCAGCAAAGAAATCCTTCCCCCAGGGTTTGGTTTTTATTTGTCAGCTTTTTATTTAAATATGTGAATAACTGTTTCAGTGCATGCAGGTTCCATTTCCAGCTCCAAGACAATTTGCATTTGAAGTTTGGGTTCCGGCTTTTGAGAGGCAGGAATTATCTGCAGTGTGCAAATGTGAATGTGGAGTGCGACTGCCCAGGAGACTGGTGATACATCATCTCCAGGGTTTTTGTCAAGGTCTTATATTTTAGCAGTGTCAGCCTTCCCAGTCTGTTGCAAGCACAATTTACACCCCTTCTGTCTCCAAAGAGGAAAGGAAAGGCGACAGAGATGTTCCCAGAGGAGTGACTAATTTTTTACCCTTCAGGAGTGTTCAAGGATAGCCACCCCTTGTAATAATTAAACAGTTGTTTTTAAAACAAGGTGGGGGCGGGGGGTGGTGGGGGAAGGAAATCAGTTAAAGCCATTTCCCAAGTGTTCTGCAGTGCACATCATTATCTATTCTGCTTCTTGTAGTCATTATCAGAAAAAAAATTAGGTCTAGCAATGAATGGTCAGTATGATGCTGTGAGCGACACAGAGTTCAATTTGAAATTTAAAATAGACTCTGTTGTCTGCCTGTATCAGCTATTAACTTTAGTGTCATTGTCACAAAGCCATCAATCTGTGTCTGTCCCAAACCCATTTTCTGTGTGGAGTCAGCCCATCTTCCTTATTTCCTACACATGCAGATTTTAAATCATCTTGTAAACCTTGTACTGCACCAAAGGTTGAAGGCTGAAAGACTTGGCAGGTTGGGGTTTTTTTTTAATTCCCCTGCCTCCCTCCAACATACATTCAGTTTCCACCAACAGATGACAGATTGCAGCTACTCTTTGAACTGGATCATGCCAGAAATAGGAAAACAGAAAAAAAAAAAACCCTAAAGCTGATATGGAATGGATGAAAGCCTGGTTCCACTGAAGCTAATGGCAAATGCAGTAAAACATATTTTCCAAGTAATTGCTATAAAAATTGTTGCAGAGAAGCAGTGCACAAAGTGGCCTTTGTAGGCTGGATCTTGGACATTTTAGAGATGATCTCTGCTTGTGTATCACCAAAGCAGCTGAGCACATCAGAAATGCCTCAGTTAGCTGTCATCTAGTTTAATGTGGGGGAGTTTGTTACTGGAACATTTTAAGCATTTAATTGAGAGAGTCTTCTGTTCTGTATTTTGCCTCTCTTCTGTGTTGAACGATGTCTAAGAACATTGACTTTTAAGGCCCATAAATTTCCTTTAAATTCCCAAAAGGCACAGCTTTAGGAACATATATGTTATTTGTAAATGATAGCTGTACTAGGAATTGTTTGACTAGAGAGCCTATTCCTATCTTCATTTTATCCTATCAATATTAATTCTTCAAGCAAGAGTCTTTTTTTAAATACCTACAGAGAAGTTTCTGCCTCTTGAGTCCATGACAGAACATTGCTTCATTAGCCTACATCTCTGGAAAAACTGTGAAGGGACCAATTTGTAAAATACAATAACTGTGATGTGTTGCATCAGTACATAACACAGCAAGTAATGAAACCTGGCTAATTCTGGCCATTTGTGTGTGCAATTACTTTGTTTTTTAAGTGTTGGACGCTTGGAACCTGAGTACTTCAAAAGCTGTATGGCTGCTTGGAGTGCCGTGTCCATTAGTAACACTAATACTTGTTGCAAATCTTGTGTTTAAATCCCAGTTCAACCTGTAGATGTCTATGTTACTATAACACTGAAGCCTAGGTTTTGCTTACAGGAACTCACAAGCTTGCTAAGCCTTGATGTAACTGAGCTGCTGTGATCCCTAGATGGGATCTAAGTGTTGGCAAAAGTCCCATACTGACCCTTTCATCACCTCTCACTCTTGGGAACTGGCACTAGTAGGTATTTTGTAAGTGAGGCACAAGAGACTACACAATGAGATACTACACCCGTCCCACTGGCATTTAAAGCACTTCGTCAAAAGACCCAAACTCAGGTCTTCAATCTTTGGGAGCACATCAGGCTCAGACTGAGTTAAAGAGGGGTGCAGCAGACTGAGTCACGCCTGAAAGGAGACAGCTTGGTGTCTGGAAGGTGTTCTCTCATATGCAAGTGTTTTTTTGCATACATAGAAGTCTCACTGCAGAGAGAGAAAGCAAACATGTATTTCATGAAAACAGAGATGACACCGACTACGTGCATAATTTATATTTGTTGGAAGATACATCTTCTGAGTGCAAATCAAATAGCTGATCCAGAAAAGAGAAAATTAGAAAAGGCTGCTGTGTTGGGGTTTTGTGGTAGTTTCTATAGTGGCTACAGGGGTGGCTTCTGTGAGAAGCTGCTGGAAGATTCCCTCATATCTCAGAGCCAACGTGTGCTGGCTCCAAGATGGACCTGCTGCTGGCCAAGGCTGAGAACATTGCTACCATCAGCCTGTGGCAGCACCTTTGGGATAATGTATTCAAGGAGAGAAAACTGCTTGGAGGAGCTAGAAAATGTGAGAGAAACAGCACTGTAGTCCCCAAGGTCAGTGAGGAAGGAGGGGCAGGAGGTGCTCCAGGTGCTGTAGCAGAGATTTTGCTGCAGCCTGTGGAGCAGAACATGGTGAGGCAGCTGTGACCCCAAGCCCATAGAGGTCCATGTGAAGCAAAGATCCACCTCCAGCCCCTGGAGAGCCCTGGACCAGGTGGGTGCCCAAAGGAAACTTTGAATCTTTGGGAAGCCTGTGCTGGATCAGGCTCCTGGCAGGGACCTGTGGACCTCTGGAGAGAGAAGCCCAGGCTGGGGCAGCTTTCCTGGCAGGACTTGTGACCTGCAAGGGACTCCCATTGGAGCAGTCTGCTCCTGACTGCACCTTATGGAAGGAGCTCATGCTGGAGCAGGGCAGGAATGTGAGGAGTCCTCCCAATGAGGAGGAAGGAGTAGCTGTAATGAACTGACCACAGCCCCCATATCTTGTCCCCTGTACTACTGGGGGGAAGATTGAGAGAACTTAGATGTAAAGTAGAGCCTGGGAAGAAGGGAGGAGTGAGGGGAAAGTGATTTAAGTTTTTTTATCATTACTTTACTCTGATTTTTATTGATAATAAACTGATTTTCCCAAATTGAGTCTGTTTTACCCATGACAAGAACTGGTGAGTGATCTCTCCCCATCCTTATCTCAACCCATAAGCCTTTTGTTATATTTTCTCTCCCCTGTCCAGCTGAG
The DNA here is from genome assembly GCA_013400435.1 of Pycnonotus jocosus. Classification (NCBI taxonomy): domain Eukaryota; kingdom Metazoa; phylum Chordata; class Aves; order Passeriformes; family Pycnonotidae; genus Pycnonotus; species Pycnonotus jocosus. The sequence goes on along the minus strand of VWYP01005118.1, from coordinate 35,547 downwards.
GAGAGGAGTGATAGAGTGGCTTTGGTGGGTACCTGGCATCCAGGCAGGGTCAACCCAAAATCCCAGAAAGAGAACAAGCAAGTGCTCCCTTTAGCTACAGTAGCTAAGGCCAAAGGAAAAAGAAAGAGTTAGTATTTGCATGAGTCCAACACTGCTTCTGTGATGCCAGTGAATTTGCAGTTGTTGGCTTAAGAGTGCGATATGGTTGCAACACCTTCTACCAGATCCTTGCAAAGTTGCCAGATAACACTCTATTGTAGAAAATATACAACACATCCTATTTTTTATGCTCTCTTCACACACTTCTAAATGGCGGATAAGAAACAGTCCTATAACTCTTCTCACTACAAACACAATGTCATGATTTTAAGCCCAGGTGGACATATATAATCACAAACCCAGCCTCACACTATTCACATTTTGTATGCCAGGAAAAAAAACCTATCTTTTTTCCAATGGCTAAGCCACTAGGTTTGATGAGACTCCAATACTCAGATGAGATCCTCCACCACTTGTTGGAACCATGAGCCTGCAGTGTCTCTTGTCTTCTAGTTCTCTAAATAAGGAAGGCAACTAGGATCAAATATGAAAGACACCTTATGGCAGGAGAACAAAAGTGTCCAGAGCATAGCCTCAGCCATCCAGTTAAGGATAGAGTTCTCAGGGAACCCTGATCTTCACTATGACTCTTTTTGTATCTCGGAAGGGACTTTGATTTTAAAAATGTAACAGGACTCCATCTGTAGAACAAGAAGAAAACTAGAACTTTATTCCAGGCCTCTTGGTTTTAGTAGTTATTGATGTCTAGAAGTGGGTGGATACTGTACAGGGTTTGAGAAATGCTGCTGCCACCAGGGGCTTTTAACCAATGAATTGTAAACACAAGCCTGGTGCTCATTAGTGACCAGAGTGTGATAGTTTTGACAATATTTGGCCTTGTCTGACTATCATAATGGAGTAGGAAGGGCTGGAGGAACACATATCTACAGAGGAAGATGTGCTTTGAGAAAGGATATACAAAACCAGAAATGCATTCCTTTCTAAACTGCATAAAGAAGAATTCAGTTTTTGAGGATGGTCTGGAGCATGGAGGCGACAATAAAGGCATCACTGAGGTGTGATGTACTGGCTGAGTGGAAATGAGGTCAGGAAATATTGCAGTTGGTGCTATAAGTCAGGGCAGTGTTCTGGGGATCCTTGAAGGGAAGCACAAGTAGCTGAAATTTAATGCAGGAGGCCAAAGGAAGATGATGGAAGAATTCAGAGGTGCTGCTGTTGAGGCAGATGATTTACTGAGACATTTGAAATAGGTTCCAAAGGAAAAATGTGAAAATGAAGAGGAGGCTCTAGTAGTCTTGAAGAGAAATGATCAGGGCATGACCACAATTTTTGTCACATGGCTGACACAGGTGAGACTTAGAGAAGTTGCTCATGGTGAAATGATGTGATTTGGCAAATGTCTGGCTCTTGTTTCAGACTGGGAGAGATGACTGTCAGGAGATTTAATTAACGTGTAGGACTCTTTGTAGGCAATTGCTAACTGTTGCTATGCCCAGTTGTTTCTCAGGAAATTAAGAGCAAAATGAAAGACAATCACAATTTCCTCACTCCACAAAGAAATTCTCCAAGAGTTGCAATCTGTGCTTGCTGTCCAGAAGATGAATATTCAAGTATGTTGTCTCCTTCTGATTAGAAAGCTCTAGAAAGATCAAGTACTTCATTCTTGGGCCTCCAGAAGGTTCATGCTGAATGATGTTTGAAGCATAGCTCAATAAGTGTTTATGAAGAGATAAAGTATAAATTCTGTCTTGATTTCATATTGACTTGTTATAGACAAACAACTGTTCTGAAAATATTTTCACATATTCATTCATCTCCCTTTAGAGAATGCAGTGTTCCAGTTTTTGAGAGAAAACAAAATTATCATGTATTATTTTTAGATACAAGAAATTTGTGGTTAATATTACTTTGCCAGAACAGGGTACCAAACCCCCAGTTTCAAAACCATGCAAGTTTATTGGATAGCTATAAATTCAGTGTGAAGAAAAGAAGAGAAACTTTCACCTAACTCAAATAATCTGACATGTACTTCCAGCCTACAGATAAGACTGGAGCTGGAGTAGCTCAACAATAGAAAATGAAGAATATTAATGCACTGTATATATGTGGATGCAAGGAGCATGGAAAATAAGCAGCAGGCTCTAGGAGAGATACAAAACAATGAAGTTTATGAGCTAGTGGGCATAGCTGAGGCAAGGTGGGCTGATTCCTGTCAATGCTTTGAATGTCAGTAGAGACAGTCTGCACAGATAGGCGGAGGCATGGTGGTAGGATGCAGCTGTTTTCTCACTGGTGGGGTGCATGCAATGGGCTCAAATGATGTTCTGGTTTCTCAAAGAAACTTTAGCTTGGTAGATCAGAAGAAATAATGAACATGATAGATTTGATGCAGGGTTTTTTGGTTAATGAGCTCTTGGAAATCCATAGAGTCCTAAACAAACTGGTCATTTGTGATAAAAAACAGTTCAACCTTTTTTAACTAAATTAACACTCACACTTAAGTAGTATAGCAAAGTTACAAAACACTGGATGCTCTGATTGAATGTTGGGTGTGTTCTTACAAAGCTTCCCAATGGCAATTATTAGTACCAGCCCTGGGACAGGCCACCCACTTCTTTTTCCCGCTTTGATGTCAGCTGCTGATGGGAAGAATGTAAATAGAAGCTGGACTGTAAACACAAACACAAACACTGAGGTTTTTGGTCCCAGTATTGTAGCCCTGACTCACTGTTTTAGGTTTAACAGCTCAAACATACAGGATAGAGCTCTCCTATGAAATATGTAACCATAAAAAAGACATTTTAGCCACCTCCATTAGCTGTTTGTATGTCTCTCTTGCATATTGAGTGTTAGCACTGAAATCCTGTGCCCATTATCTGAACTGCAGTGCTTAGAACCAGCAGGGACTTGGTGAAGTCAGACTCAGCTTTCCAGTGGAGCTGGGAGCCACAGCTGACCCGAACTGGCCAGAGGGATATTCCATACTGTATAGTGATTGATGTACTCAGGAATAAAAATGGGTAGAGGAAATGAACAATGGAGTTTTGGCTTCCAAGGTGATCGTTGCTCAGCTGGTCTGCCTGTGGGACAGGGTGAGTAACCCACTTGGGTTTTTTCTCTCTTTCCCTTAGCTATGAAACTATCTTTACCTCAACTCATGAGTTTTCTCATTTTTGTTCCTCTTGTTCTCTCCCAGTGGAACTTGAATGCTCAAGGAAAAAGGTGGTCTTGTGAACATGTCAATGTGAATACAGCATCATGGGACATTGTGCCAGCCGCAAGGTTAGAGCTGAGGCAATTTCTGAGGCACATTGATAAAGACACCTTCAGCCTGATTTGGCACCTGCTTTTCTGCTCCTGTAGGTATGAGATGTCTCAGGAGCCTGTGTGGATTATGGAGTAAGAGTTGAGGTACCCAGGATGCCTCATACTGCTAGGAACTGTGGCGCTCAAGTCCCTTTCAAGTTAGCTTCTCACAAACATATGTGCATTCCTAAATAACTGTCTCAGGATAGTTCATTCAGAGACACTTTTCCACAGGCATTATGGATAAGATTCCCAAAGTTTGGATCTGTCTGCCATCCATTAGTTATCACTATCCCAGAAAATCTTGAAGCTTCCCTTCTCCCCTTCAAGCCAAAACGTCACTGTGGGAAACAGTCTCACATCAGTTCAAACACTCTAGGAGGAAAACCACCAAAAATGAGTATGTATTAAGTCCTCCATGGGGACCCTGGTGGAGACTGAGGCTGTATGCTAGATGTATGGATTTCCAGCTGCCTCCAGGACAAGTTCTGAATTTTGGGCTGCAGTCCACACCATGCCACTGGCCAGGTTGTGCATATAGCTTGTTGCAAATGCCTGTAGGTGGAGAGGGACAGCCTAAATCTTGTTTAAAACATGGTAGGGAAAGACAGGCATTTGCTTCAGAATACCTGCAGGGAGAGTGTGTGTGCTTCCAAAAGGGCTGTTGCTGCAGTGGAAGTCCCAAAGTCCTGGTCTGAATGAGAGCGTGGTAGAAGTAAAAACATTAACCTCTGTCACCTATTCTATAACAGTCACCATCCTGACTAACTTGTCTCCTTTCCTCCTTGAGATTTTATTTATGACTAGACTCTGTGGGGAAAACATGCTGTGAAACCACCACATTTCATGGTGGCTGGATAGTACACTAAAATATAAAGAGAAAAATTTCTGGGCTGGGAGGGACAAGCATAAAAGAGCTCACAGGTTATTTATCCAGGAGTGAGCTTCGTGAGCTTTTCCAAAGGTATCTGCAGCCAGCCCCTGTCTCCAGGCGTGGCCCCTGGCCCTGGGAGGCAGCAGTGCTGCTTGCAGATGTCTGGGATCTTCATACCCAGGGTGTTACTGCTGTCCCTACCCAGCAGTTTTTGTGACACACGGGTGCAAGCCAGAGCTGAGAAAGCGAAGCTGCACTTGCACCTGGTGCTTCAGACTCTTGCAACACATTTCACTTTCCACTCTTGTGGGGCTTGCTGCTCCCCTGTGCAGCTGCTTCCTACTGTCTCCCCATCACCCAAAAGCAGATGTCTCTGTTCCTCTCCCAGAAGCCCTGCACCTGCTGAGCCTCCCTCCTAGACTTTTCGAGTTTATCTTAAATGCTTTTGAGTGGTAGATACTTCCTTGCCTGGATCAGTTGGAAGATGGAGAATTTTTGTTTGAGTAAGCTACCCTGTAATCCTTTAACAGGAAGCTTTTATCCAGCAGAACCAGGGAGTGAAAAACATAGGATAAAGGCTTGTTAGCAGAAAATATTGCACTGTTGTGTTTTCTTTGAGACTTTGGCAGCAGACTGCAACATTTTATAGACATTCATGTGTCCAAGGAAGCCTTGCCATGGGGGTATATTCAGCCTGCTGGGACCAGGGGAGGGAGAGGAACTGGAGATGGATTTGTGATGAGATATTGCAAACTGCAACTGCCCTGCATGTATCATTAAATCCACACTTCTAGATATAAAAACAGTGTGGGACTGTCAACACTAAATATGTCAGTCACAGGTAGAAATTGCCTGGCGTCCTGCAATTCTTATTTGCATGAAATCAAAAATAGTAGGAGGAAATCTGCCCGCAGCAGGCTTTCAATTTACGTCAGTCTGCCAAACTCTTCAGCAAAAGCAAGCCACTGTGTGAACACTTAGTCATCGCCTTCATTTAACATCCAGTGGGTGTAATGTTTGGCAGCCTAGCACTCTGAAGAGACAGCCCTGGCATCTCATTTTAGCACATTATCCCATTATATTGTGTGCTGTACTATCCTGGTGTAAGGAAAGAAAGGAAAACATGTAGCTTTGTGCACAAGGGCCACACAATTAAAGCTGGCTTTTCTGGGGCAAGTGATTAAAAACTGGAAGGTGGGAGATACAATGGGTAAAGTGAGGAAAGAGCTGGGACTGCCTGAGCAGATTGAGGGTTGGAGACCAGCACCATCTACAGCTGAGGAACCTCTTTCCAAACCTGCTTCTGGAAAGGAGCAGAAAAGACTGTCCTAATGTGACCTAATCTAGTGTAAGTTGTCCATGCCCATGGAAGGGAGGTTGGATCTAGATGATATTTAATCTCCTTTCCAACCCAAACCATTCTGTGAATCTACAGATCAACAAATCTATGAATCTGTGTAATAGGAGAGACATTGCTCTGCTGCACTCAGCACAGCTTGGAAACTTATTCTCAGTTCTTGCTTGTTTTTGTGCTCTGCATCCTTTTCACTACTCCCCTCCATGGTGCTCAGGTGATTGGTGCTCCAGCTACAAGGGATATGGCTGGTCCTTGGACTTTGCCAGTCCTTCCAGGGACGTTGGCTGAGCCACCCCATGGCTCACAAGTGGTCTGACTTGTGGAGAGTGGAGGTTGCCTAGTGCCTGAGCTGGGAGATCTTGGGTGGACTTGGGGTCTCAGGGTGGACTGAGATGTCTTTTTAGACACCAAAACTCGTTCCAAATCTGACTCCACTGGGAACCAAACATTTGCAAGGATACCTAGGTAGATGCATGGTGCCAAGTTCAAGTTTAGAAAGCACTGAAGTGCACAACATTGGTGTTTACTAAATCTTTATCAGCTCTTTTTCTGTTGTTATCTGCAAGTACTAAATATCTGTTTTGGTCCTTTGATGCTTAATATCTGTGTAATCAAAAAGCCAAAGCCCCAGTGGATCCTCAAGGGCAGCAAATTTTCAGATATGTTCATGTAGTTGGCAATTAAGAGCTAAACTCCTGTGATTATAAGTGAGACACCACAGCAACCAAAACATCTACTTTTCAGTTCTCCCTGGTGTGGAGCCCAAAATAAGAGTGGTCATATAGAGGTTGCAGCTGTCCAGTACATTAAACATAAACAGAGGCACGCTGTCACAAAGGCCAGCCAGCATGGAAGCTTGCTGAGACAGGGAACGACATGTAAACTGCCTCCTTGGGGAGGCCCTGACCATTCCTGCTCCCAGGTTGTGGCTAGCTGTTCTTGGGCAGCCTAAGCAGTGTTCAAGGCCAGGTTGGATGGGGCCCTGAGCAACCTGATCCAGTGGTTGACCCCACGGCAGAGGGGTGGGAGCTAGATGACCTTTGAGGTCCCTTCCAAACCAAACCATTCTGCGATGCGGAAGTGGTACAAGCCCAAAAGATTCCCAAGAATAAAAAACATGTATGACTGAATTACAGTTTCCTTTGATGTCCCCTGGCACTCTGTAGCTGCTCAGCACAGAGAGTCATAGGCTGTCTATACAGGGAGCAGCAGTGGTGGAAGAAGAGGCCTTTAATCTTGCCTTCATCAGGTGCCCCAACTGCAGGGTTGGGGCATGGTGGGTTTGCTGTTGCACCCTCATCCTGGCCCCAGGAACCTTGATTTTTTTGTGCAAGCAGCTGCTTTCTCTCTATTTCTCTGAACCTCAGAGAACTCCCTGCTTTGCTAGCCAGCCAGTCTTAGATATTTATTTGCCTCCAAGCACTGGAGGAACCTGAACACCACTGAGCATGGGGCAGAAAGTCCTGTGAGAGCTTCACTGTTGTGTGCTCAGCTGAGCGACATCAAAATCCCTCCTTGCATGTTGTGCCCTTTAAAATGTTATCCCTAGAAAAACTAGGCATAGCTAATGTGGTGCTTTTGAGACCTTATAACAAGCCATGATGACATGAGCATCCTTGAAATTCTATCCAAACTGGGGGTGAGGAGGTGGGTATTTTTATTTACAGCCAGCCTGTGACCTGATCCTGTGGAAGAATGTTCACTAATAGGCCTGATATGAGTGGGATTACTCTCATTGCTCAGTAAAGAGTGAGCCCACCAGCAGAATAAACATTGGCAGGATCAAGTAGCAGATGAGTCATCTTTTCCAAACACAAAAAGACAGAGAGCCAGTAAATAAACATGTTAGTTAAATTAACTGTCACACACAAACTCCACGTATATGTGAAACTGGAGAGCCCCCACTCCACACTGAAATACTGTTTAGGCCTGTGTCCTAAGACAGGCATCTCCAGCTAACACATCCCTGTGCAAAGAATGCCACTGCTGGCATGTCCCTGGCCAGGGGAATGCTCCTCCTAATCCAAACCATGTGCCAGCTGAGCACCAGCAGATAAACTAATCGAGTTCAGTAAGACAGACCTCTGCAGGGTTAACTTCTGCTCTCCTTTGCTTCCTCTATGACCTGTTTGAAGTCCATGGAGTCCTACTGAGTAAATTAGAGGGGAGCTGTGTTCTCAGTGTCTCTAGTGTAAACAGAACACTACCATATTCCCCCATGGGCATTCAAAAAACTTTAAAGAATCAGTATAAAAACATAACTATTAAATAATAATAATAAAAAATTGAACCAATAACTCTTCCCTGAGCTTTAAAACCTTCTCCTTTTTTCTTTTTTCTAACTTAAAATTAAGTAGGTGAACATCTCCTGAGGAAACTGATCCTACCAGTGTAAGGATGAAGCAAAGCAGGGCAGGATGCCTCTTCTTTGTAGTAGTCTTTTTTGGTGTTTTTTTCTGACCTTTTCCAGGGACTGAACAAGAAATATCTGACAAGATTATACCATGTTCAATTAGACCTCACCAATGCCAAAGTTTTACCAGCCTTTATATTTTTCTTGTTAAATTTTATGCTACTGCTCCTCACAGGCTCCATCACTGGCATCCTTTAAGTAAGGAACTGATCACATCAGCAGTGTCTTTAAAGGTGGGTTGGGTGCCCACTGGAGCATTGTGCACTCCCAGTTTCTACAGCCTGGTTACTGCTCTGGGCATCCTGGGCCTGTTCTCTCATCTTAGGTAGGTGCAAGATCTCATCCTCCAGCAGGAAGCTGGTGTGCTTATTTCCAAGAACTTCTGATTTAGGGTCTTCCTGGGCAGCAGCAAGGGCCTGCTTTTCAGCAAGGCTGAGGGAGAAAATGTGTTCAGTGCACCTATTCCTCTGAAAGTCAGACAGGTACAGGGATATACAGAGATGTGTTCAGCACTGGGGAAAACAGAGCTGTTTGCGGAGCTTGGATGAATATGCTATCACTGTGTATGATTTTGTGCTTTTTAAATGAGAGCTGTGTGGTTTGTATGGAATTTTGTAGCCTGATGTGTCAATTTCTAAGTCCTAATGGAGCAGTTTTTTGCAGTCCTTTTACCTTGAAGCACTGGGTTATCCACAAAGAGAAATGTTTCCCATTGTATTTCATTCTTAGAAGAAAACTGCAGCTGATAATGATGCTTGTTGAGATTCTTTCAACTCTAGACTTATTTTGACAGCATTTTAAATGAATTATGGGACCAATTTTAGCTTTACTGTTAGCCATTGGTCCCATTTTCATGGCATTTTTTACATTATCTCTAGTATCTTCTTCAAAGCTCTGCATGGGCTGGGTGCCATATAGTTTGATGGTGAGCTTTCCCATTGAAATCCATACAAGTCTAGCACATGGGCAATTTCTCAGCATGGAAATGATGTCTCCAAAAATGTACAGTGTCGACATCTTTTCCTTGGGCATGGGGCCCACTTGCTGCCTTCTGAGGTGAAAAATACTCCAGTTGCAGCAGTGGCTTTGTGCAACTTATTTAAAAAGTGGAGTCTCAGCTGCTGCAAACTTATAGCTCCTCTGATTTCTATTTCTACCTGATAAAATTACAGCTCATTTGTTGGCTTGTTGGTTTCATTTAAGGTTTGAATTGTGCTGATGAGCCTCACAAGATCCATTTCCTTCTGTGTCTTCAGTTGGCATATCAGTGCTGAACTGGGTTGAGCTGTGATGCAAGAACTCTTCCTGTGTAAACAGCTGTTGGGTGAAATCCTGGCTCAGGCTGTGGCAAGGCAAGGAGGCTGGTGGCCTTTGATGGGGCTCTGATCTGACACCTGATCATCTGTCCCTCAGACCTCTTACCTGTGCCACGGGAGAGCTGACAAGATACTGGATGTTTTGGTCTGGGAATAAAATCCCAGCAGGGACTCAGCACAGTCATGGTTCTGAATTATTCCCGATCACTTAGTAGGACAAAATATACCAGAAGAAAGCAATTGAAAAATGTTCTTATCTTGTAAGGCCACTTCATACCTGTATAGTTTCCTTCTCCACATGATTTGATTTCAGCAGTTTAAGGGCATAGCATGCAAGACAGTGGAGAATCAGACTGTGTCATTTTAATATGGAGTCTTAGGTGTGTTTCATTTCAGTAATATTTCACAGGAGGCTTCTATGACTGACAGGCACCATATAAATAAAATATATGATCATTTCTAAAACATAACCTGTAGGTTGCTCTCTTGTGCTGAGTACAACATTTGCACTAACATTCTTCCTCAGCCACCAATAAAATGAATCAACAAAGCTGTTGAGCATGGTAGTTTTAACATCAGTCTATAAACTCAACATGCAAAAGAGATACATAAAATATAGGGTATGGTACATTTATACACACACACATATGTCAGTCACTCACTGTCACATATTCACAAAATATGTGAATTCACATGGTACAAAGTATCAATTCCTTCCTTTTCAATCATATACTTTTTACAAATGTAAAAGTAAATCACCAGTAAAAATAAACTAAACAACTCAACTGCCTACACACTGAACTGTGGTATGCCTACTTGTCAGTAGGTGTCATGCAACACCACAGTTTTTAAACACCTGGCTTGCACAAAAATGTCCCTTAAAGAGGATATTCACCTCCAAATGGGTTTTGCTGGGTTTTTTTTTTAAGTCACAAATATTCTCATCTTAGTGATGAGCAAGTGTAATGTGAGCATCCACTAATGAGGGGCTGCAGCTAATTCCTGTCTGTTTGGATACGTGGTTGGTTGCGTTTGGAAAGGCAGCAGCAGCCAGCCAAGCAATGAGCTGCGTAGACAGGGTAGCAAAGAAGAAGCCTGTCCTTGCTGCAGAGACTGAGCACAAAGGCACCAAGCATAATACCTGCTCACCTCTTCATTACCTTTTCACTCCCCTTTTCTCCCTGTGCTCCAGTAGTCCAATAAAAACTCTTTGTTTCTGTCATAGCTGCAAACACAACTCGATAATGTCATCACACAGATCAGCCAGCTCAATTTTTCTCTAATCCAATCAATAAAATGACCATGCTGTGCTCCCTGCTCCAATTTAAAATTGAGGATGATAGCCTGAAAGAAGTAAATCCCAGAGAGCTGCTGATCAGACCTTAGGGTGTCATTTTGTTTGGTTGCTGTTTTCACAGCTTGGTCATACTCATATTGAACCTGCAAATGCAGCAATGAAGCTAAACTAAGTGGGAAGCAAAAGCAAAGCTGAATTTTACAGATTTTAGGCTGACTGGGGCCCTCAGAGCCCATCAGATGCCCCAGCTGTGGGTTGAGTGTGTGCCTGGGTTCTCAGTAGGAAGAGTATGGTTCAGTCATGTGCCTGGCATCAAACATGAGTGACTTGGCAGTCCACAGGAATTTATGGTTCTGTGCCCTAAAATCTAGATCAATGCACAGCCCTGAGGGGTTCAGACTGCCCTGAGACAGGACATTACATATAGCGGCTGACATCAGTAGGCATTCCCATCCCAGCTCCCTCTGGCTAATTCCTGATAACATTTTGAATGTCTATTGATCAGGCAGAAATTTTTCTATTTGCTACTGCAGTTGAAATCTCATTTGATTTGTTGGCATGAAGATATCACCAGCTTTTAATACAAAGAGAATGATTTTTCTTCCAACATCTATAAAGCAGAAAATTGTTGTAACTCTCTCTCTCT
>VWYP01005118.1:1493-24248 GCA_013400435.1 Pycnonotus jocosus | reverse complement strand
TTTTTTTTTTTTTTTCCAGCTCTAATGCCAAAACAGCTGGGGGAAGCAATCCTGAATTTGTCAGACAGATAGATAGCCCTCGTTGCAGAGAAGTGTTTTGGAGTGTTCCGGTTAAAATTGGTTTTCATTTGCCAGAGTTAAGAGCTGTTGAGAATTGCACATGCAGTAAATATTTTAACACTGATAATGCTGAGCTGGGAGCTGGCAGAAGCTCACTGTGCTGCTGCTGTGGCTGCGGTCTGGCCAAGTTTGCTGAGGCATGGGATGTTTGAGGCCCCTGGGGGTTGTAAACCAAAGGTACCAGGTGCAGAGATCCAGAACACTAAATGAAGTGAGATGGAGCCAAAAAGATGCCAAAGCTTCTCAGACCCCTTCTAAATCCAGCCATAGGACAGGGTGAATTTTTTCTCCCACATGAAGTTAGGCTCCGCAGGGGAGATGCCATGCTGGTGTCACCAGTCAGGTAGCAAAGAAGTCTGACAGTGTATTGATTTTGCACAATGTAAGATACTTCATGGAAAGAGAGATATTTACTGTGTGGCTGATAGACAGAAAGGCAGGTAGCTGTGTAATCAGAGAAAATGGAGTCTACTAGCAGCATCTTATTTATGGGTGTTTATTGTGAAAACACAGAGCACCCAAGGAGGACTGTTATTTTCCCTTTAAAAGCCCTTGGAACAGTTTCCCAGCACCACATGCAGTATTGCAGTTAGTGAACTATTGGACTAAGTAACTTGGACCAATGCTTTGTTAACAGATATATATTGCTAACAGCATAACTATTGATCTATTGCTTGAGTTGGGACCAAATCTTGGTTCTAGTCAGAACCTCTGGGGTAGCTGTAAACTGTGCAATGCCACAGCTGTACCCCCTTCCACAGAAATCTTATTACCTTCAATTCATGTTATTGTTTCTTCATCTTGTAAACAGCCACAGCAATTCTATCTATAGGTCCAACATCTGGGGGTGAGCTGAGAGAAGATATGGATGTATTTGTCTTAAAATAAAATTTATTGTCAATAAAATCTATAGACTGAGAAATAAATATGGATCATCTAAACACCTGGAATATACACAGAAGTAGCGATACAGCAGGGGAGTGAGTGTGAATGAAAGACAAATTCATTCATTAGATGCATTCAAATATATGTCTGCAGATACACAATTTCCATACATATTACAAGACTGTAAAAAACCAAGGGTGGATATGCATTTTCAGACCCATCCAATTCTTTAAGCAAGGGAAAATAAGCAAATACAGCAAATAGCTAAGAGCAGCAAAACTAATGCAAGCTGGTTTCCTACAGATTTGTGTCCTGGCTTGACTATATAATATATTACAACCTGTGAGCTCCAAATTACTGTTTCCCCTGTCTGGGAACCTGACAGGGTTTCCTAGCATCTAAGAAAGGTTAGGCGAAGCTTGTCTGCAACCTTTCCTTCAGTGGAGATGACAGCACAGCCCTTTCCTCCACTTGGCTGCTGATTTTCATTAAATCTGTAGGGATACAGTACCACCAAGATTGTCAAATATGTTTGAAATTAGCCAAGGAGTTGAAAACTTGTTAGTAACACATACACATCCATACGTGCACACACGTGCAGCGCGTGCTTGGAGAAGCATGGGCTCATAGAAAGCCAAGCCTAGACGAATATGTAAAAAGCCCTCTGATCTATAAGCTGTTCATTGTCAGTGTCAAACAAAACAGCAGAATGTATTTTATTAAAATATTTGTCACTCTGTTCTTAATTCAGATTCTGGTTCTTTCTATAGGAGAAAAAAGAGGTGCTTCTCCTAAGAGCAGAACTAGAGGCAAATGTGGAACTGTTTATAGATTTGAAAGCTGGAGGACAATTGCATTCATGCAGTCCCACATCCTCGCCAAAGAGTCTACAGACAAGGTAGTTCCTGCATGCACAAAGCATACGGAGTGCCTTAAGCTGAGAAAGACTTTATTAAGACTGTAGCTGGAGTCCCATACCCAGTTTTTCTCCCATGTGGTAACAAAGAAAAATTCAACCTGGAGTGGGGTAGAGCAGGCCTCATAGGATGTTCTGGAATTTTAACATTTATTTTTTGAGGGGACACTGCAAAAGGTTGACTTTTTTAGCTTATCAAAGTGAAGGCTGGGAGAGAATGTATCCATTATCTATAAAAATACCAGGGGCGAGTGTGAGCAAGGCAAAAGAACTGTTTAAATGTAGAGAATATTGGCAGCCTAAGAGCTCACAGTCATAAGTCAATCTTCTAAAATTAGAACAGAAGTTGAAAGAAGCTACCTAGTGAAGAGAGGAGCTAATTCCTAGATCTGCATTTTAGCACAAGTGGGAGTAAATGACAAACTCATGTTAAGATCTAGCTTAATGAAAGATTGCCAGGAAAGTGTTTGACATAGCAGTATATGACTAGAAGAACTTAGACTTTGCCACCCAAGATGTTCTTCAGCCTCATGAGGTTCTAAAGGACTTCATTCAGCAGTTCAGAGGCTGGAAACCTGAAGCTGAGCTGTACACTATACTGGAAAAAGAAAGTGCCAAAGCATAGGTCTGCAGTGCAATGCCACATTCAACACTGGAGGAGGATTGGGATCTACCCAAGAACAAAGGGGAATTTAGGCCCCTGTCCCTACACACCACACCAAGTGGCACATGCTGCAAGCCTCCAAGTGATGAGTGTGTAGCCCCATTGCTGCTCCCACTTAACCGGCCACCATATCAACTCCTGTTAGTTGCCATTAGTGAGCACAGTGTTCTGTCCTCTTTCTTGAACTCTATAGGTTTCTTTGCTCATACCCTATTTACCAGGCTTGTAAAATATGCATAGCCTACAAGTGGAAGAGTTTGACTGAAAATATAATTAAGAGAATTTTATACAACACAGACATGGAAACTGTGGAAGGCATCAGCCATTATGCCAATGCTGTTGGATATGCATAACTGATTGTCACTAAGCCACCCAACAGCATTCCATGTTGTGTGGGTTTGATTTCTTTTTCACAGATACTGCTGAACAGATTGGTGGGAGTCTGAAGAGAAGAAAACAGAAAGATTTATATTCTGACTTGCACCCTAGTTGCTGAGCCTCACCTTCCACCAGCTCTCCAGCCTGAGATAATTTCTGCGGATGTGTAGATGTAGGAAAAATCTCATTCCTAATGTGACATATAGGCTGTATTTCAGTCTCTCTTTATGTTTATCAGTAACATAAATCTCTCTTCTTACAGTGCAGAACATCTCTTGGAGGCAGGAACTCATTGACCACATGCTGCAGCAGTTGGAGAGCCATGCCTACTAATTACTGGCACTCTGCAGCACTTCATCAACATTTGCTGTTGCAAGTAATAATAATGAGCCACAGCATGGATTGGATCTCACAACCAGTAGTTTTCTTCCTACTTCTTGGGTTTTTTATCCTAGTTTTTTCTTTTCACTTTTCAACTTTGCACCCTGATCACTTTCCTCATCCCTGAAGTGTTAGTAGTCTCCAGGTTTGACAAAACTTCCCAGCTGGAACAAAGGAAAATAAAGGCATTAATCCTGTCTGGAAATTTGTCTGAGACAGAGATTTCCCCTGAGCCAGTCTCACATATTTCAAGAAATATATTTAGGTTAATGTTCCCCAAGGTATGGCAAGCCTGACCATGACAGCACTGGCTGGTCTTACAGGATAATTTTCCTATGTCAAGTGAGGAGGAACCCTTTGTGGATTCTAGGCAGAGAAAACTGATTGTATGTCCATCCATTTTTTGTGGTGTTAACCATCTGCACTCAGACTAAAAAGATTAAGAGAAGTGATGATGCACTAAGTTTCCAGAGAGTGTCAGGAAAGTCTTCTCAAATGAATGGAGATCCAACGCTTTAAAATTCATGTGTATATTAGAAGAACAGAGCTTTTACACAGTTACCTTTTCATGGTGGCCTTCTTTTCATCTCTTACATCTCTGCAAGTTCCTCATAAGCAGATAGAGTCAGCAAAGGCTGGACAACTTACAGATAGCTGTGCAGGATGCTTCAGGTAAGTTCTACAGTCCTGACCACCCCTGGCATCTCCCTCCAGATGCTTCTCAGGTTGTTTCTACCTGACTGACATCTGTGGTCTGAGACCTATTGCTAATGTGCTGGAGGCACCTGGGTTTTGCTCTGGTTTGTGATGCTGCCACCTTGCCCTGAAGCAGGACACAATACCAGCACAAAGAGCAGAGCATGGTGGATCTCTTATTAATTTTCTGTAAATTGCTTCTGTCCATGGTCACCTTTCTATCCAAGTGATTTTGGAGAAGTCAGCTCTCTCAGTATGCCAGTGGGAACAATTGCAGGTCCATCTGAGGCACAGCCAGCATCCCATCAAGAACTCCCCACACCTTCCAGCCATACCTCAAGAAATCAGATGTATCCTCAGAAAGTCCAGCTCACAGGGTCTCTTGGCTTGGGCTGTACAGAGGGTGGCTTCCAAAGAGTTCCTAAGCCCATACCCTAGATCCTTCCTCACCAGAAAACTGCTTCCTGATTACTTTTCTGTATGGCAGTACAAATCACCTTCTTCTTTGCATCCAGAGGCCCCCGTAGTCCCTCCTTAGCCAAATTAATGTACGTCAGCAGCCTGGAGACTCACAGAGGTGCTTTCAGCAACACGTGCTTGGCTTCTAAGACAAGTCCATGGAGAGCACTAGCCTGCCTCTGCACAGGATGAGGCAAAGTACAGCCCATGCAGCTTGCAAAGCCTCGAGTTTAACTGCTCTATTTTCTGGTATCTTTTTTCTCATTTATTCTGATTAATATTTATAAAACCACCACCAGTACTAAAATAATTGTCAGTATTTTGACTAGCAACTTGCATTTTCAAGCTTAAGAAATTAATGTTGGTCGTAACACATCAACCTGGAAGCCTGTGTTGTCTAATATCCTATTTCTAGATAATTTTCTTTTTCTAGAAAAAGCAAGGAAAGAACTCAACCACATAAACTGGTACTGACATGAAATATCCTTCCTGCCTCCAACAGCTTGGGGACTACATAGCCTGTGCAGGCAGTTTTTGTAGGAATGATAATGTGATAAATGCTCTTTATTTTTAGTCAGCCAGCACATACAAGAAGCTTTTAGGATTTTAGTCTACTAAAGTAGGAGGCAAAAAGATTTTTAGATGCTATTTATTTCTATATAGAGAGAAAACTACTGTTTATGTCCCCCAATGTATTCCTGTTTTCTTTTTATTCTCAAGATTTTTCCTGCTGGAAAAGAAAATATATCTGTGAGTTAAACATATCTTTTTAGTTGAAACTGATATGAAGACTTACTGGAAAAAAAGAGAAAAAAAGGTATAATACTGTCTCAGTTGAGTCTTATTTTTTTTCAATATGAAATACATATTGATGAATACTTGGCAAATGAGAATATGGATGGTCAACAACCAGTTTTCTAGCTGTTTTCCCAACTCATAGCCAAGACTCTTAATGGTGCCTGTGGATGCCGAGGGCTTTCTGCTACCAGCTAGCAGAAGTTTCTCAGCCCTGCTCCACTGATAGTTCATGGGGGTTTCAATCTCCAGGTGCCACGTGGTCTGAGGCTTGGTAAAATGAAGAGCGGATTCTGCTTTGGTTAGGAGATGTTTATTCTATGTGGGTGGAAGGCAGAATGAATCAGAATGGATTCTGGACCACTTATGTCACTTTGGGTGAAACCTGAACCAGGGGGGTAATGATCCAATGGGGGAGGTAGAGGGGCGTGGTCAAGGCCAAGGTCACTTTACACCACAATGGGAAGGGTGGCACCTGGACACCTTGCCAAATAGGAGAGGATCAACCAGGGTGATTGACAAGACAGGGTGATACCACCAGGGGGTGGGATAGGGGGGTTCAGGGGAATGGGAAGAACCATTTACAAATCATGATTATACATTGCAACAGTGCCAAAGAGGAATGTCACGAAGTGCCAAAAATGTCTGTACCGTGAGCAACCCAAAGTTTTAGTGGTCCTACTGAGCCTAAAAAGTGTCCTACATACTCTGAGTGTCCTTTCCTGGCACTTGTCTATTGATCTGCTACAAACATATGTGCTATAGCATAGTTAAGTTGCCCAATTTGAAATATTAGTCAGTCTTCCACTCCCACTGATCTCAGTGTTTAAGTTTCTGTGAAAAAGAAAACAAACCACAAAACAAAACAAGAAAGATTTGGCTATCTTTTCAGGAGATATCCGGAGACAGAAAAACAGATATTCGAGTCCTGGCACCAGATGTCTGATGGCGTGTTTGGAGAATTAGTAAGACTGGAAAGACAAGAAAAATGGAGAGGAAGTTTTCACCCAATATGATTGGAATGTATCTGCTAGCAATTATTATGTCATTATGATTTCACAAACAATACATATTAACCAGTACACAAATCTTCATCAGTGCTAAATGAAATGTTAACCATTATATTCTAAATGCTTTATCACAAGAGACATTTTGTGACATCAGAAACTAGTTTTCCTTCCACTCAATTATGTCTATTAACTGGTAATGTATACTGAATCCCTGCCATGCATTTTGTAATGCTGATCCTTATTAACTGAGTAAACAGAAATGCAGCCTCCTTGGCAAGGCAACTCAAGTGACCAGAGAGCAGGGATCACTCTGGCCAGAGGTCGTCCATCATCATCCCCATGTCAGGGTGTGAAGTTACTATGTAATTATTGGGCACTTGGGGTGAGCAAGACCACAGATGGAATCTGGAACAAGCATAACACTTCCAAAAAATCCCACAGCTGTGGCAAGGTGCAAGACTTTGCTTTATAGGAAGCATTTTACAGCGTCAGGTAGATTTCAATGCCCCAAAACATGAAGCAATTTATAAAGCAAAATGACATAAACCCAAAAAACACAGTGCACACAAACACAAAACTCACTTTTGTTTTCTCCCATGCAGCAGTGCAAAATTGGACAATTATCCTTCCCTTGAAAGACTTGAATTATAAATGACTTTTCAAGATCTCTGTAAATGGGTAACTCTCAGACTCTTGAGTAGTGGGCCTGATGCTTATTAACTTTGATGCCATGTATAAAATGTTATCAAACCAAGGACCCACTTCAGAAAAACATTTAAGCATATGCTTAAGCTTAGCTACTGCAATGATGTTGATAAAAGTAAAGCTCATATTTAAATACTTTTGCAGCATGGTTGTTATGAGTTGAAAAGCAGCCCTGAACTGAAACTGCTTGGACTTCAGAATGGCTACATCTGCTTTGTCTCACTATGGAGTGGTTTGAATGGCTGAGCAGGAAGCACAGCTGTGCAAAAATAGCCCCAGCCACAAAATCCACCAAATTCGGTTCTGCTGGCCTCTCTCCCTGGTTTGGTATATTTGCATGAGCACAGCTTGAATCTCTTCTCACTTCTGCAAGTGTAAATCACAAGTAAATCCTCTGAAGAGGAGACTGAATAGTGGAAAACAGGGAGAGAGTGAGGCCAACTCTTCTCTCTGTAGGTACTCAGTAAAATCATGCCAACACTGGAAAAACAGTCGCTAGGGAAAAAAAGAAAAATGCTTCTGCAAAACTGTCACACCTCACAGCTCTGGATTTCCTACTGTGCTTCTGTCATCACCTTCTGATCACCCTTTAACTTTTTGCTTATCTAATTCTTCCTGAGTTTGCCGAGCCTGGTTCTCTCCTGACAACACTTCAGTGTAGATGTGCCATTGGTGGTTCCCTGTGATTTACACGAGCAGGAGCAGGCGAGTGAAGAAATGGCCCCACGGGCCCCTACCTTCCCACCACTGAGCATCCTTAACTCACAAAGGGTAGGATTCACACCCAGCAGCTTGTCTCTTGTGGGCTGAGTTGTACAGGCATGGAGCCTGTTACAGGATTTATTAATGAAGAAGGTGGTGATGGCAGTGCTGTTCTTCCTGCAATTTACATAAAATCTGTGCAGAAAGAGGGAGAAAAATTGTGAACATCTGGCTGTACCCGTAGCTGGTACAGAATTCCATTACCATGTTGGCATGAGCCTGTGAGCATGGCACAGCTAAATAATTCATTAAATTAGCAGGAATTGCACATGGAAGACATACACTAATACAATGCAGAGTAGCACTGCTCTCTATGGCAGAACAAGCTTTACAAGGGGAGGTGTTTACTACCTGATGTTGTACCAAAGCCTATGAAGAAGTTGGTCTTCCTCTGATGAATTTAGTATGGGATAAAAGTTCAGAGGACACTTATTGTCTGTCTCATGGATGCTTATTGTGCATCACAGGGTACAAGGACAGCTGCTCTCCCTGCCTCCACAGCAGCTGTACCACTGCACAGAGACCCTGCCCAAGCACTGCCAAGACAGAAAAAGGGATATAAGCAGGACTGAGTGTGTCACTCACTTGGTATTGCAGCTCACCCAGCATCAGTCTCTAGATGAGGGTGATAAAGAGCTCTCAGCCAGGAAAATCACATGGTTTCTGCCTACCTGGAACTCTTCCATTGCATGGGTGTTTTTGTCTCCAAGCCACTGGGCGAGGGGCATGAGACCAGCACCTTGAAACTTGAGCACAAGGCTCAGCAGGGCATGCAGAGCTCCCTGGGGCCAGATTCAGGCCATCAAGGCTGAGGCTGAGGTCCTTGACAGTCTCAGAGGAGCTGCGAGCAAGTCCCAGGGCAAGGACTAATGCTGGGGTTCAACACTGACCCACTTGGGACTGGAATTTCATCACCATGTTTAAGAGAATTCTTGATGTCTGGTGAGTTCAGGTACTCACAGGATTAACCCGTAAAAGAATCTGCTTAAATAGCAACAAGAGCATAACCAGAAATCAACATCAAGGGGAGAACCCATATAGAAGCCACACAATGTTGGTCACTTACTCAAGATTAATTCAACCATCTCTAATTTGCCTACCATAATACATTTGCATTTATTCTGAATTTGCTATATTAGCTTGCACACAGCATGACATTGGCTCCCTGCAAACCCCATTTCTCATCTCTTTGTAAGCTAAATTTTTACTATCTTTTTTCTTTCTTTTTTTTCCCTCTTTCTTTATTTTTAAAGCAATGAAATTGAGTTCTTTTCTATTGTTTTGTAAACAACTGCTGAGTAAAAGAGCAAAACTGTGTCAGGTCTCTGTATTACACGAATGAATGACATTCTCAGAAAGGACAGTGCTTTCATCTTAATTGCTAGATAGCAACAAAAGTGTTGGAGTTCAGTACTTCAATATAAATCAATGATGAAAAAAATCACAACAATTTACTAGAAAAGAGTATTGTGGGTAGTGTATAGTACTGCAAGAGTAGAAGAATTACATAGCCCATACTAATGCAATATTTATAAATCCCATTTATGCCAGTTTTCATGGGTTTTTTTCCCTATTCCTGAGCAATTTGCAAACAATGCTCTAGGTTCTGATAAACACTGGAATACAGATACCTTGCAATACTCTGTACACATGAGCTGTAGAGAGCCCTAGTAATTTAAAACTTGTTTTTAAAAAACATACACAGCTCTGAGACTGCAGAGCTGTAAAATATCACTTTGAATTGGAGTGTGATTCATTGTGATGTATTTAATGTCAGGGCTTTCATTATTTAGCATGAAACCTGGTCAGGGTGGCTGGCCACATTCCAATGGGTACTACAGTTCCCATAGTCACTCCACCATAATTATGTAACCTGATTGAGTGGTGGCTCAGACCAGTGCAAGGATTACAATGCTAAAAAGATTACTAATGATTTGGAGTATCCATCCTTACCTTGAAAGAGTTTAATCTCAGAGATAGAGGAAGAAACTGAAGGTCCATTGGGTATACAGTAGCAGAGATGCCCAAAACCATGGACACTAGTGTCTGTCACCTTTTCCAGAAGACAACTTTCTCTCCCAGAGCATCATCTGAGAATTCCTTTAAAAAAACCTCTCCAGTCTCTAAACTAAATAGGATTTAGTTCATATTTTATCATATTTGGATTGTATTTTATCATTAAAGACAAATCTTTCTTGCTAAAATGCTAAGACTGTTATAAACAAAGCCAGTCTTGTCCGTAAGTCCATGGTGACCTATGCCAGTCCTATGAGGTACTGGCACAGGTCCCTCAGAGAATTTGTGGGTGTCCCATCCCTTTAAGTGTACAAGCCAAGCTGGATGGAGCTTTGAGTAACCTGGTCCAGTAGAAGGTATTCCTGCTCATGGCATGGGGATTGAAACTAGATGGTGTTAATGTCCCTCCCAACGCAAACCATTGTATCCATGTTTCTACAATTCTATGATGAGTGTTTGAAACATGTACCCACAAGCCAGTGTGAACCATTCACATTACCATCTGAAGCTGACATCCCAACTTCTTCAGCAGCTGGTCCCTGTATCCAATTAGTTTTCTTGACATGACCTGAATATTAATTTGCTGTGGGTTTTAATTAAATATTGAAGAATTACGGTGACATAGCATGACAGCCTACTGCAAAATAATTTACAATATCCTGTTACACTGTTATTCTAAAACAATTTTCCTAGCATGTTTAATCTTCTTAAAACCTGCTGCTAAGTGAAATTACTGTATTTTGCTATATATCAAATAATGATAAATGGCATCTTGTATTTACATGTGCCTTCCATATCCAAGGAGCAGACTACTCTTTCTTACCTGCTTCTCTTTCTCTCTTAAAGAGAAAAACATTTTTTTCCATCATTGAGAAACCCAAGTTTCTTTAGAACAGATCCCCAAGGGGGTCACTTATATATTAAAAACTGAGCTCATGCTGAACATGTGCTATTACCATCAAAGGCAGAGAGGTCAAAATGGATATTACAGATCTGTATAAATCTTCTTTGACTAGCAGCTCGGGTCAAAAAGTACCAATTTGCATTTCTGATGTTTTGGTGCAGTTCTGTGCATTGGCTGAAAAATAAATCTTAAAATTCACCATTCAACAGAAATTAGGTGTGTAATAAAAATGGGCGAGATACTGTTCTCCTTTTCAGCTGCAAAACCACAGATCCTGATGAAATTTCCGGATAAGTGCAATCCAGAGGTGGATTTACTGGACAAGTGCCAGTATCAGCAGGTATTATGTCAATCTAGTCTGGAAATATCTACAGAGCTGGGCTGGTGCTTCTTTTCAGGTATTATGCAGTGCCCACCACCTCATTAGCCAAGCAGTGATCTGCTGTTCTTATCCTTCCACACACCATGAAATCATATATTTAAAACAGACCTTCATGAAACCAGTGTATCACTGGTTATTTGAATAACACTAGAATTGAATTTTTTAATCAGCTTTGCTTGAACTAAACCACCAAAGGAACATAAGATCTCTGAGCACACAGGATATTTTTCAAATGTTAGAAAGATCTATTTCAGCATGAGCAGGAAAAAAATTGAGAGTTAATTTTGACAGCACAGACACTGCTGCCATTGTGCAGGCAGAAACTCAAACTTCCCAGCTGTCTTGCTGGCTCAACACTCCATTAGACATTTGAAAGGGAAGAATACATACTGAAAATTTTGTTTTTAAGAATAGCTCAAGGGCAAAATGTTAGACTGTTATCAGAGTGTTCTGGAAGTATTGTTATTGTTATTATTATTATTATTGTTAATTATTTCCATTCTTCTCTTTGTAATGTCCAGCTTCCAGGGACATAATGACACATTGCTGCTTCTCACAACCATAACCATGGCAAATGAAGCTTGGGCCAGCATCATCAACCACCTGGAACTTGAAAGTACAGAAGACAGAGGTGCCTGTGGGCTAACCAGAATGCTCCTCCAACAATCCTGCTTAGTGTCAGTCTTGTCTGAAGTACGGTAAGGTACATCTGTTCCTAAAGCAAAAATTATCATTAAACCAAATAATTTCAATCCAGCTGCAAATACAGCAATAAAAAGATGGATCAGTTTGTGGGAAATAACAATAGTGGATTAAAAAACAGAAGGATATATGACACCTTTATTCATAGCCTTTCCTCTGAGCCTAGCAGCCTGCCCCAGGCACACCATTCATTTTCTTTGTACGGTGTTTTGAAACGTCTTCCTAGTGCAGGGCTGTTCCTCCATGCCACCCCTGCAGAGAGACCATCCGTGCTAATGGCAGTCTTGCACACAGCATAGGTGACATCTCCATGCTGGAAATAGAGGAAAGAAATTTTACTTTCCCTATGCTCGTCTTAGTGCATATTTGTTTTTCAAAGTAAATGACTAGGATTGCTGCTGTGGAAGTGCTTCGGGGAGCCCATGTGACGAAAGCTTTAAAAGCATAAAGGGAACTATTAGTTTTATTAATCCCATAAGGCTATTCCAAGAGTTGCCCAAAGGGAACACATGAGCAATACTTGAGAAGAAGAAATATTATTTTTCAGTAAGGTATAAAATATTTACTATCTGCCAGGATGGGCGCTGAACGATTTGTGGATATTACTTTGACAGTGCAGTGTTTAAGGATGCATTTCTCCCTACAAAGGCTGCCATCAGAGCCATATATCAAACCCTAAAAATCTTCACCAGTGTAGATGTTGACTGCATCTGAAAACAAATGCATGTGTAACTTACCTAAAAGTTGTGCAATTTTTAAATATGTGCATATGTATTGTATAAAGTTTCTGTTGGATGAAACTCACAGCTGCTGTGCCTTGTTGCTCAAGAATGAAAGATCAAGGTTATATTTTACATCTCATGCAGGAAATTTAGATGCCTTTCCCATTATTTACTTAGACAGGGTGTCTGCACTCCATCCTGTCAATTGATGAATAAAAGCCTAATCTGTAGGAATGTATTTTTTACACTGAGCAAGTATGTCCATATAGGGAAAGGTTTGAGGCTTGCCCCTTGTATTTCTTATAAGGCAGAAACCCCAGAAATTTCTGTAAGGTTCGGATAGCCATTGGCTCAGTGCTAAAAGAGAAGCTTTGATTGAACCCTGTCACTGCCTGTCAAAGCCTGTATCCATTTCCATTGGCAGCTTGCCAGTAAAGCCCACCTGAAACATTAGGTACTTAAGAAAGGACACAAAAAAACAGGAGGCTTTTTTGGGGTGTCCTAGCAAGGTGCCAGTGGCTTCTCTAGCACCTGTGCTCGGTTTTATATTTTGTTTATGTAACAGTTTGTTATTTTCATGTATTAAACCCTTTGCTTTACAAAACACACCCGGAGAGCTGTCTCGCTATTTAATCAGCCATTTCTCTGCAAGGGCTGAGCCCTCAGAGGTGTATGGGTAACCCCCATACTACTCCCCAGTCAGAGAAGAGCAAAGGGTAGCCCCAGGGATCATTCACTTCTCTGCCTTGCCTTCAGATGGGCACCTCTCACTATGGAGCACTAATGTGCTGCTTAGCCCAGAGACTTGAGGAGTAGATGTCTACTAGTAAAAGAGACATACAAATATTTTGCCTTTGTTTAAAAAATATTTTCTCCAAGTTCTTTATCAGCATCTTTATAAATTGTAGATCCATGCAAAACTCCTAAAAACAGTGGAATATTTGCTCTACTGGTTTTGATTAATTTACACACAAGCCCAGTGGGCTGCATTTTCAATTCTGGCTTCCACTGAACCTAAATTGAGCCGAAAGGCTGTGGATATCATTGTTCTGTATACAGGAATATTCAAAGCCTCAAGCTTTTAATGGTTTCAGAGCAAGCAAGATAAATCCCTTCAGTTTTCTCACTTTCCCCCCGCAATGTTATGTTTATTTTCTAATTGGTTTGAAACAGCAGATTTCACATTTCCTGCAAGGATTTTGTGTAGATATGCATAAAACTCTAGGCCACTTGAGTGATGTTATTCTTCTGAGTGAGTATTACCCAGTAGTACCACTGGACCTCTGGAAGCCTAATTACACACCTCTGGATTATTCACAGGAGCAAAGCCTGGAAGACAAGGCTCCCCTAATGAGAGATTGCTTCACCCAAACCTGACATGTAGCCACCTCTGATATGGATTGTGGTAGCATTTAACAGTGCACAGCAAGATAACCCAACTAAATTAGGACAAGAAGTGGAAAAAGAATAATGCTGCCAACAGGAGCTCTGGGGAGACTGAAAGTAGGCAGATTGCAGCCACTCAAGCTGTAACCAGGCCAAGGAGCCTGGGGGAACACTGTCAGTAGCACAACAGTGGCTGCACTGTTCCAGTGACTGGAAGGAACTAAAACCTGGTTTATCTCTTACACCTCGTATTAAACTGCACAGTCCCTGGCTCAGGTGGGAGTAAAGAGCAATACCTTGGAGGAGCTCTGTAGGTTGCAAAAGGGCCTGATGTGGGCTGCCCCTGGGTGCATCCCACAGCAGGGGTGACCCAGCCACCTCCGCCTGTCTCCGTGCTCTGAAGGGAGGGCATAAATCTCTAGGCAGTAATCTGCAGCTATTATGGTTGCTATTACTTTACCAGTGCTTACTTGCTTTATGGAGCTGTCTGGGCCATTAGGAAGTTTCTGGATTGTATGAGACTTTTAAACGTTTTGAGTACCTATGAATAAATTGAGACACATGAAATCATAGCCTAAAGGAAATTAAGAGTCTGAGTTTAATACTGGATGCATGCCTGAAAAAATCTATGAGTGCACCAGCAAGCTGAGATGCCCTACTTTATACCAAATTCCTAGTGAGTACTTTGTTGGTTTTTATTGCTTTCTGCTGCTCAGCTGCAGCCTGAGAGCATTTTAAATGACCACAGCAGAGGCACCTGAACTAGCATGGCTAGAAACCATCAGTCTCAACCTCTTCAATACAAAAAGATTTCATGCTATTTTGAAACAGCCCTTTTGGCGGCCGCTCAGAGCATCCCAGAGAATACTAGCATGAACATAAAGACAGTTCCTTAACACCAGGAATGCAGTTGTTCAGGCATCTCATGACACACCAAAACACAGATTTATATTAATGAGAAACTTCCCTCTGCTGAACTTATTCTCAGCATTAATTTCTCAGCCTATCCATGTTCTGTGAACATGAAACCGCAGGCAGAATCCATGGGAGGAGAGAATCTGGTGTGTCACAGGACTAAGAAGTTTGGAACCCAAACCTACCTCCCCTGGGATGGTCCTCTTGGTCTTTGCTGGTGGAGTAGTCATTCTCTGTCAATACTAACTTGTTGCATGAGGACTTCCACATGGATTCTGCAGTTGGCTGGAATGTGTTTCATGCCTATCTCTGAATGACTTCAGCTGTTTACTCCTTTATCACTACTGCGATATATCTGCTGTAAGGCATTCAGGTTGTACACCAGAGATTCACACAGCACTTCATATAGTAAAGCTCACCATGAGAAATCAGATTTTCCCTTCAGATTTTGTGTTGTCTTTTTAAACACAACAAAAATGGAGTTCACAATGTTTTCAGTCATTCAAATAATTCTCATCTTGAGCCCAAAGTATCTTAAATACTGCTTAAAGCCCTCAATAAAACCTGCACTCAGTAACTTTGCTCTTCTGCTGTGACTGAACCTTTCTAAAACTTGGGCAAAGCTTATCTACGGAAGCATTCCACTGTGACTGTGGAATGACCTCCCTCAACTGTGGAGGACCCGGAAGATAGACAGGGAGAGCTGGCGGCTCTCCCATGGAGCGAGTAAGTTGGGAAATGCCCCCCAGATGTTACTGCACCTGTTGCTTGAACTGTTATGATTTGATTGGTTGATATCCCTGCCCTCTCATTGGTCCAAATTCTGTGATCCCATTGGCCTTTATCCCTGCAGTTCTATTGGTTCATTTTGGATCCTCATACCCATTGGCCCTTAACCCTGTTTCATCCCCTGATTGGTTGTTCTGTTAACCCCACCCCTTTTTGAAATGTATAAAGACCCGGGTTCTTGGGGCCTCGGGGTCTTTGGGGGTCTTCTTGGGAACAATAAAGAAGATTCTCCGGAGTACCTGGGCTCTTGGTCCTTTCTGCGCCACCGGAACAGGAGCTGCCGCCTTTCCCTCCCCCTCTCAGGGAGCAAGGCCCACGGAGAGCTGGTGGGCAAGGGTGCCTCGGCACCTTTTGGAGAGCTGAGCCTCGGCGCCCAGCACCGTTCACAAAAGAGCTGAATCACTTTAGGGCCTGTGCCACCTGGTCACTGGTCTCGCCCTTTTGAGGGCGGCCTGCCAGGGAAGGTCGCGGCCTCCCACCTCGGCTAGCCGGCGTCATCTGGGAGCGGTCAGCGACACTCAACCTAACCTTGTCTCTCTAAAATAAATACAGAATATTTATTTTGCCTCTTTAATCTTGCTTTCTCTAAAATAAATGTAGAATAACATGTGCATTTTTCCAAGAAAACAAAGCTAAACAAAACCAAAACTGATAAAGCTGTACCAAAATAAAACATTCCACTTCACTCCAATGCAGGGGTGAAGAGTAACAATCACATGATAGATACTAATCACAATAATTTAAGGCAGCAGTACAAGGTATTCAAATACTATCAGGATGAACCTATGCAAATTAAAAATCTGAATTTCTTGAATAGTCTGCTGTGAAACCTTAACTTCTCTCTTAAAACCACTTTGGAAATGAAAAATTGCAATGTCCCTTTCTGTACAGGAGATCAAGGGAGATATTGATGTCTAAAACTGATTCAACTAACAGACAAATTAGGAATTGTAGTAAAAATAGGAACAGGGGATGCCTGAATACATATGATGTACTTTTGGAAGTCAGTGCAGCTATTGTAAGTATAAATCCTACCTTAGAAATCTATGATAGGCCTTTGAAGGAGCTGCCAAAGAGGTGAGTAAAGGAGATCAACCAAAAAGGGATTGTTCTTCGTCAAACGGGTTTGTGCATGTAATTTTGTTGCATGGTTTCACAGAAAACCCAACACATTAATGGGAGAGGAAGTAACAATCATTTCTGGTACAGAAGGCCTCTGAGCTGAAAATGATTGAAAGCTGCTCCCCATATCACATATGTTTATCTCATTCTTAGCCTTCAATATACAAACATTTTCACTCTTCCATACACACACAAGAGTACCAAATGCATAAGCCTTTGGTCTGACCATCTGTCATTTTATCCAGCTGTGGGTCATTTCAGCATCTTTCATTAATCACCACTAATAGATCATCATCAGAGTAAGAAACAAAGTTGGACATTTGGTTGGAGTCTCTTTTAAGTTTTCTTCATGCTGGACTTTAATCCCTCCTCATTAAATGGCATTCACTCTGCTTCCCTACATCAGTGACATTATGTAATGGACTGAAATGTGTCTGGACTTTTTAGTAACAACAGACAGTAGACACCCTATAGTTACAGAAAGAGCAGGAAAAATGTGTTGTGGGAATACAGGCATGGTCTGGTTTGGGTTCTGTGAAAGAGATAATTACGGCAAAAAGCCATGTACTATCTTTTGTGATGCTTTTGAGTACCCAGGACAACCACATGAAGTTGCCATATGGGGCTCTGAGTTTCCAGGGACCCATCACTTGCGCAGGGTCAGTCGCAGAGAAAGAGGTACCAAAAACACCTACAGTGGCACAAGCAACTGCACTCTGTTAGAGCCACAGGATGACTCAAGTTGGATTGAGCTGCTTTGGATTTTGATCTCTGAAAACTAGAATGACAGCTGAGGGCTGCCACACTGGTGTGGATGGGACTTTTTCCTCTGCAGTGACAGAAGAAAGCTGCTCTGGTAGCTGTGAATCACTGCCTGTTGACAAAGACCATCCAACTCCATGGAGCTGCTGATCCTTTCTTTTCAAAACTGTGCTGTGAGCTACTTTTCTACAGTCTAAACCAGATTTCTTTTATATTGAGCCTAGCACTTATGTGAAAATATACACCAATATACTATATACATGGCTCTACTTGGGACTACAGCAACCATCAGATGAAGCCATGCTGCAAAGGGCAGGTTCCAGAAACCAAGGGAGAATCAATGTCAAGTTGCCAACTGTGAAAGAGCCTTTTCTATTGGACAGCTGTCAGCATCAATTAGACTTTTTCCCCTTTTCTTATATGACTAACTGTGATTTCATGGAAAGAGTTCAGAAAATCTCCAGTAAATTAATGCCCTGGAAATAGGAATATAGAAATATGCTTATGTTCCTATATTTCATTTCATACAAGCCAAACCTTGTGGCCACAAAAAAAAGTGAATTGCACACGTTACTAAATGCGTACAGGAGAAGGTGAAGTAAAGCTGGGGTCCACTGAGAAAAGCCCAGGATAAAAAGAGAAAGGCCAAGAACCTCCTTGAAAGTTGTAAATATAATTAAAACATGGAAAGGAGAATGTCAAATGGATTAAGGTTAATAGTTCACGCACTGCCATGGTTTGCTTATGAAAAGCGTTAACAGTTTTACCAGAAAGAACTGGTAAAGGGGACTGGGAGCAATCTGCCTCACTTCTGAAGCAACCTGCAGAACACTCAATGCTGACCCCTAAGTCCTATCTTGACCAGTCAAAAAGGGCTACCTGAAGACTACAGTGTAATAAGGTAGGGAGGGAAAAAGCCCCAGAAATATGGTTCTGTGTCCTGAAATCTGATTGAACCTTCCCTAGTTTGCAGGCTGATCCAAAAGAAAATGTAGCTGAAAACTTGGGCTAGCTTGAAATATTATCTCAGAGCGTCTCTTTCAGCTCCCTCTTGCATTATTTGGCAGTTTTTGATAGCACTGTTCTTCTCTCAGTGATTTCAGACACAGCTGGCTTTCCTCCAGGCAAGTGCTGGTTGGGAGCTGGGGACAGGCCACTGAGGAAAAAAAAGCCTTTGTTTTATATGTTGTGCATGGAGAGAAAATCTTTATGGTGTCCACATTATGTAGAGGGAGGTATACAGGGGGTGCAGGGGCTGTACACTGAGAAGCCAGATAAGAAATGGAAATCCCCAGTCTGGCACAGAATGTGATATAAGATGGTAATACTTTGAGAAATGGTTCACAAATGTAACAGTTCTGGTTTCTTTAGGGAATTAGTAACACAAAAGTCAGTCTGATTTTGCTCAGCAGAAGAGAAACAATACCTATCTGACAAGATAGCTCCAAGTACAGGAGATGACTAGTTAGATTACGCTGAACAAAGAAGGCTACTGTGACAGCAAAGTTTCCTTTCTTGTGCCTCACGATCTTAACAGATGTTTACTGAGAATGCTTTTTTCAACTCACTCTTTTAAAAATCCTAGTTCAAAGGAGTTAGGAATTCATGACCACTGACATAACAAAGGAAGCAATAAACTTATGTATATCAAGGCTGATGTGTCAAAAGCTCCAAAGACACAAGCAAGAAATACAGTGATGTACTATGATATAAATAAGATATTGTGATGCATCTCGATAAATTATTTTATTATATAGTCAGAGTGCCTCAAAATCCGCACACCTTCTGAAGCGAGTGCTTCACTAATAAGCATTTCTCTTATGAAGAGAAGCATCTGTTTTACAGGTATAGTGTGTTCTTTATTAACTGGACTTTTTACTACAGCAGTACCATTCCTATCCTAGTTTTTCTTGCCATAGTGTCATTTCTATCATAACAAGTAAGCAGATTTTTTTTTTAAGTTTAGTTTTTTGGTTGTTTTTTTTTTTTTTTAGTTTTTCATGCAGAAATCCAGCACCATCCCTGTAAATACAGGCAGGCCCTTTCATCTTGGCTTTTCTGTTGTGAGAACAGAGACACCTTTACCTTCATGGACGTAGGATCAATATTTTCAAAGTGATCACTGCTAGACCTCATGTCTCTCTGATCTGGGTTTATTTATCTTGTTTATTTCAATTTTCACATTTTGGCCCAACCTAGCTGTTTTACCATCACACACTAGCTTCACATTAAAGATAGCAGCAAAACATATATTTCCTGATTTATTACTCTCCAAAAATGTTCTCTTTTTAAAGAAGAACTAGGATCAAGGAATTCTGATAAGGTGGAAGGTGAACCTCTTTGAAGATGCACTATTATATAATGAGCCAGAGCTGCCACTGTACCACTGCACATTTTAAAATCTGAACAGAAATTAATAAAAATGGTATGCATCCACAACAACCCCAGAACCTAGTGAGGGCCACAGATTTCCTCATGTTTGATTAGAGAAATCCGTTTATAAATTTACTCTTGTCCTGGGAGCTGCTTATGGCAGTCAATAAATGAAAAACCCTAAACCCCTATATTTCTGGTTAAGTATTATTGAAAAATGGCAACTGTGTTTCAAGAAGAAAAGCCATCTCTCCGGTACTGTCATCTCAGCTTTTGGGGTCAGTCTACAAGCTCTTGGGCAAGTAGTGTGTGTTTTGTCCGTGCTGCATGTGTAACAACAGCCACAGCAAGGGGTGTTCTGCATCACGGGCTTGCTTCAACTTCTGAAACGTCTCAAGGGTAAGGCCAAGGAGCCACCTGAGATGTAGTTGCCTCACAGTTATGAGGCAATAAAAACACCATTAAAACAAGGTCCATGTTCACAAAAAAGATGCTGCTCTTCTATATTTAATGGAAAAATGTGTTTGCTGGACAGCAGCCATTGGATATAGTAAGTGCCATCTGCCGTGTTACCCAATATCACATACCAGCTGCTCTGCACAACCCTTGACCAGAAAAGGGTTAAAATCAGCTCCCTCCTCCTCTCTGTATATAAGACATAATGTCCATTAGCATAGTCTCATAGTAAGAAGTAAGGATGATTTGACCCCACCTTCTTACGGATTTTAGTGTTAACACAAAGAAACTGATCTCCAGCAGTGTTCTTCCTTTCATCCATCCATCCATCCATGCAGACACCAAGGTACTTACCTGACACTAGTTGCCATGATTATTTTTGCTGTGAACACTGAGGTGTGCAGACAGAAATATGATACTACCAAGACTTTGGACTT
The DNA here is from genome assembly GCA_013400435.1 of Pycnonotus jocosus. NCBI lineage: Eukaryota > Metazoa > Chordata > Aves > Passeriformes > Pycnonotidae > Pycnonotus > Pycnonotus jocosus. The sequence continues at coordinate 3,511 of VWYP01005118.1, read as the reverse complement.
GGGCCAGTCGGTCGTAAAAACAGGTGAGTTAGAAAGTATTTTCCAGGCAAGGAGGCAGACATACATCTGGGTAAGTTAGTGCAAACAGGAAAGGATGGGCAGATAGCCACAACTTCTGAGGCACATGTGTTATTTTAAAGCACTTTTCCTTCAGTATATCTGTCATGCCCAAATTTAGTATTGTCACATAAAACTCATTCCTTTCACAGAACTGGCTTCTAGTGGTCTCTTTCTAAATTATATGGGTTTCTTTAGTGCAGTTGTGCTCTTTGGAAAAGAAACTATAATCATCTGGAGTAACAAGTCCAATTCACACCAAAATACTTCTTGCAGAAGCTCCATATTAAGATGGCAATATGCCTTAGGCTCAGTATTCCTATGTCAGGGATATTCTGAAATTCACTAGAGAGATTTATTCTCAAGAGGTAAATAAATACCTATCTGTGCAGGAGGTTCAACTGCTACATAAACTCAGGAGTTTATTGCCCTTTTGCGCCACTAATCTTGTGCCATACCCTTGTAAGCAAGCAATATTTATGCCTCTTTGCACCTGCTCTGCAATCTCAGGATACAAATTAGTGATTAGACATGGAAGAAATCCAAAGTGGCAATTTAATATCATAGTAAAAATTTGAATTTAAAATCGTGGTAAGCAGGGCTACTAACTTCCTCTGGATAGTCGCCTCTTCCTGTACAGCCAAACCTCTTGCATGTTTTTTGGGCATTTTCCATGTCTGCTTTGGTCCAAATGCCTGAAAAATTACATGAGAAGGAGAAGTAGGGGAGAAAAGACTGAAGAAAAAGCTCATAAGAGTATGAGCTGTCCCTTAGTATTGCATGCGACCATTGCTAGTGACTTTCCTCTGCTGGCTACCCCCCTCTCAGTGTGCCACCAGGTGTATCCTATGTGTCCAGAGTTGTCATGACTCACAGAGCTCACCTGGAGATGCAAGCTCAGGCTCAGCTCCTGGGTACACTTGACTTATAGAGGAAGTCAACAGTTTAATTTGACAAACTGACACTGGAGATTGCCATTTTCTTCCACCACCCATATCACTTTCCCTTCCCTCCAGCTCTCTTAAAGATAGCCTGAGCCAGTAGCTGTCAGCTTGCTTTTGCACTTACTTTTTGGGTTCTCCTTGTCTGAACTACATCCAAATGTAGAAAAATGTCAGTTTTGATACTGTTGAACTCTTCTTAGTGTGAGACAGAAACCCGCTGAACCAAGCAGAGGCCAGACTGTTCCGTTACATATGGCGCTCCTCTGCTTCAGGCAGGGGAGTGATTGCTTTTGGCATGGTTCTGTCAGCTGGAACAAGCCACATAGCGGGAGAAGCTGTGGCTGGGGCTGCCAGGCTCTGGGGCGCCGCGGCCTAGGATTACTGGGCCCTTGCATGCGGATAGAGTCCGGGCTGTCGGGCTCCGGGGTGCCAATGCCTAGGGTTACTAGGCTCTTGGGAGCGGTTAAGCTTAGGTCTGCTGGGCTTAGGGGCACCAGGGCCTAGGGTTACTGGGCTGTTAAGAGTGGCTAGGGTTAGGCCTTCCGAGCTCAGGGGCGCCGGGGCCTAGGGTTATTGGGCTCTTGCAGGGGGCTAGGGTTAGGGCTGCCAGGCTCCGAGGCACCGAGGCCTAGGGTTACTGGGCTCTTGGGAGCGGGCAGGGTTAGGGCTCCCGGACTCAGGGACACCGGAGCCTAGGGTTACTGAAATACTGGGGGCAGTTAGGGTTAGGGCCTCCAAGCTCTGGGGCACTGGGTCCTAGGGTTACTGGGCTCTTTGGAGTAGCTGGGATTAGGGCTGTCTGGCTCCAGGACGCCGGGACCTAGGGTTACTCGGCTCTTGGGGGCAGCTAGGGTAAGGGCTGCAGGGCGCTGGGGCACCGGGGCCTAGGGTTACTGGAATTGTGGGAGTGGCTAGGGTTAGGACTGTCGGGCTCACGGGGTGCCAGGGCCTAGGTTTAATGGGCTCTTGGGGGCAGCTAGGGTTAGGGTTGCCGGTTCCCGGGGCGCCGGGGCCTAG
>VWYP01005116.1:0-21316 GCA_013400435.1 Pycnonotus jocosus | reverse complement strand
CCTCCAGCTACAGATATACAGACACTTAAACTTATTTGCAGCCAAAATGACCGAGTTCTTTTTTTTAAATGCTCAAGTCCTCACAAGTTCAAAGATCAGCTTTGTTTAATGCTTCCTGTTCCTGTCTGAATATGGAAATTTTGATAGAAAGCAGTCCAGGTAGAATGGACTTTATATGTGTAGTGATGAACTTTCAGTGCTTATCTCATTTATAACATTAATATGTAATAGATTTACATCAAACTTTGCTGTTTACTGCTTTGTGACATAATTTCTGGTTTTACTTTTAATGCACACAAAACGTACTTTTGCTGGCTGTTTCGAGAGACAAAAACTTCTGTTGTTACAAGATTCATGAGTAATGTCCAGTGTGAAAGTTTCCAATTGGTGTATCTGCTTTGAAAAAGTGTGCAGTTTTCATTGACTTTAACTGGTGGATACTTTGTTAAGAACAATATCGTTTTGGTCTTAAGATATTAGGAGGGGTAATTTCTTCTATGTATAAAGCCAATATAAGATATTTAGCTTCTAACAACTTTTTGTGTGGCAACCTGAAGCTTAAACTAAACTTCCTTTTCTATTTTTTTTTCTTTTATTGAAGATTTCTCGTATGGAATATGTCCATTCAAAGAATTTGATATACAGAGATGTAAAACCTGAGAACTTCTTAATAGGACGACCTGGAAATAAAACACAGCAAATTATTCACATTATAGACTTTGGTTTGGCAAAGGAATACGTAGATCCAGAAACAAAGAAGCACATACCATATCGAGAACACAAGAGCCTTACAGGAACAGCTAGATACATGAGTATAAATACACATTTAGGAAAAGGTATGTGTGCTTTTTAGGTACAGAAACAACTGTGATTTCTCATAAACCATTTTGTTTCAAGTTACAGGTTTTCTCAGTCTATAGTCACTAAGAACTGCAAATTTTGTGTATTGTGTGAAATATAGTTTGGCCTTATGGAAATACTGTTTATGGGAATAACCTTTTTTGAATGTCTAATCATCATGATCATGTCTTGGGAACTGTCTTTCTTTGTTAGCTATCCTTAAAAGAAAGATGAGATGTATCTTTTTGTAGCATGATACCTTCATGTTATAAATATACCATGGCAGAGTGAAGTATCCAGGAAATAGATGTGCTTATTAAATACAAAAAAGTGAATAGGTTCCAATAACATGGGTTTTCAATGCTCTCTGCTTTTCTGGTCTCTTTGAAATGCACCATAAAATAATAAAGTAGCTTAGAGATGATGCTGATTTCTTGATTGTTTTTTAGTGCTTACACTGTTCATAAGGCTTTGTCAGAGTTGTTAAAGGTTATGCCAGCAAGCTAAAGAAATTACAGGATGTATATTACATATATATGAGAGTTGTTATTATTGAATAAATAAATGCACCTTGAAAAAGGTATGAGCACTCAGGTCTTAGTTTATTCCAGCTATAGAGAGGTTTTCTAGTGAAAACAATTAGTTAGACCACTTTATATTTGTGTAAACTAGTTGCTTATCACTACATGGTACTCACTAATCGAGTTACTTTTTGAATTGGTCATAAAAACATTGCAGAATACTTACAGTTTAACTGTAAGTATAACTGTTAATACAGCAAATGAGAAACCATTCACACTTCTCAGATAGGAATAAGGTCCTTTGTCAATAAAACAGAGCCATGGAATCACTTAGGTTGGAAAATACCCTTGAGGTCACCTAGTCCAACTGTTAAACTAAACCATGTCCTTAAGCACCACATCTACAAGGCTTTTAACATACCTGTGAAATGGTGACTCTATCACTTTCCTGAGCAGCCTATTCCAATGCTTGAGAACTCTTTTGATGAAGCAAATGTTCCCAATATCCAATCTAAACTTTACTGTGGCTCAACATGAGGCTTTTTCCTGTTGTCCTATTCCTTGTTCCTTGGGAGAAAATGCCAACCCTCACCTGGCTACACCCTCCTTTCAAGGGGTTGTAGAGAGTGATAAACTCTCCCCTGAACCTCCTTTTCTGAACACTCACAGCTCTGTCAGCTGCTCCTCATAAGATCTGTTTCTACAGAGCTTTGTTGCTCATTAGTGGGCATACTCCCAACACCTCAAGTGTAGCTTTGAGCTTTCTAAATCTTACTTTTGGAACTCAGGTTCTTCAGATAAAAGAAGCATTTACTATATTTTTCAGGCATAAATGTTGATGTCAGCTTAAGGTGACTTCTAGATTTTTGCCACTGGGCTCTTGTCTTCACTAGGCAGGATAGACTTCTGATTATCATAAAAATTTCAAGAGTGTCACAACCACTTTTAAAATCAAATGAATTTTTTACTCCTCCTTAAATAAGATTACCCCAATACCTTTTAAGAAAAATAAACCAAAATGTAAAACTGGTAATTATTTGAAAAACAAACTGAATTTTGATTACATTTATGATATTAACACAGGATGTGTTATTTTTTGTCTGCTGGTAACTTGTTTAATCATAGAATAGTTTGGTTGGAAAGAACCTTAAAGATCATCAGTTCCAACCCCCTTGCCGTAGGCTGGAACATCAGGTTGCTCAGAGCCCCATCCAGCTTCACCTTGGACAGTTCTAGGGATGAGATATCCACAGCTTCTCTGGGCAATGTGTTTCAGTGTCTTGTCATTCTCACATTAAAGAACTTCTCCTGAATATTTAATCTAAACTTACTGTCTTTCAGTGTGAAACCACTAATCCTTGTCCTGTCACTACATGTCCTTGTGAAAAGTCCCTCCATAGCTTTCTTGGGTACTAGAAGGTGCTATAATGTCTCCCTGAAGCCTTCTCTTCTCCAGACTGAACAGCACCAACTCTCAGACAGCCTTCGTAGGAGGGGCACTACCTTATAATGTCTTTATGGACTTGCTTCATCAGGTCCATGTCCTTCTTATCTTGGGGACCCCAGAGCTGGATGCTGCACTCCAGATGAGGTCTGAGCAGAGCAGAGGTATATAATCCTCTCCCTCAGGCTACTGGCCACACTGTTCCGCATGCAGCCCAGGACACATTTGGCGTTCTGAGCTGTGAGTGCTCATGGCTGGGGTCATGTCCCACCTCTCATCTACCAGCACCCCAAGTCCTTCTCACAGGGCTGCTCTCCGTTCTCTGCCCAGCCTGTATTTGTGCTTGGGGTTGCCCTAACCCAGGTGCAAGTCCTTGCACTTTTCATTCTTGAACTTCATGTTCACACAGGCACCTCCCAAGCCTGTCCAGGTCCCCTTGGGGCATCCCTTCCCTCCAGCATGTTGACATGTTCCATGTTGACCATGCAGCCAGATGTCACTGGCAGACTTGCTGAGGGTGCTCTTGATCCCACTGTCCATGATACCAGTGAAGTTGTTACCCAGCTCTGGTCCCAGTATGACCCCTAAAGAACTGCTCTCCACTTGGACATGGAGTTGTTGACGACAACTTACAGTGTGACCACTCAGCCAGTTCCTTATCCACTTGTTTCAGCTGTCAAATCAGTGTCTCTTCAGTTCAGAGACAAGGATATCCTGTGTTACAGTGTCAAATGTTTTGCACATAGCCAGGTAGATGATGCACCAGCACTGTGATTGTGTTGAAGGCCACCACCTTTGTTATGCATGTTTTGCCTTTACAGAAGCCATGTTGACCATCATTGGTCACATCCTGATTTTCCATCTCCCTCGGTATAGTTACCGGGAGGATCTACATTGTGGCCTTGCCAGGCATTGAGGTGAGACTGGCCTATAGTTCCTCATGCCTTCCTTTTCTTCCCTTTGTAATAATGGGGGTTGTCTTTCTCCTTTTTTAGTCCGTGGAATCTTTACTGGGCTGTAATGACTTCTCAGATGTAGTGGATGTAATGGGTAGTGTCTTTGCCTGAGGTTTCCTAAAGAATTGTGGATGCATCTTGGCAGGTCCCATGGACTTGTGCACCTTCAGTTTCCTTAGATAGCCTCCTACCTTGTCTGCAGCAGGTAGTTCTTCATTCTGCCAGTCCTTGCCCTTGTCTTCTGTGACATGAGTGATGTGACTGGAATACATGCCAGAGAAGACAGAGGCAAGAAAGTAATTTTTTGCCTCAGCATTCTCCATATCCCAGGTCTCCTGTTTCCTTCTGGAGAGGTCCTGCATTTTTTGTAGTTTTCCTTTTGTCACCATCTTACATGTAGAAGCTCCTGTTGCCCTTGACATCCCTGGCCACACTTAATCCTATCAGAGCTTTAGCTTTCTTAAGCTGATCTCTGGCTGCTCAAGACTATTTCTCTGTATACCTCACAGACTACCTGTCCTTGCTTCCCCTCTCTATATGCTTCCTTTCTTTCCTTTGGATTCATCCGGTGTTGGTGGCCTGCCGTGGGTCTGCTTGTCTGACCTGGGATGTCACTACCTTCCCAGAGAGAGAGATCTTTCAAGAGACAACCTTCTGGTGGTCTTGGGCAGTCCACCTCAGAAAGGTGGGTACAGCCTGTGGCTGCATGTGATCAGCTTTTAGCAGTGATGTCAGCTCTGCCTTGTGAGGGTATCCCAGGGTGACTCGAGACAGAGAGACAGGAGTGCTGTGTGGCCATTCCACAGGGATAGCCTTTATTATCCCAACAACAGCTCCCTCCTGAGCTGAGCAGAAGCTGGGATATTGGTGGGGGAAAGCGAGGGTGGTACCAAAGGGGAAAGACCAGTGGCTTAGAAAGAATGGGTACATGGGTATCCAGAGCATGATGGGATCTCACCATGACCAGGGAGGACAGCCTCATCTAAGGGGTCTCTCTCCAGGGGGAGGTTGAGATGAGCTTATCGAAGCCCATTCAAGGGACATCCCTCCAGTGGAGAGGCGTGGCAAACTTATCTGCCTCCACAATCCAGGAGCTCACTGTTCATCCATGCAAGCCTCCTGATGGTTTTTCCTTGACTTTGTTGGAAGGCATTGCTCCTGGCTTAAAAGAATTCATGCTTGATTAACCAACTTTTGTAGGGCCCTGGTTCCCAGTGGAGCTTTATCTCATGGTACCTCTGCCAAGCAGATCACTAAAGGGGCCAAGTTGCGTCTGCTGAAATTCAGCGTACTGAGCTTTGCTCCCTCCTCACTACCTTTAGGATCTCAAACTCCAGCATTTCATCATCACTGCAGCCAAGGCTGCCCTTGCTTCACATTTCCCACCAGCTTCTTCTTGCTAGTGAGAACAAACTCCAGCGTGGTACATCTCCTTTTTAGCTTCTCTATCACTTGGAGGAAGTTATCACGAATGACAGCTTACTGGATTGCTGATGCCTTGCTGTCTTGTCACTCCAGGAGATATCAGAGTGGTTGAAGTCCCCATGAGGACCAGGGCTCATGAACATGAGGTGGATCCTGTATATCAGTAGACAACTGTTAGGAAAAAGTGTTTGAGATCACTTAAAAAATCATCAGCAAGGGTATCAGTAAAAACCTCATTTAATATTAAGCAACAGCATGACAAAGTTCTTTGCAAGATTCACTCTGCTACTTACTAGTCAGTTATGTCAAGGAGGAAGGAAAAAAAACCGAAACAAACCCAAACCTCTATAAAATCCAGTCAATCAAAAAACAGAAATGAACTGAGAACTGTCTAGGGCTTTGTGTGTTTAGGTGTGTGTGACAAGTGACAAAAGGAGAGTGAGGGCAAGTACAACAAAGAATACAGCCTAAAAGCTTAACAGCACTCAAAAATATTTAACCTTAACTTACACCTTAACTTATACCTTAAACTTAACAATTCAACATAGGAATAGCACTTANATAAAATCCAGTCAATCAAAAAACAGAAATGAACTGAGAACTGTCTAGGGCTTTGTGTGTTTAGGTGTGTGTGACAAGTGACAAAAGGAGAGTGAGGGCAAGTACAACAAAGAATACAGCCTAAAAGCTTAACAGCACTCAAAAATATTTAACCTTAACTTACACCTTAACTTATACCTTAAACTTAACAATTCAACATAGGAATAGCACTTAACAGCATTTAACCTAACTTATAACTTAACCTTACTTACAGGCTTAACTTACTTTGATATCCAAGAAACTTGAATATCTAAGAGAGCAGCATTTCTCCCAGAATTTGCTGTAGCATATGTGTATGTTTATGCACACAGAGTCAGAGCAAGGTATCTGTGAAAAAATCCCTCAAAGACAGTGAAATACTCCGTTGTGCAAAGAATTGAGCCTCAAGGAGTTGGGGGCATTGGCCCATGGTTCATTTTTGTTCAGCAGTCTTCTAAGTACAGCAGACTTGAGAATTCATGGGCTCTGAGAGGCCCTGCTCAGAGAGAGGTTGTTTATCACAGCTGCTGCAGTCCAGAAGAACTCAAAGGTTCTCATTTTAGATCACTGTTTATATAGGGTCACAAGAGAGTGGGCTTTAGTCATAATAATGTTGCATCCTGGCCACAGTGTGGGTTGGCACACACTTTGAAAGTGTGAGAACAGGGATGTTATGCTATGCAAAGAAGAAAAATAGTTTCCAAGGCTGTTCATAAAGAAAACATGAGCTTGTTAGACAAGGGTTTGTGAGAGCAGAGTATTTCTTATAAACTCAGGAAAAGCTGAGCCAAGGTGCTGTTTGTCAAGCTGAAACCTGATGAGCTTTTTTCAGATTATGGTGTGGGCTGGGAGGGGTTGGGGAGGGAGGCACCACCACAAGGACTCAGCTTCTCAGTCTTCCTTGTTGGGGGGCCTGTGGCTGCCTAACCCTGCCCTCCCACTAATCCTTCCTCAATAGCTCTCGATCAGCTCTTCATCCATCTCCAGACAAAACTCCATGCACTCATTGCCATGGAGGGTGACATTGCCTCCTGGTGTCCCTTGCCTCTCCTTCCTAAAGGGCCTGCATTGTCCCATTCCAACATGTTTTTTTAATGTTCTGTGATGTTCCTCTAAAAATGTAGTATATTTTTAAATTCATGCAGTGAGACATATAGAACCGTGAAGGTCCTCAAGCTCAGTGTATACAGAGACAGTGAAGTATAGGGTATAGTTTACTCTGAAAATAGTGATATTTTTGGGGTGGTATTCTTAGACTGTAGATAATTTCCTAAGCTGCTTGAATGGTCTGACAGCTGACCCTTGTAAAAAAAAAATGTTTTCAATAAAGAGAGTGACTGTCAGCTTCATATTCTCTTATAAGTTGCTTTTGACTATGTCTCTATTGAACTCTAACTTTATCTTTTAATGTGTATGAGTAGGGAAGGATGTTGTCCTTGAATCAAAAGTATGATTTGGTATAAATCCATGGTATTTAAAATTATCATAACAAATGCATAGATACTAGAAAGACTTTAAATGTGTAATGAAAACTTGGTCAAAATCACCAAAGCCCACTCTTTTAAGGTATTTGTAGGAAATACATAGTTGCTGAACATCATGTAGCCCATGATCTTTTGTTTCAGAAGAGACATTTGATCAAGGATTTCTAATAGTTTTGTGCCAAGCTGGGCATTTGTATATGGAATAAAATGTATTTTTTCTATGTGAAGAATAATGTGGCTTTATTCGGAGAGCTATTGGAAGGAAATACAAATACTCTCCAGCACTTACTAGCATGTAGCTGGTGCCCTACCTTTCCATAAGATAATTTCTCTTAGGGATAAAAATACTCTGTGCCTCTTCTCCAGTTCACTTCATTTCCAGGAAGGGAAAGTGAGATTCCGGGGAGTGTAGACTCTGACTGGGAGGTTAATGAAGGCAAAAATCTGTGTCTGTAAAAGTCCTGTAATTTTCTGTCTCTGATGGATATGTACATTGGTAATTATTTTGGGATTTCCCTAAATTCAGAAGAACAGTGTGTTAAAGTGTTGTCTAAGTTATTTGGCTACAGAAAGTATAGTCACGTGGAGTCACAATTTACTGTAATCTGGCCATCTGTGGTGATCTCTGGGGAACTGCCCATATCCTTGATTGTATTGGTCTATCAGTCTTTTCATGATAGTGCTTAATTATTGCAGAGGCAGAGGTTAGTTATCGTACGATGAATACTTGAAACTCTTCTGGGAATGAAGCAAGTCTGCTCTTAATATGAATAGAAAGGCTAAATGAAGCCGATTTCTTTAACAAGTACTTAAGCTCAAAACAAAACTAGGAGAACCCCATTCTTACCCTTAATACATGTACTATCTTGTCAGAGCTGTCATATTGTCTAGATTTAGAATCAGTTTTATAGGGGCCAGACTCTTTTGTAATCTAAACCATCCACAAATAATTCTACATTGGACCAATTTTAATTAACTTCTTATTTCAAGAACAATAAACATTTAATCCTAAAATTTTTATTAGCCTAAATCCTGAAGTTTTTCGAGTAGATCAAAAAAAGAAAAAATCCCTTCTGCATTTGTAGTAGGTTTTTTTTGTGGGGATGGCTCTACAGGAGATGGCAGCAACTTTTACTTGTGACTGAGCCAGTGGTGCAGGATGAAGTCTTTCCCAGACCTGGGTTCCCCTCTAGGAAGTTTGATGTTTTCCTTCTCATACTAAATGAATTATCACTGGACTTAAGGGCAGAATTTTAGATGTTTAAGATAAATCCTTTTCCCTATATAAGTTAACCGTATAAATCCACAGTTATATGAAACAGTGCCTCTAATAAAAACAATAAATTAGTCTTTGCACACTTAAAGGTCTACATAAAATAAGAAGGTTTTTTACTTTCAGTCTATATTATTTTTAAGACAAGAGGATGGCATACAATGTGTGCTTATGATAAAATTTGATTTCTTTTCTATGAACCAGAACCATTAGCTTCAGGATTCATAGTTTTGTTCAGGAAGAAAGGCTCTCTTCCCTCATATTATTAAATGAAATTCAGTCATTTTTAGTGAGGCTACAGACTCTGGGTTTCAAATTTATTTTTGCTAAACTTTAGGAACTGACAGTTTAAGCGAGGTAATAATTTGCCATCTCTGTTATCTAACCATGTCATCTTCTCAGTAACTAATGTGTCTTCTGATGCAAATAGATAGTATCTTTCTACCTCTAGAGCATTTCTGAAACTTTCTTTAGGGAGCTGGGTGCTTAGTAAAGACTGAATGTTTGTTGTTTAAAATGTGTTATGGTTACTTACTTGCTTAGGCTAAAAAAAGATAATTTCTGGGGATAGTCTGCTGAATGAAGCTCTATTTTTTATTTAAAACAGCCTATTTGAATTGAGATAATTGTCTGTAGTTTATGAGCTAAATTAAAAACATTACTTTCTCACAATTTAGCTAGCTTCAGATGATCTCTTTGAGAGAGAGGAAACCATGTGCCCTGTTGTGTATTTGTTATGATTGAATTGTCTTTTGGGCAACGTGTTCTCTCAGTCTCACTAAAATGGGATGCAGTAGGATCTGTATACATCAACAGCCCTTCCTCCAGCTGATGCTTGAAATCCTTTTGTCTTCCTGCTATTTTTTTTCCAGGTTTTTTTTGATATCCTTCTTTGAATAATAGCAATATATAGTCTTTGGGTTTCCTGTTTCTCAGGCTCATCTTGAAGATCTCCATAGGAAAGGATGTTTGACTAATGTTTCTTAATTACTCCAGAGTGATTGGTAAAGAACTTGAATGGATTCTAAATTACAGTCCCTGTCACCCAAATTAAAACAAACACAAAATCCTTTCCCATAGCATACTTTTGAGGGCATTGTGAATTTAGATGATCTATCCTAGTTCCCAGGAAAATTTCTGTTCTCCTACAGAAATATAGTCAACAGTCCATGTATCATAAAAAACCCCAAAACAACCAAACAAAACCCTAGCAAAATAACACCAGAAAATACCTTAATTTGAAATAATAAGGATTAAAAGTTTCATAGGTAGACTCTCTGTAAAGGAGCAATTGCCTCAGTAAGATGGTATTAATTTGGTTGTTTTTTAAAAGGAGAAGGGGTTAATTTTGCATTGGCATAACTTGTAGAAATCAAGTGAAAGAGAGGACTTATTGTCCCTTAGCGAAGACCAAATGCAGCCTTCCAGTACATTTTTGCATACCCAAGTATTGCCCATAGATGGACCATCTGCTGCACAATTTTAACATTCATCTGTGCTTTGCTACCATCTTAGCACTGATCTGCCTTACATGAAATGTGCTGCATTGCACAAGATGTTTGTCAGGGGCACTGCCCCTGAAGTAGTGATTTTCTGCATGTTCTCCCTACCACATCAAGAGCACAGGATTTCTGCTAGCACCTGGATCTAACATTGCTTTCACATACTGAAACCTCTCAGGCAAGAGCCCTGCAGCTTACTCCTGCTTTCTTCTTAACCTATGAGATTGTATCAGGACAGCATGTGGTCAGCAAGTGGGATGTTGTAGGGTTGGCAGAGAAATTCAAATAAGACCTTATTGTCTGGAGGGCCCTCACTGAGACAAGTGGCAACAGTGGACAGTAAAAGTGGAGAAGTGAGCACAAACAAGAGTCTTGGCAAGGGAATTGGAAACATGGAAACAGCTGAAGGAGAAATTACTGAAAGAGCTTTATATGGCTGGCAGATGTGTGATGAAGTGAGGGGCTAGAAGTAGCCTACCAGTTACCTTTTTTTGGTATTTTCTTTCTTGTTTGATAATATGTGTTTGTTCAGTGTTCAAATGAGAAGGTAGGGCTAGAAAACAGAGTAGTAAGTACATTGTTCTGTTTTTATGAAAATTAAAAATTGGTCTTCATATGTGGAATATTTATGGCAATATTATGTGTTGATCAGATTAGAGCCAGATTGGATTTGTTGACTTGGCTGTGTTTGAAAAATCACACATTTTTTTCATTTACCTTCTTGCTCCATATTTGTTATTATCAAAGCATAGTGATTTTGTTTTGTGAAATACTGAGTAGAAGCAGTGTTAATATTTTTTTTTCTTCCTTGCGTCAGGGAGAAAGTAAATTTAGAATTAAATACTGGCTCTTACTAGAGTATGTAATGCAATATATAACATTTCTTTCAACAGCAATACAGTATGAAGTCAGGTGGAAATGAAAAGATCTGTTTTCCTCTAGTAATTTAAAGACTCACTATTTTCTACTACCTTCAGTTCTCCTAAAAATGACAGATTTAATTTAAAAACTATATGAAATGTACTTTGAAAACTCTGAATATGTTGTGTTTTCCTTGCTACTTTCCTTTTTCTTTAACCTTCTGTGAACTTTTTGAAGGACTGCTGCTGCTTTACTGCAGATGAAAAATTGTAGCTTTGATGAGCATTGTGCTCTGTGAAAGCTCATATGTCAGCTAGACTTGATAACAGGCTGTATGTATGTGGTGATTTCTGTCAAATAATAGTACTTCTGAGCCTTCTTCAACCTACCTTTGGCTTACTCAGAAATTCCATAATGGGTCCCTGAGGAAAACACTGTCTTCTCCATTATTTTGTACAGGAAAAATTAATTCTGTTGAAGCTTTCTTAAATTGTTTCAAGTTCACAAATAATAGATTAAAGAAATATTGGAATTAAAATGCAGTTTTAAGGGTCAAATGTGTTTTAGAATAATAATGATTTCTTACAGCAAGATAATTTGGTGTTGAGATGAGTATACCTGCAGTCTGCATCTGCTTTTTTTCTGGGTTTAGCTGTGTTCTTAAGGCAGTCTGTAGTACAAAAGAATGCCCCCACATGCTCAATTTGGTTTCGAGTACTTTATGCCTAACAATTATTTTTATATGATCTGGAAGCTAATGTTTTAAATATGATGTAAAATTACACAGATAGAAGTTCTAATAATATTTGTATTTTGTTTCAGAGCAAAGTAGAAGAGATGATTTGGAAGCTTTGGGTCATATGTTCATGTATTTTCTCAGAGGAAGTCTTCCATGGCAAGGTTTAAAGGTAGTGGATTTTGATATCTTCCTCTGTCCTTTTTTCAGATCATTGGCTTTTATTAATGTGTTTGGGGTTTTTTTTGAATGTGTGTCTGCAAACTGTATAAGTTCAGGAACTTGTTTGTTCTTCTGTCATAGGCGGATACATTAAAAGAACGTTACCAGAAAATTGGAGACACTAAACGAGCAACTCCTATAGAAGTATTGTGTGAAAACTTCCCAGGTAATGTCTGCTGTTAATAAAAATGTTGTGTATTAATTTATAAAATGAAACTGACATAAGTAATTGCTTAATATTTGGGTGTAAAATTACAGTACATATAATAGATCACAGAATCTCAGAATGGGTCAGATTGGAAGGGCCCACAGCAGGTTTTGTGGTCCAGTCTGCCTGCTCAAGCAGGGCCATCCTGGAGCACATGGCATGGGATTGTGCCCAGGTTGTTCTTGAATATCTACAGTGAGGGAGATTCCACAGCCTCTCTGAGTAATCTGTTCAGTGTGGAGTACCTGCACAGTAAAGGAGCTCTTTGTGTTCAGGTGGAACTTCCCATGCATCAGTCTCTGCCCTTGCCTCTCCTGCTATTGCTGGACACCACAGAGCAGAGCCTGGATCCATCCTATTGACAATCACCGCTTAGATATTTATATGTATTAATCAGTTGCCTCTTTTAGAGGCCTGAACAGGGCCAGCTCCCTCAACCTTTCCTCTTATGAGAGATGCTCCAGTCCTCTGATCAACTTAGTAGCCCTTTGTTGGACCCGGTCCAGGAGCTCCATGTCTCTCTTGTACTCTTACTAGAATTAGGAACTCAGAACTGGGTGCAGCCACTGAGAAGAGGGATGGGATCACCTCCCTTGACCTGCTCTTCATAATGAACCCCAGGATTCCATCAGCCTTCCTCACCCCAGGGCACACTGCTGGCTCATGAAGAGCTTGTTGTTCACCAGGACTCCCAGGTGGGAGAGCAGAGCTGCTTCCCAGCAGGTTTGGCCTCCAGCCTGTGCTGCTGCATGGGATTATTTTTCCCCAGGTGCAGGACCCTGCATTTGCCTTTGCTGAATGTCAGGAGGTTCCTCTCTGCCCATCTCTCCAGCCTGTTGAGGTCCTTCTGAAGGGCTGCACAGCCCTCTGAGGTATCAGCCACTGCTCCCAGCTCTGTGCTGTCAGTGAAATTGCTGAGGAGCCCTCTACCCCTTTGTCCAAATCATTGATGGATAAGTTAAACGATACTGGGCCCAGACAGAAGAATTATCCTTTGAAGCAGTAGTAAGCAAATGATGTTCTTCAAATACAGATCTTTCTAAAGGAAACATTAAAAAAATACTCTCTATGCTTACAGTGATCAACTAGTCTGTGCATGTATCTTCACACTGAAAATTTCGCAAGCCTTTTCAGCTTGAAATCTGGTATCATACCCCTATTAAAAACAAGCTGCATTAGAAACAGTTTGAACTAAAACTTAAAATAACTTGTAAGTTTCAAGTGTCACTTCTAGTTCTCTATAAGTAAAAGAAGAGTCAATGAGGTGTTGGAAAATTGGACAGAAGGAAATAAAATGTTTTTTAAAAGTTGTAGTAAAGTGTTTGGAACAGGGGACATGTATGACATGGACATGGTTTTGCCAAAATATAAGTGAACACCTTGGAAGTTAATCAAAATACCATTGATAGACAAAGTGGATTTGCTGAGGTAGCTAGTGACAAATGAAAGGAAATCCTGTCCACAGTAGGCCTTGTGGACACGAAGCTGATGCTTTGTTACATACCCCTTTCTTTACCTTTCTTTAGTCTTGTCTCTGTAAAATTGACTGGAAAGAAAGAAGAAAGTAGAGGCATTTCTCTACACACATTTTTGTACATTAGAATTGGAACATTGAATAGATCTCAGCAGGTAACATGAAGGAAATCTAGTGAGGTCTCACTTGTTAGGATATGTTTGGAATATGGTAGTATATCTCAGAATATGGTAGCATCTCAAAGAACATTATTAAATAACTTTTCTCTCTGGTAATTCACAGAGTCATGGTTAACAACCGTTCAGGTTTTATGGTGAGACGTACAAGTTTGCTTTAAAGGGAAATAAGGTGGTGGGGATTTTTTTGAGTTCCATTAAAACAGATAATGGCAAATATATATGTATTTCTTATTTATCTAGAGGAAATGGCTACTTACCTGCGTTATGTAAGAAGGTTAGATTTTTTTGAAAAGCCAGACTATGACTACTTAAGAAAGCTCTTCACAGACTTACTTGATCGGAAAGGCTATATGTTTGATTATGAGTATGACTGGATTGGCAAACAGTTGGTGAGTACAGTACAGCTGTTAGTAATATAATGGGTTTTTCTGTGATCAGTTTTGAGTTTCATTGGATATGTGCATCTCAAGGCTGCTAACAGATTTGTGAACAGCTGCTATTACAAACCCATCTGGAGATGCATGTTCTGACATTATCTTCTGTCTTGAGTGCTTCATATTCAGTCTCTTTCCAAATGTGCTCTTAATATTAAAGTACATCTCTGCTCAATTCAGAATGAGGTGGTAGAAATTCAGATTGTTTTTTGAGTTGAAGGAACTTAAAATTTTGCAAGTAATTGTCATTACTGCATATATTTTTTTTGTTCCTAGTATTTTTGAAATGCAGAGGTACAACTTCTCTGCATATGAGGTGTTCACTCTAGGTATTTATCTGTTCATTATGAAGAAATGCTGCATAGTTCATTGTATATTTCATTGCAGTGCATCTAAGGTTTCAGGAAACTTGCTGTTTATATAATTTTGGTAGAGGATGAGGGTTTCTTCGTCTTCTCAAATTTTTCACTTCTTTTTATTATGGAGGGAAGGGGGGGCTAATATGTATATGTTTGACTAGTTTCAGATTACGCACTTCACTCTGCAGTTCTCTGTGTGATTCTGAAAGAATTGTAGCATTTATTTTATTGCAAAATAGTTTTTTCAGTGTTTAGAATTACAAATTATTGTAAGCCTTTCATCTGGTTTCATCAGAATGTTGCAGGTACTAACTGCAGAAAGTATCAGCCTAAAATCTTCCAGAAAATTAATGTATGATAATGATTAGAATTGCTACTTCAATACATTCTGTAAGTCATGGTTTGCTTTTTTCTTGTTGGTATTAGTAAATATCTACTGAAGCTTCTGCTTTAATCTGATAATTTTGTGTTATTTGAAACTGTCAGATCTATAAATTATTTTCTATTACAAACTTTTGGTGAGACTTAGAAATCTATTTTTTTTACCAGTTGCTACATATTATTTATATTTGTAGCCTACTCCAGTGGGTTCAATACATTCAGACCCTACAATGTCTTCAAACAGAGAAGCATATCAGCACAGAGACAGAATGCAACAATCCAAAAATCAGGTAAACTGCTCATGTAAGATTACCAGTATTACTATGTCTTTTGTCTAATGATTTGTGCTAGGTTTTTATTAGAACTTGAAAATAAAACTGACTCTAGGTTTTGTTTGATTTAAGTAGATCTCAGTTAAAGTCTACATATGTAGAGACACGTCTCCTAAAAGCTTACTTGTTTGAAGCTATTACATAGTGTAGTGAATAAGTAGTGAATTTTCTCCCTACTCACACTTCTTTATTTGCGGTCTCTCCTCCATACATTGTATCCTCTTTTTCAGTTGTATGTATAACATTTTCACTTNAAATCATTGATGGATAAGTTAAACGATACTGGGCCCAGACAGAAGAATTATCCTTTGAAGCAGTAGTAAGCAAATGATGTTCTTCAAATACAGATCTTTCTAAAGGAAACATTAAAAAAATACTCTCTATGCTTACAGTGATCAACTAGTCTGTGCATGTATCTTCACACTGAAAATTTCGCAAGCCTTTTCAGCTTGAAATCTGGTATCATACCCCTATTAAAAACAAGCTGCATTAGAAACAGTTTGAACTAAAACTTAAAATAACTTGTAAGTTTCAAGTGTCACTTCTAGTTCTCTATAAGTAAAAGAAGAGTCAATGAGGTGTTGGAAAATTGGACAGAAGGAAATAAAATGTTTTTTAAAAGTTGTAGTAAAGTGTTTGGAACAGGGGACATGTATGACATGGACATGGTTTTGCCAAAATATAAGTGAACACCTTGGAAGTTAATCAAAATACCATTGATAGACAAAGTGGATTTGCTGAGGTAGCTAGTGACAAATGAAAGGAAATCCTGTCCACAGTAGGCCTTGTGGACACGAAGCTGATGCTTTGTTACATACCCCTTTCTTTACCTTTCTTTAGTCTTGTCTCTGTAAAATTGACTGGAAAGAAAGAAGAAAGTAGAGGCATTTCTCTACACACATTTTTGTACATTAGAATTGGAACATTGAATAGATCTCAGCAGGTAACATGAAGGAAATCTAGTGAGGTCTCACTTGTTAGGATATGTTTGGAATATGGTAGTATATCTCAGAATATGGTAGCATCTCAAAGAACATTATTAAATAACTTTTCTCTCTGGTAATTCACAGAGTCATGGTTAACAACCGTTCAGGTTTTATGGTGAGACGTACAAGTTTGCTTTAAAGGGAAATAAGGTGGTGGGGATTTTTTTGAGTTCCATTAAAACAGATAATGGCAAATATATATGTATTTCTTATTTATCTAGAGGAAATGGCTACTTACCTGCGTTATGTAAGAAGGTTAGATTTTTTTGAAAAGCCAGACTATGACTACTTAAGAAAGCTCTTCACAGACTTACTTGATCGGAAAGGCTATATGTTTGATTATGAGTATGACTGGATTGGCAAACAGTTGGTGAGTACAGTACAGCTGTTAGTAATATAATGGGTTTTTCTGTGATCAGTTTTGAGTTTCATTGGATATGTGCATCTCAAGGCTGCTAACAGATTTGTGAACAGCTGCTATTACAAACCCATCTGGAGATGCATGTTCTGACATTATCTTCTGTCTTGAGTGCTTCATATTCAGTCTCTTTCCAAATGTGCTCTTAATATTAAAGTACATCTCTGCTCAATTCAGAATGAGGTGGTAGAAATTCAGATTGTTTTTTGAGTTGAAGGAACTTAAAATTTTGCAAGTAATTGTCATTACTGCATATATTTTTTTTGTTCCTAGTATTTTTGAAATGCAGAGGTACAACTTCTCTGCATATGAGGTGTTCACTCTAGGTATTTATCTGTTCATTATGAAGAAATGCTGCATAGTTCATTGTATATTTCATTGCAGTGCATCTAAGGTTTCAGGAAACTTGCTGTTTATATAATTTTGGTAGAGGATGAGGGTTTCTTCGTCTTCTCAAATTTTTCACTTCTTTTTATTATGGAGGGAAGGGGGGGCTAATATGTATATGTTTGACTAGTTTCAGATTACGCACTTCACTCTGCAGTTCTCTGTGTGATTCTGAAAGAATTGTAGCATTTATTTTATTGCAAAATAGTTTTTTCAGTGTTTAGAATTACAAATTATTGTAAGCCTTTCATCTGGTTTCATCAGAATGTTGCAGGTACTAACTGCAGAAAGTATCAGCCTAAAATCTTCCAGAAAATTAATGTATGATAATGATTAGAATTGCTACTTCAATACATTCTGTAAGTCATGGTTTGCTTTTTTCTTGTTGGTATTAGTAAATATCTACTGAAGCTTCTGCTTTAATCTGATAATTTTGTGTTATTTGAAACTGTCAGATCTATAAATTATTTTCTATTACAAACTTTTGGTGAGACTTAGAAATCTATTTTTTTTACCAGTTGCTACATATTATTTATATTTGTAGCCTACTCCAGTGGGTTCAATACATTCAGACCCTACAATGTCTTCAAACAGAGAAGCATATCAGCACAGAGACAGAATGCAACAATCCAAAAATCAGGTAAACTGCTCATGTAAGATTACCAGTATTACTATGTCTTTTGTCTAATGATTTGTGCTAGGTTTTTATTAGAACTTGAAAATAAAACTGACTCTAGGTTTTGTTTGATTTAAGTAGATCTCAGTTAAAGTCTACATATGTAGAGACACGTCTCCTAAAAGCTTACTTGTTTGAAGCTATTACATAGTGTAGTGAATAAGTAGTGAATTTTCTCCCTACTCACACTTCTTTATTTGCGGTCTCTCCTCCATACATTGTATCCTCTTTTTCAGTTGTATGTATAACATTTTCACTTTTTTTTTTTATTTTTTTAATTTTTTTTTAGCCAAGCTAATGACTTAGCTAGTAACGATGTTAGGAATTCAGATAGGAATTCAGAGTTGTGTTAGTTTATCTAACCAAAGTTGGAGGATTGTGTTAGTGTGCTTGTTCTTACTAATAATTTTGACGTTTAGCTGCTTCAGAGCTATTTTAGCTCTGTATGAAAATTTATATGAAGGCATGTGTAAGTATGTTGATAACATGGAAGTGCAATCTATATAGGGATTGAGTGTGTAGTGCTTCTTGCATTTCAAAAACAATATATGACAATTAATGCACAAATTGTTTATTTTTAAATTTTTTTCTTCTTTTGCATAAATCCTAATACATTCAAAAATGATAGTCAACAGACCATAGGGCAGCTTGGGACTCACAGCAAACTAATCCACATCATTTGAGGGCTCACCTGGCATCTGACAGACATGGTGGCTCTGTACAGGTATTTTCTGCTTCTTTGCATGACCTATCAGTCACTTCACATTATGTAATAATACTTTCTTGTAAAGCATCATGATTCATGTTTTCATATTAAGTTTGCTTATCAGTAATGTTCGGAATGCTGCTATTATTTATTATTTCACAGCTCAGTTGTCAAACTGGAAACAGGTGCTGAAACTATGGAACTTTTTGTTGATGGAATTTTTCTTGCTTGTGTCTTAGTAAAAGTATTAAAACAGTTGAACTGTCTTTTTTACAGAATATGTACTTACCTCAGTGCAAGAAGCCGAAGTTTAGACTTTAAATATGCTAATGGTATTAGCAACTAAAACCCACTATTCCCTGAATTCAATGTTGTTCAAGCTATGTTTTTTGTTCTTTAAGTAAACACATCAAATAAAATGCTATTTAGTGATGTTTGCTTAAACTTCACTCCTTTATTCAAACATTAGTTGACTAGAAAAATGTTCCCAGGGCAGCAGCTCATGTATCCTAGTGAAAAAATGTGTAGAAACCAACAAATTTTCCTATATTATTAGTTTATTTCATCTTCAAAGAGCTCTTTTCCTGGTTTGTTTTCAGTTTTTAAAATTAATTTTTGAAATTTTTGATGTCTTGCTCTTTGAATATATTTAGGTGTGAAATAGTTGGAGTAATGTGTAAGGAATTAGTACTGAAAGATAAGATGCCAGCTGAAGTCTACATGAGATTTTGAGCTTTGAGTCCAAAATGAAAATGATTTAGCCTTGTGAAGTCTTACCTGGGTAGAGGTTGTGTGTGGAAATTTTCTGCTACATTTTTGGGTATGACAGTCTAAGTTACATGTGTTTCTTCTGAAGTTTTTGTTTTGGAAAAAAAATTTGTCATGGCCTGAAGAAAGAATGAAAAGTCGAGGGTACAGAAAACAAGGCTGTAGTCTTGTCAGTGTGATAACATTCTCTAAATTTCATTGCTTTAGAAACAGCTGTCATGTGTAATGTAACGAAATCTAGGTGGTGATAATTATTCCAGTGTATCAAGAAAGATTTAAAATTTTTGTTCTTTACTACTACACATTGTAGTATATGTCCCCAATGCCGTAGCAGTTGTACTAGAACAAAAAGGGGGACATTGGCTATGTGATAACCGAATGCTTAAATTTCAACCACTGTTATTAGAATAGGATGATGTTACCTTGAAAACAACTTCTGTTGTTAACCCTACCATGTTTTTGTCCTCTGCCTTAATTGACAATGAGCCTGAACATAACTGTTTACAGACAATTCAAGAGGTCTATTCCAGCCGACCTGACCTGAAAGACGTGCCCCTAAAAAGTCCAGATGAAGAGCTTTTTATAAATAAGAGCAGCTTTATGAAAAATAGCAAAAAGATGACAGGTTATGCAGTAACCATGCAGGATAAGGTGGTCGAGGCAAAGGCCCCGCCAGCAGATGTGTCATCACAAAAAGCCAAACTTTCTGCACTAACAAGAGCCTTAGACCTGAGTGAAGAAAAAAAGTAATTATATGGACTGACTCTAAATATTTATTTAGTGTTGTCCACGCCCATGGAGCCATCTAGAAAGAGAGAGGACTTCTAAATACTCAAGGTAATCAAATCAAACACACTGAACAAATACTTGCCCTCTTAGAGAGCATTAAGAAACCTGCAGAAGTAGCTATGATGCATTGTAGAGGTCACCAAAAAGGGAAAATCACTCCAGAATTAGGAAACTGCTTTGCTGATAAAGCAGCAAGAAGCATTGCAGAAAAAGGTATTCTCACAGTAATTCCACAAAAAGAGATTGATTTATCAGGCTTCATCCCAAAATATAACCAAGAAAACCACAAACTAATCAAGTTTCTTAAAGCTGAGGTCACAGAATGTGGGTAGGCTGTTACACCAGCAAAGCAGGTTGTGGCCCCACCCCAATCCCGCGAGAGCTAGCTCGAGGAGAACACAGAACCACACATTTAAGGGTTGAAAACCTTCTAAAACATCTGAAAATGCAGTAATAGGAAAGGGAATAACTGACATAATACAATCAGTGGTTAGCAAATGTGAAGTCTGCTGTAAAAGCAACCCTGACACAAGGAAAAGAGTTATATTAAGAGTAACAAAAACAGGGGATCTTCCTGGAGATTACTGGTAAATAGATTTTGCAGAGTTACCATGCAAGGAAGGATACTGGTACATACTGGTATTAGTTGACACCTTCAGTTGATGGCCAGAGGCTTACCCATGGCCATCAACAGCCAAGGAAGTGTTGAAAATTTTGCTCAATCATATAACTCCAAGGTTCGGGGTTCCCTTGGGCATGTCATCAGATAGAGGACCACACTTGGTTGCAACAGTGGTTAGAGAAGTTACCAGGATTTTAAGAACTAATTGAGATCTGCATATACCTTATAAGACCCCAAGTGAATAGTAAAGTCAAATATATAAATAGGACTCTAAAAACACAAATTAGCAAAATTTGTCTGGAAACATCTATGACATGGGTTCAGGCCTTGCCTATAGCTTTACTGACAATCTGCATACAACCAAGGCAGAATGATAGCATCAGTGCCTATGAAATACTGTATGGCAGACCATATCAGATTCCACATATTCCAGGTGAAATTCACACGAAGGAGAAACTGAATTTACAGAGATATCTAATAGCTTTAAGTTCCACTTTGCAGAAGCTCCAGCCTTACTTCATGTTATTCAGACCCATAAGACTAGACACACCTGCACACCTCTTCCAGCCTAAAGACTGAGCCTATGTTAACTGGTGAGACCATGATCCTCTACGAGCCAAATGGTGAAGACCATTCCAGGTTCTGCTGACCTCTCTCACTGCAGTCAAAATTGCTGACAAGGGGCCCTAGATTCACTGTTCCAGAGTTAAGAGAACTTCTGCTCCTGAAATAACTGTAAAAACAGAGACTGATG
>VWYP01005113.1:234505-265103 GCA_013400435.1 Pycnonotus jocosus | reverse complement strand
ATACATTTTGAATGAGAATTTATAGAATTTATCCTAATTATCCTACTTCTCCATTTAGTGTTCAGTCCAAATCTCACTCATCTTTATAAAAATGTTTCCATTAATTTCTCTTCTTGTGGTTTCACATTGGAGGCATTCAACCTGGCTCACTTAAAATGGCAAAAATTTCTGCTCTCATACTCTGCATTTTGGAGACTGGATGTTTGGGTTGTGGTTTCTGATGAGTTTAGATCAGCCACATCTGCCCCTGCATTTAAGTTAAAGATGTTTCATAAAATCCTGTTTTCATAATTTATGTGAGTTTCACTCATCTCTAAATAATTGTTTAATATAATTAGTTCTGTTTTATCTGTCACTGATATTTTTTATCTGTTTTGTTTTACAGTCCTTTATGATGTGCTATGCTGAAAGTAGTTTTCTAAATAAAGATTGAGTGCTCAATATTTTCCATTAAATAAGATATGGCCTTCAAAAGAACATAAATATAAATATAAACATAAATATAAATAATATAAACATAGTAGTATCATATATCTGTTTAAATTTAGTAGATCCATTAACTTATTCTTTTCTGGTGCTTTGGACACATAAGACAATTTTTGGGTTCATCAGATAAATGTAGGCAAACATTTAGTTCTAAAATTTTGGTTTTCTGCCTAAAAGGAAGAAGGTTTAACTGTTAAGGAAAAACTCAGTTTTCAAGGAGGTTCTTTTTTAAAATTATTTTGTGTTTCTTTTTCTAATTACTTCTGTTGCTGCTGTTACTAATCAGCTTGTTTCGCATCATGCTAAACAGCACAGCTGGAGAATTTGCTCACTGATTGAAAGTATCATGTGAGCATAGAGAGTGGGCACCAGTGGGACTGCAATGGAAATGACTGCAAAGAGATTTCAAAGGTATTATAAGAAGGCAACGATTTTTTTTGGCATTTGGGAATGCTTGAGGAAGTGAAGAAATTAAAAAAAAAAAAACCAAAACAACAGCATGGGAAGATTAGGAAAGGAAAAATGTATCTGAGGAATAAGAGCAAGAAAGGGAAGGTATTTGTTTATGCCTGGACAGTCAACTTAGCAAATGTGGCTCAATGGCTGTGGAAGCAGCAAATGCTATATTAAAGATGGAAAGCTTCCATAATGACCAGGAAAGAAAAAAAAAGGAAAAAAAAAAAAAAGAGAGAGAGAAAGATAGGAATGTATTGTAAAACAGTCATTTGAATTTATCCCTGTTGTAAACAGTTATAAAACCCACAGCAGAATTAAATTTCCTGCTGTTGTAGAAATAACACCTGTGTTTCACAGGCAATGAATTGTACCATGGGGCTGTAGGCAGTGGCCTGTCTGGAGCAAGGAGTGACTCAGGCTTAAGGCAACAGCACAACATGCACAGAGAAAACAGAAAGACAGTACTTCACTGAGTTGCTTTCAGACATGTACAGCTCTTTTAAAAATACTTCTACTGTATCCAAGAGTTAGTGTTACTTTATGGCTTCAGCTCCTGCCCAGGTCCAATCTCTCTTTCTTGGCAGAAGTGTTCTGACAGCTAAACAAAACAAGTTTTTGCTATATCTAGGTGTTTGGGTCATAAGGAAAAGTACTAAGAAAATAACATGAAGCAAAACTGAGGGGAAATTTAGGGAAATTATTGTGGTTTCTTTTGTACAGGAGAAATCAGTAGGACTGCCTATAATTCACATTTCTTGACATTTCCTTTCCAACAGCAGGTCTCTGTTTTCATTTCCTTTTAACTTTGCCAAACTTGGACTGTGAAGGCTGAACTTTTTTTACCAGCTTCTGGGAATGGAATGCTTTATTTTGTTAATAAAATTTTAACATTAAGGTTTTTCTTTTCAGCTCCTGAGAAGGAAAGAAAGGGAAGAGAGAGATAGTTTCTGTGGTAAGGAACTTTGATGCTTGGCACACCAACCAAAAAGCTTGTCAGGTCCAATTCTGTCGAGGATGAACTTTGCGCTGTCCCTGAAACTGTCTAAATTTGGCAAATTGTCAGGGCTTTGAAAAAACCTCCCCTTTAATGTTCTCAGTGTGGCTGTGGTGGACATGAGTGCTGCAGCTCTCATCTGTGTGTGTCTCCACCGCAGCTGCCTGGGCTGGACCCAACCCATCTGCTGCTGCTGCTGCTTTAGCCCCTGGGAGGCTGTGGGGCCTCTCCTCCACCAATGCACTGTGCTTCTCCTGCTGCTGCCCCCCAGGTAGAAAGGACAGAGAGATTTGATTTAAAAAACCCAAAACATTAAAATGCTGGAAATGTCTGGGATATCATGGAGAGTAGATTAGGATAAGCAGCTTGGGAAGAGTAGCCCATGTCAGGGACTCTAAGAAAAAACAGGAGACTCAAGGATGAACAGACTAGGAGCAAGGGATGCAAATGAAAAGTGGAATTGGGAGGTAGGAGACATAAATCCAATTAAGAGCTGAAGAAAAAGTAGAATACCATATACTGAAGGACAAAAAGCTTCAGGCAGAGGAAGGGATAAAACTCTCCCTCCACAGTCTCAAGTGAATTGTGTAAACATGGAAAGATCAGGTTGGGACTCTGGGGGGAAACTAGAAAGAAAAGTTTGAACAAAAGGACGTTGGTGCTGCATTGAAGACCCCTGAAAAACAGAATTGGAGCTGTAGTGCAAACAGATGTGTATTGATTGGTGTGAAAGCCTTGGACACCCTCACTGGGACAATCCAAAAAGGAGGGGTCAGATCAAGGAGGATATAAAATGCCCTGGTACAACTACTTCCAAGAGAAAGAAAAGACAGGTGATAGCTGTAGGCAATTCCCTTCTAAGGAGAACAAAAGGCCTAATATACTGTCCAGGCCTGGGTGGAGGACATCACCAGGAAACATTCTAGCCTGGCACAGCCCTCAGACCACAACCATTACTGATCTCCCACATAAAGGAAACAATATAGAAGTGATTTCTTGTAGAACAAGTGCAAAATCTGATCTGAATAATCAACTTTCGTATCAATCTTCACAAGAAGATTTTAAAATTTTTAATGGCTTCTTTTTATTGTGGGTATTATTTAACCATATGGTTCCGCTAGTGAAGCAAATTACTTGTTAGGTTTGGGAGCCAGAAGCTTATTTGCCAGAAGAAATAAATCTAAAAACTACAGAGCAAAGATTATGCATATAACACACACTGACTGATGGAAGGAAAAACATTTTCTTTTCATATACACAAACATGGCTATTTTAACATCTCTCTTGCAGTTCCCAAGACCATTCCCAACAATGTGGGATAATAAGCAACAACTTCTGTCTCAGTCCAAATTCTCCCCAGGTTTTGGGTGTATGGTTTTGGCCCAGCCAAAAGGTCAGCTTTTAATTTTTGCACTTGAAATCATGGAAAACATAAAGAAAACAAATGAAATACAAAAAAATGGAGCTTGAGAACAAAACACTTCATCAAATAAATAACATGTCAGACCTTAGAGTCCGCTGACTGTGGAGAATGTTAACAGCATTGGCTATACTAGCATTACTTCCACCAGCAGGCAGACTTCTTACAAATATGATCTTTCAGCTATTTCATTAACCTCACACTCCCACACATGAAATTGAATCTTAAAGGTCATGTTTAATGTGTTCAGTGTTTTCATATCATTCTAATTCCAAACCTCAAGCTAATTCTTATAGAATAACTCTATTTACTAAATTTCCACCTTAAATTGTTTATGCTTTAAATACATTTTTACTAGAATATTTCATTTTTATTCTAAAGTATTCATATTTTCTATTTTAATGGTAAGATTTCCTATTAATTTCTTGGTTTTCTTCAGTCAAGAAAAAAATTATTTCTATAGACAAAGGAAGTAATTTTAGGAGAAATCCATCACAGTTACTAACAGAGACTGTTGCTATAAGTAATGCAGAGATATTTTTAATATACATAGCAATGCATGATTGAAATTTATTATTAGTAGTAATACTTTTTTTTTTTTTTTTTTTGCATAAATGTGTTAGGTTTGCATGGCAATGTTTAGGGAGCAGGGGTGTTACAGGGGTGGGTTCTGTGTGAAACTGCCAGAAGCTTCCCACACATCCAGCAGAGCCGATGCCAATCTGCTCCAAGATAGACCTGCCACTATCCAAAGCTGAACACTTCATCCACAGTGGCAACCTCTTGGATAACAGATTTAGGAAAGGGAAAAACCCTGTGCAACAGCAGCCAGAGAGCAGAGTGGAAATATGTGAGAGAAACAGCTCTGCAGACCCTAGTGTTGGTGAGGATGGAGTAGAAGGAGGTGCCCCAGGTACCAGAGCTGAGATTTCCCTGCAGCCCCTTGGTGCAGCCCATGGTGAGGCAGCTGTGCCCCTGCAGCCCATGGAGGGCCACAGGGGAGCAGAGAAACACCTGCAGCCTGTGGTGGACCCCACCCTGGAGCACCAGGATGCCCACAGAAACTGTGACCCTGTGAGAAGCCAGCATTGAGCAGGCTCCTGGCAGGACCTGTGGCCTCATGGAGAGAGGAGCCTGTGTGGGAGCAGATTTGCTGACAGGACTTGTAACCACTCGAGGAACTTCTGTCAGAACATGTGATCCTGAAGGACTTTGCTCTGCGGGAGTGACCAGCACCGGGGCAGAGTGTGAAGAAACACAGCCCATGGGAAAGAGCAGGGAAAGAGTGTGAGGAGTCTTTACCCTGAGGAGAAAGGAGAAGCAGGGGCAGCGTGTTGAACTGATCACATCCCACATTCTCATTTCTCTGCCCTCTGGTGGGGTAAGAGCAAGGAAAAATTTGGAGTAAAGTGGAGCCCCTGAAGAAAAAAGGGGTAGGGGAAGGTGTTTTTTAAGATTTGGTTTTATATCTCATTTCCCTGCTCTGATCTAATTGTTATTAAATAAAACTAATTTCCCCAGGACAAATGTGTTTTCTAATCATGGGAATAGATGAGTGCACTCTCCATGTCCTTATCTTAACCCATGAGCCTTTCATTATGTTTTCTCTTCCCTTCTGTGTAGAGGAAGGGAGTGATAGAGAGGCTTTGGTGGACACCTGGCATCCAGGTGGGGTCAATGCAGCACAGTAATCTAGCCCTTGTCATCTTTCAAATTGATGCCTGCCTGATATCAAGTATTCTGACATCTGAGACTTTAAAGATATTTTAGTGCCAAATTCACAGTAATGAAAGTGATTTTCCTAAACTCTGATTTTTTGTTGAGAACTTTAAATGTTCGTTTTCCATATTTCACTTGTCTATTTAGGCTGCCTTAGTTACTGGTTGCAGTTTACTATCGCTTACCTGTTCAAGTAAGTGAACAAGATACTAGGGAGTGAGGTAAATAGGACTGGCTTTCAGCTTTGACTTTGATCACCTATTTGTTTAAATTTAAGGTGCTTTTATTTATTTATTTATTTAAAATTAATGGACTTCATCTTTTTTGATCTTAATTTTTTTCAGCATAAGAGTATGCATCAGAATCTGTTCATCTACTCACAACTCTAATAGTGGCAATGCAGAATAACTGTTATTAAAGCTGTTATTTAAGCAGATCTTAGGTAAGTGAATTGAAATTAACTCAGCTTATTGTTTTGTAAGATGATTTATGAAACAGACTGAAGGGAAGAAAGTAATTAAAGCAATATACAGCCCTCTAAAGTCATATAGTCAAGAATACAGATTCTTAGTGGTTATGGACAAAATGTAGGAAATGCAGTAAGAAAATAATTTGGCTGAAGTCAACAATTTAAACTGGAATGGACATTAAGGATGAGTGCAACAATCTAAAAAGGCAAACTCATAAAAACAGGCAGCTAATTAGCTAATAGCTAATTCACATGGAGGGGACACTGGCTGCAGCAAGAAATGGTGTGGTAGAGTATTAGGATCAAGAGGAAAACCAAAACAGAAAAAAATCTCTATTACTTATTGTAAGAGGATAGCTGATGTTATAGATAGACATTGTGAAGAAGGCTGAACTGCTTAATGTCTTTTTAGCATGCAATCACGTTATAATCACACTAATCCACTGACAAAGGGAAAGATCTCAACATTTGAGTGTGGGAGAAATATTGAGTCAGCAGAGGACCTTGAAGATGATTTGAGAGTTGGAGTAAAGGACACCCGAGCAGAAATTGGAGTGTTGAACGTGAGGAAGAAAGGACTAAAAGGCATTCTAACTACAGTCCTAGAGAGAAGGTAGAGCCAGTTCTTAGGATGCACAATGAGAGGATAAGGCCCCAAGGGTCAAGAGTTTAAATATGAGAAATTGTACTTGCTGGGAAGGAAAAATGATTCACCACAAGCGAAGGTGCCCAGGTGCTTTCTACCTTGTTTCTTGTTTCTGTTTTCTTGCCCTCACACAGCTGTGGTGAGAGATGAAAACTGCTGAGTAGTCAGAGCAGATATTGCAGTCACAGAACTAAGCTTTGAGCAATAAAGAAGTGCTAAATTATCTGAAAAATATAGAGACTTCAAGTCTTATTTTTGCACATTATTTTAGCAATAACTTCAACTGTTTGCACTTAGTATTTGAATATATTTTAGCTGTGATTATATTGTTACTTTATCAACAATTACAACATGTTTTCTGAAATCACAATATTATTTATTTATTGGTATTATGGGGGCATAGACTGTATCATGATGTCAGGTTTCAAGAATGCTGTCTGCTGAGGTGCTCCATGACCACCAGAGTGGCCATAAATGGGCTCCAATAGTAGGATGTAAGACAACCCAAAGATGCTGTGAGGACATGCAGGCAGTCTTGTTCCTTCTGCCATGTTAGAGTGTTCTGGAGAGTTCTGCTATTCTCCAACCTGAATCTATCCCACAGAGAGCAGTTCTCCACAAACAGCTACAATGTGGGTCACTCTTCCATGGGGTGCAGTCCTTCAGGAACAGTCTGATCCAGTGTGGGTCCCCCACGGGGTTACCTGTCCTACTGGGAAGCCTGCTAGGTTTCTGTCTAGCTGGGGGTTAGTGTAAGGCAAGCCTGTGTTCCAGCCACCATGCACCTTCTCTGAGCTGCCTTCAAGTGAAACTTGATGTAAACATTCTCTCTGAAAATACTGCCTTGTGTAGGGAAACCACACTTGGACAAGGAACGTGAAATGTTACAAAGATTGCCCTAAAATTAAAGGTGTGTTTTGAGCCCTTGTGTGTCAGAAGTTTGAGGAGGAGTAGTGCAGAGAAAAGAAAAGCTACTTTTAGGTTTTACAAACCCAGAAGATTTGGCTTTCACTGTCTAGTCCAGACCCTGAGAAATGAAGAATGGCAACATTAAAGTTGTTGATTACTTTCTCAGGGTCTGTATTAAAACTGATAATTTTCTTTTTCTGTCCTTGGCCATATTAGAAGGTGAATTTATAAACTCAGTACTTGGATGTTCATAAACCTAATTAATTCCAGCCCAAAGGTATAAATAATCAATACATTTGTATTTACTCTTAAGAAAACCTTCACCTTTCTTCTTGAGACCTTCACCTCCTGCTCTTCTCCCTTTGCTCCTCTAGAACACATACAGAAATCAGTCAGGTTTTTCTCTCAGGCTTTATGCTGCTAAATTTCAGTAGAAGCCAAACCTTTTGTTGTGTGTATTGTGTGTGCTTTTTGATGGAAAATCTCTGTTTATCCTCTTCTGAACCACATTCATTTTGAATTCACACTCTTTGAATATTTGGGTTTGAACCTTTCATGGGATTTTGAATTAGATCTCTCTTTTTCTACCTGAATATAATTTTTAAAAAAATTTTTTTACTGTTACCAAATTTCTCTAATCTGAGAGCTATAGCCTTTTTTAATGGTATTTAACAATGAGAACAGCTAGGAATATAAATATCAAATCAAAGCACTTCTTACCTTTATCTATAGTTTACTATTTTGTAGATTAAATAGTAAATTGCAATCTTACTGTGCCTCATGGTGAGCTTTTGAAGTGTTAGGTAACAACTATTTCAAATTTTGGGATGAGTTACTATTACCTGTTCTGAAGATAGCCTTGTTCATAGTTTAAATCCTTGAGGAAAATGATGAAGAGTTTACCTTCAGTACAAGAAAAAAAAGACTTACTTCAGATGTAAGAAATTCTGTTTGGCATTTTGCCTCTAAATTACAACATACTTTTGTAAAGCACTAACTTAATCTTCATTTGATCAATTATGCACCACAAGGGCAAGATACCGCAGTTAAAATTTATTTCTTTGTGCTTGAAAATACAAATTTCTGATGCCAAAGATAGTGAAAATGTTACTGTTCAGAATGTTTTGAGATTAGGAGCATGGGTCTAAGCATCATTGGCCCACTTCTTCAATGATTCAAGTTAGTGAGAAGTGAGAGAAAGCATCAATCAACATGCTAATGACATTTTCCTTCTGCTTGGCTAACTACTACCATTTAAAGGTGCATTACAAGGTAGAAAGGTGTTTGTATTCACCATGCACATTTGTATTTATGCATTTATGTGCATACCCATACATATATTAATTTAAAGTTTACATGAGACAGGTGGAGTTCTGTGAGGATGGAGTAGGAGCCCATTTTATCTCACCTGCAAATGAAGTACACTGTCTCCAAGGCCCGTCTTGTGAACTTTGTCACCTCTGCTGGGTGATGTTTGACCTGGTTGCTTTCTGCTAATTCCTGCTTTCATGACCGTGTACTGCTTTGTCTTCTCCCATTTCTGGAAGGCTGCTCAGCTAAAGTACTGTACTTATGTTATTCATAATCTTCACTTACATAAGTAACCTCCTATTTCTCTTCTGCAGAGGTAATGATCGATCATTTTCCTTCTCAAAACAGGACTTGTTTCCTGGTGTTTCTTATCAAATCTGCTGAAAATCTTTCTGAGCACAAAGAGTCTCTGACTGCAAAATGCCCTGAGTGACATCATTAATAAGAGTAATCAAGCTGAAGATTTATGTTTTTATAGCAAGCTTGCCAACTACAGAAGCTTAGAAAAGGAAAAGTGAATTCTGAGAAAAGCTATATAAAGTCCTCTGGAAAGCTGAAAATTAGTTGGTCAGATTATGGAGTTTTGTTACAACTCTAGGTTATAGAGTTTTTTAATAAGTCTTTCATTCATTAAAATGTTTTGTGGAGTCCTTCAGCCCACCTCATTCATATGTCCTTCTCCACAGTCAGATAGAAAAATGGACATGAACTCCCTTTTGCTGGGACTCTTTAAGGATCAGACCATAGACCTCCATTTCCTCTCATGCACAAAAGAAAATTGCTTCCACCTTTGTGTTTCTCTGGCAGGAGCAAGATGCTGGTCACCAACTTCTTCTCTCCCAGCAACAGCTGGATGGGTACAGCCTTTGGTGTGTTAGAGCTGGACCTCTCATGTGGGACTAAATAACACCCAGGAACTACAAACAAAATAAAGGATAAAATGTCCTCAACATATTTTGCATTTGCCAGAAGGCATCCTTCGAGAGGTCATAGCAAGAAATTGAAATTATTCTCCTGCCACAGCAGTAGTCATAACAATATGTTTTTTAGTAGTGAAGGAATAAAATGAGGAGGGAACAAAACTCAGAACTGATGACATCACACTTCAAAGGAAAACCTGCCAAATGGTAAGAACATGGTATGTTAAAATGGTACAAAATGTAATGGCTCCCAAAATACTGGACAGTGATTAATTGACTGGGTGGTGAGGCACCAGCTTGGATAAGGACATTAATCACTGCAGCAGCATGTCTGTCACACACTCCTTTCTGTGCACTACCCCTCCTTTTGATATCTAGAGATGCAGGACTGCTAGACAACCATTGATAAAACGTGGTTGGGGAGGGGGAAACATAACAGGACCACTCATCACTGTCCAGTCACTCTGCCAGGAAAGTTTCTGCCTCAGGATTTGCAGGCGTGCCTTTTCTCCCCTTGATGCAGACAACAGCAACGCACTTCTGTCCCCTTCTGTCTCAGCTTTGCTGTCTCTTTCCTGCTTCCCCTCTGATGGGGCACTGAGCTGGCCCTGCTCACACAGCAGCAAGGGCTGGACGATGATGACTGCTTCTGCACAGGGAGCTCCCATTACTTCTGTGAAATTACTGAGACATGCTGAAGGGAGGAGGAGGTTAAATAAATTGTGTTTACAGGTGAGGGCTGGGAGACCAGGAGACATGAGAGTAGACAGTTGCATGTGCTAGAGAAAGATATTTACATGGAAGAGATCTACAGAGAACAGCCTGGAAACCCATATTTTATCCCCAGAGCTTCTCAGATTTTACAATACAGTGGTATTAATGTCATGGTTTTGGGTTTCTTTTTATTTTAAAGGAAAAAAAAANTTTTATCCCCAGAGCTTCTCAGATTTTACAATACAGTGGTATTAATGTCATGTTTTGGGGGGTTTTTTACTTTAAAGGAAAAAGCAATTCATACTATGCATATGTTCTAGCAAGGGATTAGTTGTCAGGATATTTGAATATTTATAAATGGACTAATAATGCTAATAATTTATATGATTTCAAAAGTCTTAACGAACTTAGTCTCTATTCCTCTGTTATGCTTTCTGGAAAGGAAATATGACAACTCTTCCCTTAGAGAATCTATCAGTCTCTGGTCAGGCACATCCTCTTCTGAAGGCAGGGGGATACTCAGCTGAGGCCTGTCAGATTCTGGCCATAATATGCTAGTATAAGCAATCCATGTGAATTAAAAATGTTCTGGATGAGGCAAACAGAAATGTTTAGCTTTGTAATCCCACATAGGATAATATCTCAGATGGAGTTTTCCTGACTGAGCTTGTGATTTCCAGCAGAGAATTCAGATCCTGCTTTCCAGATGGGATGACTGAATGTGGTTCAGAGAAAATATGAAATCGTTTGAAAGATGAACAAAAGTAATTTGATTAATTTTTCATCCAAATAAGGCAGTAACCAAACAGAGTCAGTTGTGCTGTGTGCTTTATATAAGCCATATTTTGATGCAGGATCTTTTATAGTGATATCTAAGCAGCAGAACATCAGATAAAATAGAAGAGAAAGGGCCTGGCTTTCTGGCAGACATGGGTTACTCCAATTGACACTTTATTATTTCAAAAGCAATCGATATGCCAGATTGCTAGATTTGGGGGTGACTATCCATTATTCATAGTCCTCTGATGGAGGGATGGTAACTGGAGATGATGCCAAGAGAGATGACTCAGATTCAGATCTAGGTTCAGATTCCAGCCTGCTCCCAGCCTCAATGCAGCTAATGTGCTGGAAGCATGGCTTGAACCTCATCAAACTGTGAGGAGCTCCAGGCTTCCAGCAGTCAATCATTAGTTGTGTGATAGTCACAAAACAAACAAACAAGCAAACAAATCTGTTTTCACACAAATGCTTCCAGTAACAGAAACTAGTAGAAGAGAAATCTGAGACCTATCACGTGTATTCTAGGGTTCCTTCCTAGTCAAAATGTTTTCAGTTTGCTTGAAGTGCTTGCAGGTGTTAAGTGCAAAATTTTACAGTAGTGAAATGTGGCTTGATGTAGCAGGAATAATTTGAAAGGCTGGGAAAAGAAGCAATAAATGTATTTTGAAGGTACTGCATGGGGGCATAACTTCTGATTACATGTGAGTTTTTGAAATTTTTTTCTTGTTTACTGAAGGTTCAATAATGTTCAAAGCTGCATCCAGCTGCAGGACTGTTTGGTTTCTCTGTCATGTAAATGTGACTGCTATGATGCTTTACCTCTTTCTCTCTTGCTCTACCTCACATAATCTGCACTCAAACGTTTTTTAGGTCACCCAACTAAATGGTTATGAAAGCTATAAAGGAGGTGAACAGGCTTTTTATTCCTTACTTGAAATGTTTGCCATTCCCATTTGAAGTCAGATGAAACAGTATTTCATACACATCGGTGAGAATCTGGCCGTGTCTGGGGAACTGAGTGGAAATATTCTTGCTTTAAAAATCAGCTACAGACATGTTCAATTTTGTTAACATTTGGTCTCTGCAAACAAAAAAATTACTACATGTATAATTTCTTTATAAAAATGTTAATTCACAAAAAAACCCCCAGAGATACCACAGTTTCAGAGGTATTTTCAGAGAACAGAATACATATGAGTAGAATAGTCATTTCAATATAAATAATGAATTTCAAATATGTGAAAAAAATGGAGACAATGCTTGTCAGTTCTTCAACTGGACTGTTCATCAAAGAGTTATAGATTATATTGTAGAGAAAATGGGAAATAAAAGTGTAAATAATGTATTAAACAAAAAGTAGCTGAATATATTTTCTATGGAACAACAGCATCTCTTCATAAAATGTGAATGTGGCTACCATTGTATATTGAGACTGATATGCAAGATCTGGAGGGGTCAAACCACAAGGCTCATCTCTTTGATATCTGACTTTTATCATAGCTGGCTCTTATACATATGAGTAGAATAGGATATGTACACATAACATTCTCTGATAATAAAAAGAAAATTCTATTTAGCAAAGTTTGTGTGAAAGTTTCTATTATGGACAAAATAGAACAGAACAATAGAACATAGCTAACCATTAAAGTACCAAAAACATCATATCACAATAATCATGCAACCTATCTGGCACTTATAATGCAGTGGATTACTTAAATCCATATTATCCCCATTCCAGAAGTATGATGTGATGTACTAAGCACTTCAAAGTCATCTGAAAGGCTCTAATTTTTGACAAATCTATTGCATTGCTGTTTATCTACTTGAATGTCTGAATGGAAAAAATTTCCATGATCTCAAACCAGCTTTGATTGTTTGTCATGAGAGTGCTATGCACCTATTTGCTTAAGTAGGATTCTCCATATCATATTTGAGCAGAAATCTGATTTTCTACTGTTATGTAAATGAAGCATGAATTTTTTGAAAACATTGATAATCACAGACACAGACTATATTTTGGAAGTAATAGTTTTTGATTTATTTTAGTCACCCATCACATGTTCATTAAATTAATCTGCCATTGGAGGAGATATTGCAGGTGCAGTGTATAATCACCTGTACAAGGTGTTCAGCTATTAAGGGGGTGGGGTTCTAGGGTTTATTTTCTTGTCCATATTTGTCCTGTCCTGACTGAAACTTTCTCATTGTGTGTACAAGATATCACTACTTCAGTCACTGCTAGTAGTAAATGAAGTATGTTCACACAACTTTCAGAATAATTTTGATGAAATTTTTGCTATAGTCAATTTATGGTCCATTTTTTTCACAGTTCCCATATCACCATGAATACTCACTTTAGATGGATGTTAAAGAAGAGATTTTTCTTTCCATTAGGGCATGTACTTGACCTTCTTCTGGGAATGTGGGTCCTTTGTTTTCTTCCCTGCTGTTCCCTAGGTGAGTTTCCATAGCATTTAACAAGTATCTGTGGATAAATTTTATTGTTGCATTAGCTCAGTGGTATTTTTTCCTACTAATTCTGAAATGTATGTTTACACCTTAAATGAGCTGGATCAGAACACTGGTCTGTGCTCTGCCAGGTGTGTTGCAATGCCCCACTTCACACCACTGTGCCTCAAGAAGAGTGGTGACAATCCTTTGCAGATGTTTACACTGTGATCGTACAGCCCCTGGTTTGTTTTGTTACAGTTCTGATGTTCTCACTCCCTCCATGTATTCCACACACACTGCTGCAATTGTTGCAATGAACAATTTGCTGACTGAGCCCAAAAATCAGTCTAGTGGCAGACTAAAGGGAGGTACTGAAAAATTTTGTCACTCTTACCGAGCCGGGGATGTGGTCCAGAAGCAACAGCAAGGGATTATTCTATATTGCCTTTTCCTCCTTGTTCTTGGTGGCTCCTAGGAACTCCCCAATCAGTGTTGCCAGACTTTTTAACAATTAGTAATATGTTTGATCCTGTTATAGCCTGCACAGCTGTAGGCAGGCTAATTTTCAGCTGCCTGCTAACAAAATCCCAGGTCTCACAGGCTGGAGCAGGTTTCTCTGACTCCAGGCTGCGTGCTGGAGCTTGGCAATAGCCAAACTACCCCACTGCAATCTGCTCAGGCTCACCAGCTCGAGCAGGCAATTTGCTGTCAATCTCAAACAAAATATAGCCTTTGAATTGCCACTTCAAGTATCCCAACACATGTTTTAATTCTTCCAAACACAATATCATTCAGCTAGGTGCAAAACATAGTGCTTATTGTAACAGGAGGAGGAGTTGCATCCTGGAAAGTTGCTAGTCAAGAGAATTTAGACAATTATGGTAGGAAAATATGGGCTCTGAAGTGACACTTAGATGGCTAAAATAATTCTTAAGGAGTGTCAAGAAAAATAGAGAAGCATTGCAATATCTGAAAATAGCTTTAGAGATACCATTATCAGAATCCCATGTTGGAGACTGTTTTCATTTTTTAAAAAGCTGCTGAAAAATTGGTGAAAGAAAAGAATGACAAGAGTTTTGAACATTGAAAAACACACTGCTCTGACAAGGTGTTTCTTGTTTATGCAAGAAAAGTTAAGAGATGATAAAAAATATCTTATGCTGGGAAAAGATTTTTAACTGCTGGGAGTATGGAGAGACAATAAATCTAAAGGTCACAGATTCAAGATCTTTATATTCATGACAGAAAGAAAGTTAAATATTGAGCAAAAGAATGGAAAACTGTGGTGGAATCTAAAATTTTGGAAATTAAAAATCAAAATTACCATCTAATAAACATGCTAAGTTCAAGGCAAACCAGTCAAGAATTGGTGGATAGAATTTTGCAGCTGATGCTAGGGAAATATTCATAAATGCTTTAAAAAAGATGTGTGGTTCAAGAGCAGGAAGGCCCCAGAGAACTGCAGAAAATGGTCACCCTGTTCCACTGATCTCCACAGGTCTATTCCTTTAGTTGCCTGCAGCTAAAACAGCCAGAGTATCAGATTAGCTTTGCCACCTTCTATTCTAAGAACACAAACAAATCAATTTATTTCTGACAGCAACACAGATTCACCATTTGAGTAAGTTTTTTCATGGACATGAAGTATGTGTTATACTACGCACTGCAATATCCCACAGGTGATGGAGATAGGGATGATCTGTCAGGACACATAAACTCTGACATGCAAGGCAATAGTCCACGGACAAAAACAGAGTTGTGGCCAGAATCACACTTGAAATCACCAATTAAATTTAAAAACTCTGAAGATTGGAAGCATAATACAGAATATGGTATAATACTTGAAGAGGATTAGAAGGAGAAAGTGCTGGGATCACCAACACAAGCATGTGGTCTAGTTTTGCTTCTATAGTGGAACATCAGATTCGGGAAGGTTTCCTCTACAGATTTACTGTAGGAAGTGTTCAAAGGCTTGTGCTGGTCTTTTTCACATTAGGGGTTGATAAGCAGAGCTCAGTTTTCATACAAAGCTTAGGCTAAGAGACTTTTTAAAGTAAACAGCACTTTTTCTAATACCTCTGAAAAATTCTGTGCTTTAGTATACATAACATAGATATCTTGTGGTGATTTGGACTGTCATAACACCGTCAATCTTTGAAATATTGTCTGCATATATAAAACAAGACCAAAACAAACCAAAAAAATTCTACTAGTTCTTTATAGCTGCATTGCTGCAAGGATTCTTGGCAAAAAAAAAAAAAAAAAAATCCCAAGCAATTTTATATTCACATGTGCTCAGAAAAACCTAAAAATATGTCTATGAACACTGTCAAATAGATTTCTTTGCACAAGGGAATGTTAAACAATATGTTGGCTATTAAGTCAATTAAGGGCAAAGAAATAGCTGCTTCATTGTTAGAAAAGTTTTGAAACATGTTTTCTGAAAAATGCCAAAAAAGAATTGCAGTGTGACAGTGATTGGGACGGGATGTGCTAGAGGCAGAGCTAGAGCTTCCACCAGTAAGTAATATTGGAGACCTGAGTATGAAATGAACATCTAATAAGATTTCATAGTAGAACTTCAAGTCTCAGATCTCTCTCTTTGTAGAGAAAAAAAATCATAAAAAATGTTTTGTTGAGGAATTACTTAAATCACCTTCCAACCATTGCAGTCAAATTTCACTTTAAATTTGAAATTTCTGAGTAAATTCTAAGCTTTGTGTAATTATAGACTGGTTCATGGAGTGAGGATGAAGTAGCAGGTGCTGGCAAACTATTCACTAAAGGGTAAATGCTGGAAAAGATACAAAAATACTTGCTGGTAAATTTCTCTGTAATATTTGATATGGACAAGCCTGTCTGCCCAGTGTATGGATGCAGAGTTTGGGGCCTGAAAACCTCTCCAGGAGTCAGTGTTTGTGGGTTGCACAGGTGTCCTTGGAGCATTGTCTCATGGCTCAATGCCTGTTGGTCCCAGCAATTCTGCTTTGCAAGGACTGCTGTAACTTAGTGCCAAATGACACTTATTTTTAAACATCAGGTTTGAATAAATAAAATAAATAGTGTCAATGTCATTGTCTATGGAATAAGTTGCTACTCACAGTAAATAAGAATTTCAGTTTGGTAATAATAAAACAACCAATTTGTCATGAGTAGTAAAAGGAATTCAAAATTATTAACACAAAGTACAGATGAATTTCACATTTGTGCTAACCTTGGAAGTTGTCAAAGCAGATCTGGCTTTGATAGTTTGAATTCTATTGATACAGATATGTTGAAACAGCAACTTAAGGGTCTTCCATGCTGGGACACCCTGTGCTGTAGAATCATAAATAAACACCCATATTTTTACAAAGATTGTCATCCAGAGGATGACATATCACAGTGCATAGATGCAAACCAGTCCAATTACTAAGCAAGTGACCAAAGTCAAAGGTCCCTGAAATAGGCACAAAGCAGTGCTGCTAAATTCAAGACATTTATCAAACTGTCTCACAGAAGTACTGCTAATCTAAACGTGTCTGGTTTTAAGCGCTGGTAATTTATTTGGCTGTTTCATCACTTGTGAAGTTTGTGCCATTAGTATTTAATCATCTTAGATTCATAATCATCTTCCTTTCCTGCAATATAACTCAAGGACAATAAAGTCCTGCAGTTTTGTCTTTGTGCTTCCTTTTCCCCTTCAGTATCGACTGCTGAAGAAGCACTTCAAAGATACCGAGTCCTGCCCTCTGCAAGGCTGTAACTTTTAGCATTGTGAAGGCATTTTCACTCAGAAAGGCTGAACTTAATTTAGTTATACATCATCATATTTTCCTTGTTAAGTTTCTTTATTTTTCTCCTTCAGGTCTCTCTAAGTTGATGCTGGGAGTGATGTCTACTGAAATTCAAACCAAAGGCTCATAAGATAATACATATATGAGTATTAAATATTTCAGTTTCTCTGGGCAGTACCTTTATGCTGATTCTTTGAAATGTCAGTGCAGATTAAATCAGTTATTTTGTGTTCCTTTGGAAGAGAGGTGTCTGCCTGGGAGTTAGTAATGACTGCAGGAAAGAACAGCAGTTTGCTAGGTTGCAGAGAGGAACAGAGGAAAGATGGACAGGTTCCTAGGCTTGGGAACATGTCCTGAGCCATTCCCAAATATTTGGCCTATTGGTACTGAGTGTTTGACAGTCCTACAGGAAAGGACAAATTATTTTTAACAGAGTAAGCCACATGCAGAGGTTGAAGGGGAGAGGATATAGTATCCTCTGTTCCCCAGAGCTCCCAGAGGGCTCCCTGCAGAATGCAGAAGGCAAATCAGAGACAGACCCTATTTTGCAAGATGCTCCACCTTTGTCACCACATATAAAGATGGTAATTTTGAGAAAACTCATACTGCATTTTCAATTGCAGCAAAAACTTATTTCTTAGGGAAAAAAAAAAAGAAAAAAAAAAATAAGAAAAACTAGAGGAAAACCTAGTGGAATCAAAGTCCATTTGAGAATATGTTGCCCAGATGCCAAGACACCAACAGAAGGACTGTGCAGAGATAAGCAGTTTCCATGAGTAATTCAGACCAAAAATGATAGAAGGTTTATCTCACCAGTGTCACATGTTCAAAGCTTGTGAACACAACTCAAAAGGTTAATATGGACTTTTGTTTTGGGAACTTTACTTTGACTCAATCTACTGTAAATTGCATCTTGTTCCACTTATGGTTCTTGGTAACAGAGTAGACTTAAACAACTTTTTCCTTGACCTCAATTGAAAATAAAGGCTTAAGGGAAAAATGTCAGTTATTAGAAGTGACTCACTGACATTGTGTTAGCTTTACATGACTGTCAGGCACAGTGTTGAGAATCAATTGGTAAGACTCCTAATGTACGTTTTTAGGACAGCCTTACGTAGCATACTTTTAAAGAAACATTGATCTTTTCTTTCCTAAAAATGTTACAAATACTAGGGAAAAGGTGAATCCCATCAGAAGCTGAGAGTGGAAACAGAAGAAATGCAGACTACTGCTGTTACCAAAAAGGATGAGGAAGCATATAAGTATTATCAGATGCCAGATAAATTCTTGTCTGTTGTTTTAAGACTCCTGTAAGTATTCTTCATGTGTGAAAATATTTAACCCCTCATTCAAGGAAAAATCTCAAGCTTCACAAGTTTCAGAATGCTGATGTAAAATTGACTTGCTTTTTTATATTGATTTTTTTTTTAAATTAGCTTTGAGCTGTTCTTTTAATCAGAACAGCTAGACCACATTTGTGAACTGTGAACGTAAGAAACTATTTGGGCAGTGAAAATAGCTTGAGAAACATCTATTTCTTATCAACTGGGAGGTCTCTTTCTCTGAATAAATTCCTAGAAGTGTGGAGAAGACAAGTACCAATTTTCACTCTTTATTGTTCAGGTTAAAAAAGATTTACATAACACTGTCATTTTGTTGCACCAGTTTGTAATGATTGATAATACCCATTTAGATAATTTCATTCTATGCAGTGATTAAAATGTGTAAGCTTTGTAAATCATATCTGATAGATGCTTCTTCTACTAAGAAAAACACAATTCATTCCAGCCTACTTTTCAGGGCTAGTTTATGTCCAGATGTATAAAGGTGTTTAGAAATATCTGTGACAATGAAAAACTTTTAAAAATGCACACCTGCCCTACTTCTGTGGGGAAACATCACAAAAAGATCTATTGAAGAGTTCAAACAATATCATAACTAATGCTTTTTCACTGTTGGATATATTCTTGCTTGTTTTCTGCTTTGCAGTGAGTGAACCTTCCTTATTTGGAAAATAAAAATCTTGATGCATCTATCTGGATTTTTAAAGATGTCTTCTATATGCTGCTCAATACACAGGCAGCTTAGACATTTTGCATGTTTCCATTTGAGGTGGTCAAACCCTTTTCAGACATCTGGCCCAAAGGCACAGATCATCTGACCCATCCTGGTATTACCAAGCATGAAACATGACCATTTTAGTTTCAGCATGATGCCAACAACAATAACAGCAATTTAATCTCAGAAACTGCAACTCAAGAAATGCCATGCTTGCTGTTGACCTACCTGATAGGGAGTCTGGAGTCACTAGACTTCATATAGGTGCTTAAGGATCCCAAATTTAGTTTCTTTAGATCTAGGGATCTAGGCACCTTTTTAAAGTGCTTTGTTGTGGGAATGTACAGAAGAATATGTTGGGCTGATTTCCTTCACTACACCCCAGATGGGAGCAACCATCTAACTCAGTCTCTTGTCAGCTTGAAATGTTTTGGGACATAAAATTTAAGATATCTAACCTATATAACCTATAATGTAGTACAGCTCACAAGACAAGTTTGGTACCATAGATACAATTATACATTAATTACTCTCCTTTCTAATGTAAAAATAAATTTGTGTGTAAACAAATTCTTCCTACCTCAGAATGCATGCATCTGAATGCATACTTGCAGAGCATTTGAGAAGACAGATCAGATTACTCTTAATCAATCCTCATTCATCACAATCATTTGATTGGATAAAATCACTCTCATTCATCCTACAATGTTTCTGAAAGGAAGCAGTGCTTAAACTGATGCATAGCAATCTCAGTGAAATTCATAATTGATTAG
The DNA here is from genome assembly GCA_013400435.1 of Pycnonotus jocosus. Lineage (NCBI taxonomy): Eukaryota > Metazoa > Chordata > Aves > Passeriformes > Pycnonotidae > Pycnonotus > Pycnonotus jocosus. Next base: position 245,221 of record VWYP01005113.1, on the reverse strand, counting down.
CCTGTGTCAGTACATCAGAGGTTTTATTTGCCACTTCATTTTCAGCAGGCTTGTCAAAACAAATTAGATTTTAACTACTTGCATCATGACAATATGTAGTGTCAATATACATTTTTTACATATTTTTTGCTGAAATAATCTTGATTTCTAAATGTAAGAGGCACTTTTTTTGCTTCTTTTGAGATATTCTTGACCCCTCCTCTGATAAAAGTATTTGCATTTTGATTTTCATTGACATATTTACTCCGTTTTATAACAGAATACATCTGGTCCTAAATTCCTAGGAGCAAACCTGTGTCTCTAATTCACAGAATTTCTTAAATGATGAAATTTGAGATTACAGGAGAATCTTAGATACTCTATTAGTCAGGAGAATATCTTGTATCAGCAAGATATTGCTTGATGTGCAAGATATTGCAAGATGTCTTGTCTGTGCTTAAAGTCCAGTGTGTATAGAATGCCCATGTCCATTCTGCAGTTCACCTATGCAGCCCTTGTCCGACATTGAACAAAGTACCTTACATCTTTTTGCATTAGAGTGGTTTGTATACCATGTATATCACCATGGTTTTGGAACAGCTGCCAGTAAGACACTAAAAAAGTAATTACACATCTGTTTCTCATCCTTTGAGGAGTGAGGAGTGTGCACGTGGAGTTTTTGCTTTGAAATTTTATATGCATATTTCTATAGGTTTAAATTAGGAGGGATAATGTCAAAGAAGACGTGACTTGTGCTAATAGCAAAGTTGTAAAGTTTGCCCCTGAGAGTACATTTCCACATCTCAAACTCCCACTGAAAGAGTTGTTTAAGCTTGAGCATGACTTCATCAGCATTGTTGTAAAAAGTTTAGTTGTATTAAGGAATGTCATTGTGGGAGTTGGTCTCTTTCAGATCCTGAGGCTATACTATGGTTTTTGATAATTTATATATGAGAATTAGGAGCTTTCATTTTTTATTAATAATTAAACAATAACTTAGTGTGAGAATGGAATTATTCTAATGGGTTCTGGTTCTTTTAGATTTGTTCCAGTTTGGCTTTGTATGGATACACCTACTGGGCCACAGAAAATCCTGTTTGTATCCCTTGTTATTATGAAAAATGGTTTTTGTTTTGTTTTAAAACATTACTTCCAGTGCATAGCTCAGCTATCAGTCTTTGCCAGACACAGACAAATACACGTGGACTGTATGATTTCTAAAGATCTCTCCCCTCCTTACAGGAATTTGCTAAATGGTTTGTATCAGAGCAAAGCCAGGATGCATCCATGACTAAATGGAATGTTTTGTTATGCTACTTCTCTTTTAATGATTTGATACTCTGCATTGCACCTCAGTGCACATCTTCCAGCTTGTTTTTATCTGGGAGAAGAACCATTCCATTTTGAGCAGTGGTGGGAATAAAGGCATTGCAAATGTGCCTGCTGGGAAGTGCTGCATCTTGAAAGAACCAAGGCAACACACAGAGGCACCCATAGATACTGCAGAGGCTCCCCCAGGTAAGGAAATATGTCACTGAGTACAGTTTATCTTTCACCAGACTGGGACAGTCTAAAAAAACAACACAAGGACAGTAGAAAGATTTACTTTTTTGTACCCTTTTAAGAGATATTGTGGGGAGGACAGGACAGTAAAAGTTCAATGAAGAGATTGAGAACAAATGTTTGGTTGAAGAGGAAACTGTTGACACTACCACAGTAGTTCCAGCTCTGCAGTCTGGCTTAAATGCACATAACTCTAGCTAGCTCTTGAGTTGTTTTACAAGGACAAAACATACCTGAAGTTGTTGTACTTGTCTGGAACAACTTGAAGTTACATATAAATCAGAATGATGACACAAGAAAACAAAATACTTTCTGTCCATCTTTTGTTTTGCTTCTGTGGGGTTGTCTACAGAAACCTGCGATATAACTGCACTGTAATTAATATGAATATATTGCCATTGCAGGTGGGCTTCATCACTGCTGTTATTTTCCTTCTCTGTGAGTGTCAGATGTTGCTGAGGTAAGAAACAAATTGTCACATCTTTGGAGATTAGTGAGTTCTGTTTGTAGTCTTTATATTGCTACTTCCCTTAATTCTCCCCTCTCTGACAACATTTTACTACCATGAAAATTCAATTCTATCACAACAGATTTATATTTATAAATTAAACTATTGCTTCAGCTACAAGACATGGCTTGGGTCTAGTAAATCCAAACAGACAAGGAGAGCAGTTTCGGTCTCTGTGTGATGACTGGTAGAAAAATAAAAGGAACAAAATTTTATAATTTTCTGTGTCTTGATGAAGAGAGCTAGTGTCATAAAGAAGTGAAAGTCAGGCAGACTTCCCTCAGGAGAGAGGTTTGGACATGTGCTGAGTGTTAAATGAGCACCAGCTGTGAAAGAGGCCCATTCAGCCATGTGCTGTAGGTGCAGTCCTGCTCAGAACTCTGAAGTGCAGATGCAGCTGATCCACCAGGTTGCCAGCTGCCCTAGAGCAGACACTTATCCTAGCTGGCCTCAGCACCAGGTACACGGTCCTGCGTGCCCAGAGGAGCCAGATTCAAAGTCCCAAGCTTCCTTTTTGACTGATGCCTTGAGTGTATTTCTGAAGATGTAATATTTATTGAGTCTTTCTCAAATGATCAACTTCTCTGCTTAGAAACTGCAGTTAAAAGAGTAATTTTGAAATTCCAGCCACTATCTGTGCACAAATAAAAGCTGGCTTGAACTGCACTGAACTCACCCCTACTTCTTTTGTGAATCTTTTAAAATACACTCTGACAGTCAGTGCAATGATCTTCTGTGCTGCTCCACACCTTCTCATTAACGAAAAGGACCAAAACTGAGGGATCACTATCTTGCTTTTCCTTTTATTGAAGATGGTTTCAAGGTTCTGTGTAGTATCACAGTCAGATGTTTCACACTGTTAGCACTTTGTTATTCCTTGTGGTGCTGTGTTTGCCAATAGCTTAGGCAGTAGAGGGAGGCTGTAATAGTGAATTTTGGCAGAACAAACATATCTGAACTGCTAGAGATGCCTTCTCTTATCTTATGGTTGCAATTATTTGCTGTGGTCCTTTCCTGTTGTTTTTAACACCCTAGTATCTGATTGGTTTTGGTTTTTTTTTCTGAGAATTTCTCTTAGCTTCTTTTCTATTTCCATATATTTGCAGTCACAATAATCCTCTCAGACTTTTCATTATTTCCTCTCTTTCAACAGATACCATGTATTTGTAGAGATAATCAACTGTGATAATTATTGGTTTCTGTTACTTTAAATTATGCTAGCATAGTTCTCTGCTCAGACATAAGATTGATTCATACAACTTTGAACGCATCCATTTTTTAAGGGGAAAATACAGAGTTTGCTGGTGGTGTGTACATATTTTACTTGTTTAAAAACAGTTATAATGAACTGGAGGATCTTCCTCTCTTAGAGCGGTTCCTGATATTAGTTCTAATTTAGCCTTATGTCTAAGATTCTTCATGGTACACTACTCCAGCTGAAACCCTCTCTTGAGAACCAAACATCCCCAACACCTGCATTCTATACCACCTTGTAGCTCTTATGCACAACAAAACACTAAGAGGTATTTTGGCTTTCACATTTTGTCGGGGGGGCTCACTGTTGCTGGGTTTTGTAAATGGCATGGTCAAAAGGAAAAAGAGCAGTTATAAAAAAATCAATCAGTTCAAAATACTTCACTCTTTTATTATTTTTGTTATCTTTTATTATCTTTTATTCAGTTGCCTTGTCTCTATTTTTCCTTCCTTGCTTCCTTACTTCCTTCCTTCTCTAAATCCACTGAATATGTTACCTGAGACTCATGTCCTATAGTTCCATTCTGGTTTCCACCATCAAGTCCCACAGCTTTCTCCTGTGCAAAGGTTTCTGGAAACTTCTTTCTAAAAATGCCTCAGAATTAGGATTGAAATCCATCCTGACTTGTTACTAACTGCTAAATGCTTGATCTTTTCTTATAGGGCCTTAAGGCCCAAATATAAGTAGCAGGTGAAGTGCTGAATTCTAGAAGGTGCCATGAGAACATGAAGGCTGTAACAATGAACAGCAGAAAAAGCACAGGAAAACAAAGATATTTGTAAGAATTTTCATTCTCTACCATCAGGACAAGGCATGTGGGTAAATATTCATGAGTATAAGAAAAATGGCAACTACTGTGTCCCTTCGTGTGGCAGGCATCTTTCTGGGAGATGTGACCCCTTGCCACCTCACGGGAAAGAAGGAAAGCAGATACCATGGATAATTTAACAGCCATGCAGAAATCTTCCAGGACAGCTGAGCAGTGGTGCCAGAATTCCCCAGCAGAGACACTGGAGTTTTATCTCTGCAGTAGCCTTCATCCTGAGGAGCTGAAAGATTATGCAGAAGTAAATGAAGAGCATAAAGTGAAAGGGCACGATGAGAGTTATGCAGTTCCCAAGCAGGGCTCCAGTCTAAATGCCACAGTAAAACCATCCTCCACACACATGGTGGCTGGAGCAACTCCTGAAGGGAAGCAGAATTTTTGGGGATCTTTTTGTTTGAAGGGCGGAGCTCACTTTGCACTGGATTGTGACCTGTTCCTGCTGCCACAACTAAGGCATACCTCTCACACTAATCTGGGCTGTTCTCAGCATGAGAGGTGTGGATTAATGCTTCATTCATATCCATCTAAGTAAATAGAGCTGTCATTTTTATCAGCTTCTGTTGATCAGCCTCCCTCCCTCACTCCTCCTTGTCTTCTTTCCATGAGTGATTTTGTTGGCTGAAATAAATCAACATGCTTCTCAAGCTTAGTCCTGCACATTTAGCATAGCCATTTCACATAGATTTATTGCAGAGGTTTCACCTAATATATGCTACATGCTCACCAGATACTGAAAGCTGTGAAAACCCCATGGATTTGCAGTGATTTTAAAACCAACCAAAAAAAAAAAAAAAAAACAAACAAACAAACAAAAAAATCAAAAGTGAGGAGTTAGCCTATCTGGAGAACACTTTCCTACCAATGGACATCAAGATAGTTTGCTTGATTTCATAAACTGCTGATCAGCAAGGATTTTTGATGGAGTTTTGGGAAGTGGCCATGATTCACCAAGTAGTCCCTTCTGAAGGCCCACACTGGAGCTTCAGCCTTGAATCATGGATTCAGTGGGAAATGTTCTTGTAAGTGGGGATTTAACAAAGCCCAGATATCAGAAGCCATGGCAGTGTAACTTATCATTGCTCAGAAACCAGAAAACTGGGAAATCTATCTAATGCCTACCTCAAAACAGGGATCACACTAGAGGTGTGACATGATTCTCTCTCAAGCACTGCAGGAGAGGAAAATAAAAGCAATCAGTGCCAGCATATAATAGGAACAGGTCTGTAATGTCACCTGATGCATCTAGGGAGTTTTTCCAAGTGTGCCATATTCCAGATAAGCACATTATAGGCTGCAAGTGCTTTATTTCAAGCATTGCTAGACTGACAACAAAAAGCATCTTCAACATAGGCCCAAAAGGAAATGGCCTGTACAAAGTATATATAGAATTTGAAAAGAGAAATTTTACTTTCTAGAAGAACTGAGGAACTGACATTGCCAAATAGACTAAAAATTTTAATAAAAATCAAGGTTTAACATTTAGAGGTTTTCCAATCTTTAAAAAGGCTTGTTCTGATGCTGCTCATGGATACAGTATAGATTGTTCCTAGCTTGCAGCTTATATATGGGGATCCTGTGAAAAAATGACCACAAAGAGATAAATTATGAAAGAAGTTGGGAGTAAATCTTTATTAAATAGAATCACAGATTATGTGAGGAAAAAAAAAAGATAAAAAGAGAAGAATGATCAGTATAATTACACAGTTCATTGGCTTTGTTTGCTTTGCATAAGCTTTGATACTCCCATTTTTGTCATCAAAAGCCTGCAGCACCACAAGGTGGCAGCAAAAAATTGGTTATTGCATAATTTTTGACATCTGGTCATGTAAACAATGAATACACCTATTGTCACAATGTTGAACTTATGCAAATATCAAACCAATCTCATCTGTTATAAAAATGACACATATGGTCAAGTTCTAACATTTACATGAAAAAAATATGAGCATTAGTCAAACAACTGAATCATCTTAAGTCAGGAATAATAAATTTTAATTTGCAATGTATGCAAAGTTGTTCATAATAGAAAATGTTTCAAGTATTTAGAATAATCAATCATTTCTCTTCCACCTGGCAATCAAAATGCTTGAAATGCAATAGAAGGTTTGGAATGTTAGCCCCATTTAATTTACTTTATGATACAGAAAAATAAAAAAGAAAATGCGAATAGCTTGTGATGAATCTGCTTGCTTCCATCAAGTGCATCAGAACTATGTGCCAGGGAGAGTTCTCTGCTGAGCCAGTTAGTGTTACAATTGGCCTCTTCAGGAATAAGGGACCATCTCAGATCTGGCTTCTGGCAGAGGCAGTTGAGATTCATTCAATGCATTTCATATAAGAATCAGCCCCTAAAATGTTATTGGATATAAGTGATTGCCCAAGCAGAAGGACATGGCACAGGTCACACTGCAGGGAGTTTTTTGCTGAGGTCAGCCAGAATTTCCTCTTGTAGCTTCTTTGTTGAGTTCACAAGTGTCAACTCATCCATCATTTCATTTTTTCAATGCCTAGTAAGGTCTAGTAGCCAAGAGTACTGTGAGGAGGGACCTGACTTTTCCAAATCTCGGTCTTCAGTGTAGCTGCCCTCTGCTGCTCTGTAAGGGCAGAATTGGGCAAAGAATCACCCTTCCAGCCAGAGATGTGCTTGGTGGCATGCACAAGTAGGTACTTGCCAGTTTCACATCAAGGGAACATAACATCAGATTCTCATGCACTGGTCATAATTTTCAGAACCTAGTCTATTCCATTTGTTAAATATTACTTCTGGTTTTGCCAAAAAAGATGTTTCCACATCACACAATTACAGAATGGTGTGCTTCCTCTGAGGATATCCACAGCATACAAAGAAGTTGTTCCACATTTCTATCTCTGTATTTGTCAGATAAATTATTCAAAGTTTAAAAACTCTTTACATGTACTAAAATTTATCTTGAAATTACCTTCTATGGAAAAACACATTATTTAGAGAGAGCTATAAAGACTGTATTTCCCATAAAACTTTTAATAGACAGGAGAGGTCTAGTCCCCATCCTGCTGGCATCAACATGGAGATCTGTACTTCTTTTATGGAATTTAGATGAGATCTGAGAAGTGCAGGCAACTTTTAGGGGTTCTGAAGGGCTGTTCTGATCCTGTTGGTGTGTGTCTGACAGGCTCTACCAAATGAGACTCAGCCACTTGTCTGGCCCACCACAGCACTGCTGCTGCACCACAGCAGATTATGTGAGGAAAACAGCTGCTTCACCTGCAGCTGCTGCACCACCTGCAGCTGCTGCACCTGTCCATGGCACAGAGCCTTTGGGCCTCCTACAGGATGTGGAGATCTGCATCAGAGCCCTCGGCATGAGGCTGGCTCCACAAGCAGGAAAGCTGGAGCCACAGTCACTGCAGATGCTGCCAGATCACAAGGATAGATCAGGAAGACAACTCGTGCATCAGCTTTTCCAAGTGCACCAGCTTTTCCAGGGAGGGTTTCTGCTTTGGTCTATAGGAACAGCAGAATTTTTTTCTGAAATTAAAGATGACATAATGGCCTGTGGCAGAGCAAACCAAGATAAATAAACCTGAACAGAAGAAAAGCTGTTCAAAAGGTGTTCAACACTGCACCGTATTTTTATACTGCCATGCTCAGAAAATGAAACAAAATTATACAGATAAAAGGTTAGATGGCTTAGTTTTCCTTTTTTTTCAAAGTTTACACTGCAATATGTGTAGGTTGATGGGAGTGGGAGAAGGGAGTGTCAGTAAGAGGAGAAGTTCAAATATGCTCCGAGGAACTGCATTGGACATTTCCCAAAACTACAAGGCCTTAAGCAAATGTATTTTCCTTTGGACTTGAATTGTAGGTAGGGAGATTAGAACTTGCATGCCCTGAAGTTGCTTTTCTTTCCTCATGATATAGTACAGAATAAGATTTTGAAGAAAGAATAAGCCTTGGGTTTGTTTCCTAAAAGTTCAACATCAGGGCTGGATTGCTGACTGGAACCTCCCATGAAGCTGATACACACCAAGGAAGGTTTCTGAGAGGGCAAATTGGCACAGAGAGCTCAGTACAGCCACTGTCCCTGACTCAGTGACTGCAGTGCAGTGAACTCCTGCAGAGGAAAGCAGAACTGAAAGAGTGCAGGAAGGGAGAATAATCTGGTGAAACAACTGTGCTTGAGGGGTCTCAGGTTTTACCACAAGCTGGTAGTGTGTGGCAGGACTATTGAGGCAGAACTAGAGGCTGCAGAATTGATTCCACAAGTGCTGAAGTCCCCTTTAAACCAGCTTTCAAATTCCCTTTCCTCCTTGCAAAGTCAGACAGGGGAACAGTGGTGGTGACTCTCACTTCCATGTGCTCCTCTAAACTATGGTCTGCAGGTGAGCTGTACTGCATACAGTGTACTGGAAAATCTACTACCACATTTTCACATTTGATCAGGTTTTTTTAACATATTTTGTCAAAGACTTCCAGTGCAACCCCATGAACCCCAGATTACCATTGAGGCCTTTGATTCATGCAGACATCATTTGAAAAAAATAAACAAAATTTGGATTCTATTATAAAAATGACAACTTCTCCTTTCATTTGGGGTGTGCTGAAATAAGCTTTTTATCTTAATAGTCAGAAGCTCTTCCATGTAATATTTATAAAGGATGTTGTTTAGGCTATTCTGTACTCCCAGATGAGAGGTGCTTGAAAAAAAATTAAAAAGTAATTATGTGAATTGTCACCAGGCATTTGGGAATATATTATGTGATAGGCAAGGCAGAAAATGTGATTTAACCCTAGAATATCTGGTCTTCTTTACTGGCATGAATAACACTTTATAATACTAAGAAAATTTGGGATGGAAGATAAATTAAGGAATAAATGAAAGATGTTGGCAATTTATGTGTGTTCTAGGAAACAACATCCAATTTTCAGTGCTAATATCTTCTCAGATGTATAGTTTTAATAATGATGAAAGATTTTATTAGTAATTTTTTAAAATAATATTTTAAAATACCTTTTCCAGGCATTTCAAAGTGCTTCTTGCCCCCTGGAAATTTTAATGTTAATTGGATTCTCTCACACAAAGTTGTGTAGCTTCTGCCTCCATGCAGTGCTGTGAAAAATCAAGGAAGGCCAGAAGCAGATGTTTGTTGTGGTACCAGTGAGCAGCTCAGCCCCACAGAGCCTGTTGCTTGCTTCCCTCTGGTGAGATGGGGAGGAGAATCACAAGAGTAAAACTGAGAAATTAATGAAAAAGCAGAAGATGCATACTCAAGCAAAGCAAAATAACTAATTCATTCTATACTTCCTATGGGCAGGCAGGTATTCAGCTGTCTCCAAAAAATCAGAACCCTATCAACTGTACCAGTTACTTAGGGAGGCAGATATCATAACTCTGAATATACCCACTTCATCTTTTCTTCCTCCTTTTTTATTTTTTTTTATTTTTTTTTTAATGTTAAGCACAGTATTATATGTTGTGGAATATCCTATTGGTTGGTTGGGGTAAACTGTCCCAGCTGTCCTCTCCCAGCTGCTTCTATCCCAGCCTTCTGGCTGGCAGGGCAGCAGGAGAAGCAGAAAAGGCCTTCCCCCTGTGTAAGCATTGCCCAGCTGAAACATCCCTGTGTTATCAGCACTGCTTTGGTCACACACCCAGAGCAGCACCATAGAAGCCACTACAAAGAAAATTAACTGTATGCCAGCCACCCTCTCTACAATGTAACAAGATATGATAATGTTCTTAATATTTACTACTATGGCAGGTTCAGAGTGCTGTATGCAAAGCTGACCTGTGTTACAAGCCAGGAATAGCTTCAGCTGTGGCTCTGTCGTCGCTTTCAAATGCTTGTCCCTCAAGACACATCTTTCACGCTTGTTTATAAGCATTCCTCTGGCTCTCTGAATCTCTGTGTGCAGGGTTGTCTGGTCCTGGCAGCTTCATGATACACCTGAGAATGTAAAAAGCCAGCGTGGGTGGATGTCACCCCTTTAGCCCACGACCAGCTGGTGCCAGGTGGTCCAAAGAGGCTCAAGAATCTCCCCATGGCTTCTCCCCATGCCTGCAAGTAGCAGCACATGAAAGAGTAGCACCATGCAATGGCCATTGCACAAGGGGAGCAGGGACTGCTGTGTACTTGTTCTGTCCTGGGTTTTGACTGTAAGCAAACCACATTTCGGACAAGCAAAGCAACATTAAACATAGGGAGATGGAAAGGATTGAAGCCATTTTTGCTATGAACTGTTTAGCTAGAGATAGCTTGAAAATACATCAGACTGTGCTAGGATCAGATTGTCCATTTCTGTCAAAACAAGAGTGCTATTTCCTGGGCAGTTCATTTGTCCAGGTTAATTACTGGACAAACTCTGAGGTGAAAGATAAATGACATTTATCCCAGCAAAACACAGGCTAGACACTTGATTGTAAAACTGGAAACAAAGAAAAAAAAAAACCAGAAAAGAATGGGAAAAAAACCCCAAACAAAACACCTCAACCAAACCAAGAAACCCAAAACAAAACAATCCCCCTCAACCAAAAAGTAAATTAAAAAGCTCCCACCCCCCTCAAAAAAAATACACTAACCCCCCCAACCCCAACAATAACAAAA
>VWYP01005113.1:164804-234455 GCA_013400435.1 Pycnonotus jocosus | reverse complement strand
GAAGTGCCTGTCAGTTCTGACCTGAGATGATAGCTTTTGTTCTTCAGATTCCCTTCAGGATCCTTTTCTGAGCCATCACTCAGATATTTGGTTGAAGAAACCTTCTGGCAAGAACAACTTTGTCACAGTGTTACAACTGAGAACTGATGGTTTCTTTTCATTAAAATTCTTATTTATACTACTGCTCAATACATAACCAGGGGTACAAATGGATAGCTGCCAGTACCCCAGTGCTCCTTGATATTCAACCTGCTGAGAGTACTCCAGTATCAAGCTATTTCATTCTTCTCCTATCTCAATCAGAAAAGTTATTCTTTGGTTATAAGTGCCAGTAGCAACACATAGAAAAAAATGTCAAGTTTGTTTTCATGGCCACACAGTCTGGCTCTGGCTAGTGCATAGTCTTTAATGCAAACACACAAAGGGTATTTCCTTCATCAGAGCCCATCCATCCATCATGCTGGCTAAACTAAGCTATTTGCAGCTCAGACAATTCCTTTGGCTTGTTACAGAATTTCAGTAACCACATATTTTGCAACACAGGTTATATCTAACCACCTCATTCATGCCACAGTAATCAGCTTGCACACCAAATTCACAGACAACCGTAATTTATAACTAATTATACTGGAGAGTGAGAGGACTTAGATTTTATACTATGTTTGGCTTAAGGAGTACCCAAACCACTTTCATATACTCACCCTAAGGAAATGAAGTGAGTATCAACACACTTCAAGTGCTCCAGATGCACAAGAATACATGATGAAAGGAATCTCCTTATGTGGAATCACAATTTTCTTGAGTGCACTCATTTGCAAGAGAATTGTTGGTACTGTTGTCCTTGTGTGCCCTTTGTGTTTAACATTGCTTCCACGACCTGTGTGGGATCTTTTTAAACTAAAAATAAATTAATGAGTATAATCTGGTTAAGAGTTATGGTGCACTTTGAGTGGGTACCAGTTCTGCCTGACTACTGAGAATCCAGGATCAAGTGGTGCATTAGAAATCAGTTTATACAGCATCAGAGGAACAGCTTGCTCGAGTGGTCCTCAGATTGGGGTAAGAATATTTCTCTCAGCAAAGTTCAAGCCCATTATGGTGGCTGTGAATTTGCTTGCTCTAACCCAGAATAACCTATGATTAAATCTGCATGAAAATTTATTTGCAGTTTCTTTGTCTGGCTGGATATTCCCTAGTGTTATTAGAAACAGTAAGCAGACGTTCCCTGTTCACCATCTCTGTCTTTAATGATCTGAAGTCTTTTAATGTATCTTCCTCTGTTCATCCTTATTCCCTCCTTTTGAAATCAAATTATCAAATTAATGGAGCTCCTCTCAGATGGAAGCCAACCTATAGGCTGCATGACCCTTTTTACCCTCTTCTGTACAGTTCTTTGTTCATTTATAGCTCTCCCAGATTTTTTATTTTTTTTTTTAAGATACTTTGTCTGGAGCTGTGTTCAGCTGTCAGTGAAAGCTTATAATTTGATTTCAGTGTCAGTTTTTGTAGCAAGCTGTCAAACTACAGTTTAGCAGGTATCCATCAGAAGGGGGGCACATGCAAGTTGTCTTCTGAGACTATCCCAAATCTAAACATTATGAAAAAATTGCCACCCAATCAGTGAATTGGAAGCACAGTTCCAGACATACCTCAAGATCAGTATCCAGATTTGGTAGCATGTTAATATTTTACTAGCAAGGTCATTCACTAGTAAGCTCCTGAGTCATCATCTAGCTCTATGCTACGTCTTGAAAATCCTTTGGATGGAAGGAAGCAAACTGGGAGCACACCATGTTCCTGAGACTGCTCTTCCAGTGAGATGTAGCCTTATCTACACTGTGGAAGATCCCTGCTGGGTATGTGCTTGTCATGATTATCCATTATTAATGTAGAAGCAGGTTGCTATGTACCAATGCTTCAGCAAAAGTGGATTGAGCTCTATATTATTAATCCACTAATTTGGCAAATACACTTCCATTCAGGTCATAAAACAAAGTGCCACCCAACTTCAGAAAAAAAACCCCCACAGTGTGGCTTAACCACCACCATGATACAGTGGAATTAAAAATACTATCATCAAATGAATAAAAAATCTGGGGTTTTAGGAGAAAAAACCCATGAAAGTTTGGCAAATTAGGTGTTCTCTATCTTGTAAAAATAAAAGGTACATTTTAAAATAATTCCGGTAGAAAAATGTGCCAGTCTACTGCTGGTGGAATAGAAATTACCCCATACAAGAGAAAGTATGTCAATTCATGTGAAGTGATAATCATTCTGTGCTAAATAATTGTAATCCGAGTTTGGGTTCTTGCACTGAATTGCTATTCAGTGTCGACAGCTTAAGAGATTTAGTGAGATACAAATACAGTGAACATCTACATTATGCTAGGCCATCTCTTCCAGGATGGGATTTATTTCTGTCCTCAGATAGGCATATCTTGGGTTCTGGGATGATCCACAGTATGAGGGGTCTGCAGAAGACCAGGGTCAGGGTAGTCTCATGTCCAATGAAGAAGATGGAGAAATAGCCCACTAATAATGTCCTTGACCATGTAAATTCTCCTGGGCAGACCTGTTACCAACATAGGATACAACACTCTTCTAGCTCAGGCATTCACCATGAGTTGATAGGACTGAAGGTTTAAATTCTTCCAAACATTTTGCTCCTTTTCTCTACAAGAGGTAAGGCAAGCAGTTTTGAGAAAGGTGACTATTTTCTTCTTTTTTCTCTTAGGGGTTTGCAGGATATGACATCTGTGTTGAGACAACTGACACAGACAATTTATTTATATTTGGTAATAGGATGAATTTCATAATAACATAAAATTGCCTGAGGTAAAAATTAAAAAGCTATCAACAAAGCATGGTAATTCAATGCTAATGTTAGACTAAACCAGGCCCAGGTATTTTGGAATTATTAATTTTTATTTGCTGTAATGACAGCAGCAGAAGCAGGAAGATGAAGTCAATAATTCTTGCTAGAGCACGAATGAAAATGGCAGTAGATCCTGAAGACATCTGCAAGGTATTTAAGCCTATGTATGATGGCAGCAGATATTCTGAAACCACACATCTTTTAAACATGCAAATAGTCAGCAACTGCAAATCAGAGTTTAACACTATCACCAGGATTCCACTAAACACTCCTGAAATAATTGTTTCTGTACAGGCAAAGGCACCTCAAGCTGAATGGATAACCAACAAAAAAAGAATGGACCATACTCTCATCAAAAACATTAGAATGCTTGTGGGCTAAGGAGAAAGAGAAGTATGTTGAGAGGAAATGACTGGCAGGGACATGAAAATACGGATCAAAGGCAATAGCCCACATGTTTATACTCCAATTTCCTCAGGAGTTACCTGGAGAGCTAGATCTAAATGGTCATAAAATAAAGGAAGACTTGGTTTGGGGTAGAGAAGTTAACAGTTCAGTTAATCAGGAAATATGATGTTGGGTGAAGAGTAACTTCTTGAGCAGAGCACTCAGTAAAACTCCATTTTCCAGAGTTTTACTCTGAACTCTGAACCTGCTTTGGTCACAAATGGTGACAAGAGTGTTTTCAGACAGAGTGGATGAATCCTGCTGGGTAAGCCCATGTTTTCAGGGCTCTTGACGTGGGAGGTCTGTATGTGCTGGTTCTGCTGGGTGAGGCGGACCCAGAGCTTCCCCCTTGTCTGCTCAGGCTGACACACACGATGACACAGTGGTGACTGTGACCAGGCTGGCACTCACAAGCTGGGGACAGATATGGCCTGGGAGTCACTCTCAGAGATATTGGCACAAAGGAGTAAGGCTGCTTGGTTTTTGTGAGCCACAGGGGGATGACCTGCCTGAAGTGGCACCTGATCAAATGTAGGTCCTTATCTTTTGTACCTAATCATGACACCTCAGATTTAATCTGACAGATGACTCATGATCATGATGATTAGTCCTCCTTGTGCAATATCAGTTGGATTTTTTTTTCCTGAGACTAATTGAAGATTTCAAGTTATTTCTTCCATTAAAAGATCTTTATGTTGTTACTACAGCAAAAGAACAAACCAGAATTGCATGAATACATTAATAAAAATTTCCAACTCTATTCTGCTTAAGTTAGAGGGACAGCTGTGGAGTATTTCCCAACTAAAAAAGGTAAAAAAACCCCCAACACTTTGGGGGCCAAATAAAGAAAAAAAAGTAAATTAAAAAAAGTGAGATCAGCTCACAGAATAATGCCCTTGTGGAAAAAGGTAAATAAATTTCCTACAAATGACAAAATAGAATCTTCTGGAGAATTTATTCAAATATAAGTTTCTCTACTGGGTATCAAAGAGTTAATGCCAAGTAGAGTGAAGAAGGAACACAAAGAATTAAAATTCAAAGTCAACAATATTTAACTCTGTTATTTATCACCAAGCTACCAAATGAATTTTTTTTCCTAAAGTCGTTTATGGTATGAATACAATGAATTCTGCCTTAATGCTGGGACAGTTAATAGTGAAAAGCATAATTACAGACAGCAAAATCAGTAATATGATCAATTCAGGAAAGACAAATTTCTGTTGATGATAGCTTCTCAGATACATTTTATTTATAATTTAGAAAATATCCATCCTTACTCATAATACAAGTTAACTATGATTGTCTGTGCCCTTCTGCTAGTGAAAAACACATTCAGGATTGTGCATAGTAGAATAATATCTCTGATAGGACTTTTCTTTCATGATTTTCCTGTCTGTTTCTCTAATAAATAGATTATTGATGTTAATGAACTCATGTTTTATCTAACTGCTCAACAGACTATGTTGCTACATGCTTATTCTGTATATACATGAACTTTTCAGATTGCTTGACTCACAGGGCTCATTTCCTCATAATTTTTTTCATTTCCATGTGAAAATGTGACGGTGTTTGACTTAAAATTTAATTTTACAGGAGAAAAAGTCTGAAATGGTAACCCTCCATTTGTCAGGCAGCTAAGGCCAAAGGTAAGATAGATTTGACTTCTAGATAAGGCAACATATTCTTTGTAACAGAGTGGCACCTAGATAGTTTGGAATAGCAGATGTAGGATTCTGTTGTCCTAGCATATCTTTTGCTGACATCCTCATGGTTTTCAGCTGCCAGCACAGGGCTGTGAATGTCTCACAGAGGTTCTCCATGAATCTGACTCTCTGAGGTATCCCATTTAAATTCCAGCAGTTATATGTAAGCAGCAGGAAGCCCTCCCTAACACCCCCAAGCATCAGTACCTATGTGTGTGTGCCTGTGCATGAGCAAGTTGCCATCCCAGTCTGTACACCTGAGCCAGCCTCAGGAGCTGCTGGGGGTCTCCTTTAGGATGATCTGATGAAGTAGGTCTATGTTATGTGCAGGACTCCTGCAAGATCATGTGAGATTAACAACACCACTTAGCAACCGCTGTAAATAGGTGGAAATATTTTTCCAGCCCTTTGTCTTTCACACAGCTTCTTTCTCTGGCTGTCTACATGCCTGGCTTTAACTGCTCTGCTTAACTAATCTGAGACTGATTTCTGTGGTGCTAATGGTCATACATAAAGCAAACACCCCTTTCAAGGATTAAATCACTTTAATTATAGAATGTTTTCCTGCATAGAAAAAAAGAATAATGAACTCTTTTTTGTTTTGCAAACCAAATTTTTATTTTGTAAGATCAAGTTTTCAGCTGGTTCACAGCTAAGACTCTGGGGACATTGTAATATTTATTCATAAGTATTTAATACCTAGTTTGTCTATTTTAAAGTAAATTATCCACAATGTCTAATCTGAAAATCCTCTGAGATTTCCAATCCCATAATGATCAGGCAGAAAAATTGTGTAATTTAATTTAAAACATACATTTCTCATGCAATTTTAAAAAAAAATTCAGTTAGAAAAATAGTTTGTGGTTCTTTATACAATCAATCCAAATGGAAACTTATTTTGTATTGCACCTTGCTACAAAATCCTTTTCTTTAATGTCACTGGGGTTTTCATAATTTCTTTCCAAACCAATCTGCCTGTTTTGTTTGCCCAGTTGCTACTCAGATGCAAAATCAGTCACAAAAAATACACTTTGGAGTCTCCTTTGACTTCAGCTTTATTTTGCTATCAATCAAGGTACTTCGATAGGGTGGTGCCCCATGATTCCACAAGGGTAGCTGCCTCTTACCTCTCTAGGTCAGCAATGTCCTGTCACAGCATCTTCACTCTAAGTTGGTTTAACAACAGGGAAATGCCCATTAACATAACTGTCTATTGTTTTGATTCGGAAACTAAAATTTTTAAATTTCCTTTGTCTTTCTTTAGAGTTACAATTCAAGGTCTACGCCAGTATCCAGATCTGAGTTCAGTTAACTGAACAAAACGCTCGGAGAAAAACTTCCAGACATGAGAAATTGCTGGGTGTGCTGGATATCCGTGAGAAGCTGAGAGAAGATAGTGCCACAAGCACTGGCTGGACTTCACAGGTTGCAAAAGAGAAGGTATAGGAGATGGCCAGACTTGACAAATAAGTGAAGGGGAGCAGAATCTTCAAAGGCTGAGTAACACCTGGAAAACTGGCACAGTGATATTTTGCACAGCCAAGATTATCCAGGTAATTGTAATATCAGAAATACTTGATGTGCTGCTCCAATTTATGCAGGTAGCAAAACTGAGACCAGTAGAGAAAACATGATTGGGGCAGATTGTTTGTTTAGTAAAAGGTCGGGCCTGACAAAAGAAGGTACAAGAATGAAAATTAGGGTCAAGAAATGAGAAAAATGTAATAAGTTATATATAAAAAGTGCACCTGCTGCTGTCTAGGGCATGATCACTGCAGCTGCACAAGGACCATAAATCAAGCTCAGACCACATAATGTAAGTGAAACCTTCTTGCATATTGTGGAGAGCATGGGGGAGCAGGAGCTTTCCCTGGGTAACTGGAAAAACCAGGACACACAGATGGAGTGTTGTGGTGTCACCATATCAGCGCCCTTTCCAGGGTGACAGCCCTGGCGATTACCCAACTGTTTTCCTGTAATGTTTTTATTTGAAAATAAAATAAAGAGGCAATCTAGAGGATCTGCTGATGGTGTGAATGCCTTGCAGCTACTGCTAAAATCATACAGGTGAGACTGTGACTCACAATCAAAGTTATGATATAAATAATAAGTAGCAGCAGGAGAGTTTTTGCTAATGTGCAGCTGTAGGTTCTGGTTTTGGAGAGTGTGGGCTTTGGGGCAGTTTCTGAGGCTGTTTGTTTGCTCTCCAGCAAGGTTATGGTGAAGTGGATTGTAGCTTTGAACAGATAGGAGAAACATTCATCAAAATCTTCTGCTCTATTTTTAAGGTGTGGAGGAGGAAGAAAGTTGAATATTACTTCACTGTGATTCACTATTTTCTACTCCAGTATTGACTAAAAATAGTGCTGCACAGAGGTTACTATATTTGGATTATTTTTCTAGTATCCTTAAATAGCTGACTGAGGATCTCTCTAGGCCATTAATATTTATTAATTAATACAGTGAAACAGTAGACAAGTTTTAGAGGCCTGAAAAAAGTCATGAGAATTATCTATTGAAAAAAAAAAGAATGTAATAAATGAAAAACTAGCTTGCACTATGAACAGTAATGTTGTAGCAGATAAACAAATATGGATGTCTGTGTTCATAACTGAAATTTTCAACTCTCAGACAGAAGCCTGTTCCCAATCACTGTAACTTGTTCAAGCTGTTTGTGAAATTTGATGGTACCTGGGCTAAACCAAGGTGACATGTCCTAAATGCTTTAATTAATAAGAAGACATGAAACAGAACCACCCAGCTAGGGGGCTGGCCACACACTGTGCCTGGACTACTGGGCACATACACTCCTTAGACTGGAGGAAAATCAAGGGCTTAGAATTCTGCAAAGGCAACGTGTTGTTGAAAAGAAAGGTTCACAGAGAAAAATGGTCTTGGAGGGAAAGAAACCCAGATAGGATGTGGTGAAGATCCTGGAAATAGGGAAAGATCCCAAGATCTGACAGCTACAAGGAGACCAATGCTGGGGGACACACAGGAACCCTGGCCAATAATTCCTGGTAGAGGTAAGTGTGAGCAGCAACATGGTGGGAACTGGCTTCGTTTCCTGCCTGACACTCATGGACCAGCAGCTTCCTTTCCTGATAGGAAAGGAATTCAGCACCTAGGAAAAAGTTGTGGGAACAAGCAAGTGCAGTGTAAGTGTAGCATAATCAAGTAGGTCAAGGACTCTAATCTCAGAGTTTCTTCATTGTCCAGATTGTCTCCAGTGTCCAGATCCACTGTGGCTTGTCATCTATTCCATCCTGCCAGTGCCAATAACCCAAGATGTTTTAAGTCTACTCCCATGATCACTTCCCCAGGAAAAAAACATAAAATGAATGATAGAAGAATCAAAATGTTAAACTATGATAGGACTATAACATGATCAATTTCTATTAAAACAGTTTACTGAAAATAGCTTTTGTCAAAACAATTTGATACTTATTGATAAAAGTGTTAGTGTCAATGTAACATAATCCTTGATTGGTTTTGACTTTATGCTGCCTGACATTTCCACTAAAAAAAAAAAGAAATCATACAATCAACATGACATACTTGTATTGTTGTCCAGCCAATAGATGCCAAATGCCNCAGGAGAATCTTCTGGAAAGGAAGGCTGAGTCCAGGGTGACAGACAGGAGGGGAGGAGGGGGAAGGGTCATGTAACAGTTTGATTGACAAAAGCAGTAAATAGGGATAGTGGGGTACATGGAACAAATCGTTTACATTCAACAATTATAACTTTGACAGTGACCCACTGCCACAATCACACAGGTGGGTTTCTAGTGAAGCTCTGTGGAAATCAGCTCTTGTCCTGTGCTGTTTAATATTTTTCTTTCATCTGTATTTTGAAAAAAAAATTAAAATCTTAGTTTCTGCAGGTAAATGACAAAACTCTTGGAGGAGTGATAAATAATAGACAAGTGCTCTGTAGCCTTTGAAAGAGAAGTGCAAGAAAGAAGTTATGAAAGGATAATATACCAATAAAATGACTAGGGTGCTGCAAAGGGCACATGTATATCTTGTGCTCCTTTTGTAGTGAGTAGAGAGAAATTGACATCTCTAGATTGTGACTTTTCCTAGAGCAGAAATAAAACTGGTCAACAATATGGATGCTATAATACCTGGTTTTCTCCCTTAATCATAAAGGGAGTCAAAGCCAATTGACTAGATGTAGATTTTGTCCTGTAAAGATTTGTAGTTATGTGTAATAAACCATGATTGCTGCCATGTCAAAAATAAGTGTGCTTGTTCAATGACTGCATGGTTGGAAATATTTAGGAAGGTGGGACTCTCTGAACAGAAGTAGGTGTAGACTTCTTGGCAAACTCTTGGGAACACAGATATTAACAGAATTTTGAGTGATTTCTGTCAGCTACCACAGTTGTTTTATATAAAAGTTCCAAATCCAGGAAAAATGAGTCAAAAACATCTGAAATAACAAAACTGTTTTCTTTGTGGTAAAGTGCTCCAAGAAACTGTGTAAATTCTCAGATCAAAGGACAAGATAGAATTATCTAGGAATCTTTGTAATACAGACCTATTTTGACCATTATTTACTTTTCCTTGCATTAGATTTTTCTCTTTGTTAAAAAAATGTTTCATTCTCCATCATTCTGCAAATAATAAATGGGAAAACTGAGCAGCTGTTAACCTTTCAGACACATTTCTTCCTCTGTGTTTCAGTATCCCCTGTTCTAAAGAACATTATTCTGTATTCAGGCCTAGGCTGCTCAGTGAGCTACACATATTGTTTCCACTGCACTCAGCATTGTTGCTGTTTTTTATAGGGAATGTGAAACAGAATCCAAGACTAAAGAGGCAGAGTTCAATCAAAACATTAAAAGGCCTGCCCTTCAACATTTTTTCATCGACCTCAGGTCCTTCTCACTTACCAGGTCTATATTTGGGCCATGGTATATTAAGAAAGATGGTGTTTGAATTCTGATGAGAGCTACAGAACTATTGTTTTGGGCCATGAACAGGCACATTTTTTCTCTCAAGGGCTTTGAGATGAAGCTCATTAACTCTTATACAACACAGACTATAGATAGTAGAGGAATATATTTGCAATCCTATCCAGCTCAGATACGTATCAGATCATTGTCCTCTATATGTGTGTTCTTATCTGCAAATCGTAATCTCCTTCCGAGGAGAGGTATCTTGGCTCTTGTGCAAACTGTTTCCAGTAGTGTCTTCCTCAACCTGGCTCTATCTTCTGTTTAGTCCTGTGATTAAAAGTAATGGGATGTCCTATTAATGGCACAAATGCTCTTCTGCTATCCTAATCATTCTCTTGGCCATTAATGAAAAGAAGAAAAGCAATTCTAGAGGTCATGTAGCACTAGAGGAGCATGCAGTTTCTGCTCTGTGTTTGTACTCTCTGTTTTCATTAAATATTTCAGGTGCAGCTCTGCAAAGCAATCAACACATAGGAAGAAAACAACCTGAAGTATATAAGAATCTGAAAATAACACTGGTAAAATAATAATGAAAGAAGGTATAAAAGAAAAATATGCCATTAAAACAAATGTAAGGGTCCTTCTGTTACATTTTTATCCAACCTTTCTTACATTTTATTTGAAAAGTGGAGCTTTTGTACCCGGATAGGTGAGATAGATGGCAAAGAACCTCACAGCAGTTGTAAGCGGGTCATTGTAGCTGCTTTGCTCATACAGAGTACTCAAGCTATCATAGAACAAAAAAAGAACAAAACGATGTTTTCTCCTATGTAAAGCAAACCACAGGAATGTAATGTGACTATGCTGCCCGCCAGGTGAACACCAAACTGCTCTATCACTCTGCTTTCTCAACAGGATTGGGGAAGAAAAGTAAAATGAAAAGCCAGTGTGTCAACTTAAGGACAGGGAGGTTGCTCATCAGTGGTATCACAGACAAAACAGACTCAATTTGGGGAAAATCAATTTAACATATTGACAAGTAGTCACACTAGGATAACAAGAGAAAAAGTCTAAAAAACACCATATTCCTCCCTACTTCCCAGGCTCAACTTCACTCCCAAAGTGGGACAGGAGAACAGGAAATGGACTGCAGTCTGTTGATGTTTTGTCTCTGCTTTTCCTTCCTTCTCATGCTCATGCTTTGTGTTCATGTCAGCCATACCTGCCTCTAGGCACTGCGTCTGTTTAAAGGCAAAGGTGCACCCCAGTGGGAGGTGTAAGAACTGGATGGTCTCTAAAATGACCCATAAATCAATGACATCTGGAGACAGCTCGGGAGCTGGCTGTCCTCAAGTGCCTGGGTGGTGGCACTGGGCTATGCAGCATGGACCCATCATCCCACCAGAGTAAGTGATGTGCGCTGGCAGGGCATGGGGCAGGATGATAACCTGTCTGAAACTGCTCCCAGAGAATAGCCAGAGCTCATCAACAGAAGGGCAGTTTTGAAAGACAAAGGATCCTGAAAATATCTCAGAGGTTTATGAGCACAGAACTGAGATAGCTTTTGATAAATGATTTTTGTTTTGTGGCTTCACACTGATGATCAAGAGATCTCACAGCTTGATATGAAGTCTTATGCTGCTCCTTCTCTCTGACCAGCTTCTTCTTGTTTGTTTATTTTTAGCCTTTTTTCTCTTTATAAAGAAGCATCACTAATGCATTTATAAACTCTAAATGTGAGGTCTCTTCAGTAATCAGTGTACCTAATGTAATTCTCTTAGGCAATTTTTGGATTTTTCTTAATGAGAGGTTCTGGGGTAAAGAAAGGATGATGCTGGAGGGTATTTTAAAAGAGAAGTCTTTGACCTAGGACTTTGATTAGATGCTGTACTGAGGCAGATGCCTTTGTTCAATACCCAGAAAATAAAGTTATTGCCTTTAGCTAACAATAATTGTACAAAAATGTATTTACAAGTGAATGAATATTTACAATGGCAATTGAACAGTGACACTCATTTTTCTCTGAGGCAATTAAAATATCTCATCTTACTCTAGGTCATCTCTTTATTCCAGTAAATGAATAATTACTCCAGACAGTTTCTTAGGAAAGCACCCCCCCCCCCACAAACCTGAAAGAGAAAAGTATTATTGAACGACTGCCAAAACTTTAGAAATGTAGCCAGCTTTTAACATTTTCTAAAGGATTAAAAGATCAAACCTGATTTAGTAGCACATTGTTTCATTTCACAAGGGTTTTCTTTCATTCATTTAGGGATAGGACAGAAATAGGCCTTAACAATTGCCAGTATCAAGAGTAAAATGCATTCCTAAGGGTGGAAGGCCAGATGGCAAGAACTGTAAAGGGCAGTTAACCTTTCCGTGTCCAAACATTCCCACACATCACAACTGAACACTTGGGCTAGGTGATCTTGGAGAAAAAGGAATTTCAAGTATGTTTTGAAGGAAGAATCAAAGTTTTTGATTACGAACATGGAGTATCCTTTATCTTTGAACTATTCTGTACATCAAATTCCCTTCAGTTCCTGTAAATCTTTGGGATTTCCCTTAATAAAATTACAAGCTAGAGTCCTAAGGATGATGAAGAGGCCTGTGAGACTCCTCACTTGGTTCTAACTCATTCTCTTGCAAATGCTTTCTTCATTGACCTACTCCTTTTGGAACGATTTTGTGACCAGTTCTGAGTATGCTTTCCAAAGCTTGGAACATCAAAGGTTTTTCCTCCTCTTTAGTATTGCTTATTTATGTGAAAGAAAAGTTTTGTCATAACTTTGTAGCACTATTTAAGATTTATGGTGTTTATTCTTTTTCTTGCCGTTGTTACTGTTATTGCAGGGTGATTGAAAATTACTTATGAAACATTTTCCCCAAAGAACACTTAGCTTGACTTTTTTTCCACTTGGTGAGAAACATTTGGAATAATACTTGTCCTGGAACAACACAGAAGTCAAACCAGTCTTTCACATTTTCTGGTCTGAGATTAATACTAGGCTTTAGATCAATAGAAATACTTACATCTTCTTCAGTGAACATCATGATACTGTAGAAAGTAAGCAGAGTGCACTGTAGGAGAAGTTAATTGCTTGGCTGATGGACTGGGAGCATTGGCTAGCTGAAGCACCACTCTCTATATGACACACTGGTAGCTTGGATTAGGAAGGAGATTTTAACCTGCCCAAATATGGTGTTGAAAGTGTTGGCAATGAAAATTTTTCTTTTTGAGTAACATCACAATTAAATGTTTAGGTGCAACTCAGTAAACGATAGCATATTTTTAAATAATAGCCTTTTACTTTTTGCTTTTTTTCTGAAAAAAAACCCCAAAAAACTCGAAAGTCTTGATGTGAAACTTTCTCTTGTGAGAGAATTTTTCACTTTCAATAAAATCCTGTTTCAGGATGTGTAACAAAAGATTGTCTCTTTGCTGACTAAAAGTAGACAGGTTTGTGGAAAGCAGCCTGATAAATTATGAAGTGAGTCTCTATGCTAATGTAAATTTTACCTCTCCTTTGTATACATGACTAGAATAAGTAAAAAGAAGCAAATGAATTTATGGCTTAAAATTTGTGAAGTTTTTGCTTGTTTCATATTCAGGACAGTAATGTAAATTACATGATTTTTTCAGTGTGGTTTTAGGAATGGGTACATTTTTTGTAAAAGGATGATTAAACCGAGTAGCTTCATTTGCCCTCAGCAAGGGCTGTAATCAACAATAATAGAGTAGGCTGAGTTTGCTGTATTTGGCTTTGGATGGTTTTTTGTAGGCTTTTTTTAAAATTCACTTTCTGACAAATGGCTTAGCTTGAATAGCTTGCCTTGTTTGGTGTGATTGGTGTCCAGACTGAGTACATTAGGAAGTGGTGATACTTATCTGTGTGGTTCACATGCTAATTAAATTGACTTTACCAAGGCATACAAATGTTCCCCATTATTTTCTTTTCTCTCACCTTGTGTCAATACATTTCTGTAATAAATCAGAAAATCTTTATTCAGCAGGCAGATAGTATTTGAGAAGTGCAAAAGATGCATTCATTTCCAGGATTTCTACTTTTTTCAGATACTAGCTTGCAAAGGCAGAGAAGTATCAGGAAAGAAAATCTTTCCTATGCCAATTTCTTTGGTTTGTACACCATGAAAAGAGAAGATAAACTGATGGGCTGCTTATTCATAAATTGAAAAGGTATATTTATATGACAGCTTAAATGAGGTCTGGCACAATCCACTTTTAAGCTTGGGTTTGTATATTGTGAGAGCTGTTTGACTAATCAAACAGAGGTGGCTGTTTCATGAATAATTCACGGTGCAGTGCCCATGAGGGAGCAGGCTGTAAATACCTGCAGCAGAGCTCCAGTGACACCATAATTAGCAGCTGGCATTGGCTGGCTGATGATGTCACCTTGCTCTGATGTGTAATTATTGCATGACCTGTTGATGAAGTTGCCGGTGTGTAGTATTTCACCTCTCAGGGGGCATGCACTCTTTTTCACAAACAAAGGAGAGGGGATGGCCCTTCCATCCATTAATCCCATCCCAGTAACCCCTGGCTGCACATCCCTTTGCCTCTCAACACCCTTTGTCATCCTGTTATAAACAAGGGCCAGGAGACCTTCTTCTCCCTTAAAATGCCTTTATTAGGATCAGCTCTTTATTAAGATCAGCCATGGGGGGGGAAGCTCGAGGAAGCTGCGCACACCACCACTGCTTCCCATAGGCAGCGCTGAGGAGGAGGAGGGGTGCAGCTTTGCCAGGTGGCAGAGCTGGGGATTCGTCCCTCACGGGAGTTCCCAGGAATCCGTCTTGCTGCTGGAGTTGGCAGGGGGTCTTCCCTCTCCAGTGCTTCTTAGGTTATGGTGACTAGACACGAAGCCTCAACAGGTAGCTGGATGTCCTGCCAGTGTGGAGATGTCCTTCGTGGGCTTGGACTTGGTGCTGGCTCGTTGTTTTTGGGGTTCTTTGGTGTAAATCGGGGTCCTCCAATACGCTGAGCTTCATGGGAGTCCTCTTAATTAGCATGGTGGGCGGGGAGCAGCGGGGGGTGCTCCTTTCAGTGGGAATTCAAGGACAAGGGAACCAGGGATACAAGGCATCCAAGGGATTGGGAACATGAAAACGGGGAACTAGGAAGTGTAGGTTTAAGAACTTGGAACAAGGGGTACAGACATTTAACAACATAACTTTTGAACAATATAACATATTTATATAAAGCCGTGCAGTCACTGCGGGGCAAACTGAAAGGTGGTGGCTCGGTGCTGTTTCTGATTAGCATCTCAAATGACAGGCTAGATAGCTGCTATTGTCTTTACAAACAGCTTGATGGGTAGGGTGTCGTTTGGAGACAGGACGGCTTTCGGCAAGAGCTGGAATCCCTGCCCCCCCCTCCCAGGTGCTGTGGAAACAAGAGGGTGGGGACGGATGGCTCTCACTACCCTGCCGCTTGCAGAGTCTCCGGCTGTTTGCAAGAGGAAGAGCCACCGGGACTGGTATTTTCCCAAGCTCCCTTTTTTAAGAAGTTACTTGGCTTTTTCTTACAAAATTATTTGGTGTCTATTACTGCAAAAACAAAATGATTCTTGGATGCTGGGCTGCACTGGCCGCATAGCCAGTGACACCTCAATTAGCAAGTCATTCAGCCCAGCAGGCACACCCGGCTTGGGAGACAAAAGACTAAGCAAACTACTCAGGAGCTTTTATTTACTTCAATCCTGCATCCTCTTTTTCTTCTTTTATTCACCATAATCTTCCTTCCAACCTCCTGCTAACACCATCAAGGGGGATGTCCTTTTTGCTGTTCCCACAAATTTTGAATATTGGGCTCACATGTAACATTTCTGGTTAATCAGCCTGAAATACCTCCAGTCAGAATTTCTTTCAGAACAAAGCAGAAGTTACAGGTCAAAATTTTGTTGACTCTATTTTTGTTGCTTTTTAATGAACCACACTGCTAACTTTACTTGTAACTGATGTGGAAGAGCACAATATTAGCTCCCTAACTTTAACAGACTCATGGTAATTTGTGAACCAATAATTTCCTTTCTCTGAATCTCAGAGGTGTTTACACAACTGTGAATTGCTCATTTGTGCAGTAGGAATTTTATTCAAG
The DNA here is from genome assembly GCA_013400435.1 of Pycnonotus jocosus. Lineage (NCBI taxonomy): Eukaryota > Metazoa > Chordata > Aves > Passeriformes > Pycnonotidae > Pycnonotus > Pycnonotus jocosus. Next base: position 218,408 of record VWYP01005113.1, on the reverse strand, counting down.
GTAGTGTGCTGGTTGTTATCTCCTCAATGATGTCTTCCATAGGTGTTTGGATTTGTATTACTCCCGGTTAGTCTGTGATGTGTGTTCATTTAGGGGTGTAAATATTGGCCAGCGCTCTGCACTGCAATCACACAGCGCTCTGGGACTGAACTCACAATCTTTCACTCAGAAAGTGAGAAAGCTATCCACAGAGCCAAAATAACACATGGGCAAAAGGCATTTTATAAAGCAGCCAGAGTGATATTTCTTTGTTTGGCACATCTGTTTTTTAATGACTGAGATTCATGTGTGTGTTTGTGTTTGGAAAGGAATGTTAGCAGCAAAGAGAGAAGAAAGAAAATTTTTTCCCGTGTCCAACATTCTGGTGCTTATCGAGATGAACATTTCCAATAATTGCAAGCCAGGGAGACACGTTATAGGAGGCCTTGTTTAAAGGTTTTGGAGGGGTAGGAGACTTGCTTTCTGGGTTGGCCCATATCAGTCAGTACTTGCAGACAAGAAGGGCAGCAAAACCTCTTTAATCTTGAAGGAAAGAGTAAAATTTGTGATTCATAGACACTCCTTATTTAGAGAACTGAGTGCAGCTTCCATTTGCAGTGGGCAGTGCTGAAGTGCATGGAGGGTGGCTTTGCCATCTGTGTGTACAGAAATGTCATGCCTGGCAACATGAGGCAGTAGCTAACTGTAGGGACTTGTTTCTTTAGTTCTACACACAAAATTAACCTCTGGCTAATTATGATTCTGGCAACAAAATTTTTGCTAATCATTATCTTTTACTTTCTTTCTGTGGTTTGGAAGCCTTGCGGAGATTTTCTGAGAAAGTTTGTTTTGTTGTTTATACCACTGCACAAAGAATCATAAGGAAGAGGTAGTGGGACCAGGAGATACTGCCTGGCTGCTGAAGAGTAACCCATATTTCCACAGAAGATGTAGGATCCAGAGATTGTGGTGCAGGAGTTCACCAGAAAGAGATGAATCTTCCTCTAAGAGCAGCAATGCTGTTACAGCATCTGCAAGTCTGAACCAAGTCTATTTAAATGGAATAACCTAATTAAGTGGTCATGAAACCAAATATTTTCAAGAACTGGAGGAGCTAATGTCTGATTTAAGAATGGGATTGAGAGTCACAACCTCTTCAGGCTGAGGATTTGCTTCCATTTTCTTTTCTGGCTTAAACTCAGCAAGTACTTTTGTGTACTAGAGCAACAAACCCTCAGTGCAGGTGTGAGAGGGACCCCTCGTCTCTGCTGAGATGCTCATGGTTGAATAACTGAGCTACAGGCAGCCCTTCTTCTTGCATGAGCCACTGAGCTGCAAAATCGGAGAGTGTCTGCACAAACGAGTACATGATTGCATCTGACTCTTGTACCCAGTGTGGAGGAGTTGCATATTGCCATTCTGTGGGCTAAATGATGTCTAAAACCAAGATAACAATAGGGCAATTCAAGTGTTTGCATGCACATTTTTACAGTGCTAGTACATTGTTGCAACAGTTTAGTACTGTGGCTAGCAAAAATGAATAATGAATTTTGTGGGGATTAATTTTGAATTTTCAGAAAACATGGTTTCCCAAAATATCTAATGTTTTTCCCTCTATAATAAAATTTTTAAATGTACTTTTTTTTATTTACAGAATCACAGAATTAACTGAGTGGGGAGGGACCCTCAAGGATCAAGTCCAGCTCCTGATCCTGCACAGGACCATCCTCGAGTATTTTCCATTATTTNCCAGCTCCTGGCCCTGCACAGGACCATTCTTGAGTATTTTCCATTATTCCACATGCCTGAGAGCACTGTCCAAATGCTTCTTGAACTCTGTCAGGCTTGATGCTGTGACCACTTCCCTGGGGAGCCTATTCCAGTGCCTGAACACCCTCTGGGTGAAGAACCTTTCTCTAGTATCTAACAAACCTCTCCTGACACAACTTCAAGCCTTGGGTCTTTAGAGATTCCTTTTTAAAACTAATGTTATTTTTTTTATCTCTGCCAAAATATTTTTGCAGTTAATGCAAAAGCGAGAATTTCTGCTGATTTATCTTGTCTGTTTAAAATGTTTTCCTACTTCTATGAAAAAATTATAATACAAGATCAATAATATACTTTTCTAGGGTTAGGAAAACTCTCCAATTGTCAAATTGAAATGAATCTTTTGAGATTTAAAGATAAAGCAAAGTAAGTAGGACTAATCTGAAAAAAATCACAGCTTTTAATAAGGACAAAATAAGTTTATGCAGAGTAAGAGGTAAAATTTCCAATGCCTCTACTCTTCCTCTAACTTTTTTTTCCTTTTTTCCTGTCCTTTTTCTCTTTGGCACTATAATTTGCCAGAAAAAGTGATTACCAGAAAGAAAAAAAAAACAGTTATCTCCTGTATTTCAAGTTCTTGTTAGTGCAGAGGTCTGGAATGTTAATTACAGAACTCAATTATCTCAAAATTCTATTAACCACATAGGAAAGAAATGGAGTTGTCAAGGTAAAATGAGCTAGGCAAAGTGAAGAGTGGATGGGCTATGGTGACAGGATGGATATAGGGAGTAATGGGTGAGTGCTTTAATATTTAATTCTGTATCTTGTATGAATGAGTTTTTATACTCATTTGACAATTTTCTGAATGTTTTAAAGAGTAGCATGTTGCATCCATATTTTTTAGAAAAAAAAAAAATTAACTGTTTAACGATACTGCAACAAATTACAGATATCTGTGAAATTAGAATACTTACCACTCCCCAAGTAGTCTGATTGTTGCTTTTTGCTGGTCTAATGTGTCTCACATCTTTTGGTTATATTTGATACATATCTAAATCACTGGTTGTGCCAAACTTGTTTGTTAGTGATATTGCTTCACTTATTTCTTTAATCTTTTTCTAACTAAAAGAAGGAAAATAATTAAGCAGATTTTGTCTCTGAAGAATACACTGAAAAACCTACACAGTTTCTAACATAAAGTCTTTGTAAATAATATTTTTATTAAGACAATCCTTGACTGACTATGAATAAATTTCAAATTTATTGGTAACTTCCGTCTGTATTAAGCAATTACTGGACTTAAGAATTTTTTTCCCCCTTTTTTGGAAGGAGAAAATAAAAACAGTAGGGAAGAAGAAATATTATTGTCCTAGGCCTACAGCTTTCAGTTTAGGCTGTAATTGTGGCTTGGGGCAATGAGAATAGATGGGAATCCCACTATAGGATTGAAGGTCATAGTTTCTGGAAGTAGATTCTTAAAAGACAAGGAAAGAGACACGTGGTAATATTTTATTCTGTCAAGCTTTGTACTGTTGATGAGACAGAATGTACTATTTTCAAAAAACACCTAGTTGATCTTGGAGCAGTTTTTCTAAACTTGATGGAATCTTATTTCAGAGAACATTGTTGGAAATGTGGTTGTCTGATCTATTCAACGTTTTTATACATCCTATTCTTAAATGCTTTGTAAATTATCTTTAAAGTTCTGAAGTCACAAACTTCAGAATGCATTAACCCAAGAATCTTCCCTTCCTTAATTCCATAGGACAAGTTTTATTAGTGATTATTTTTAAAATTCTCTAAAATGATTGAAACAGAGTTGTTTTGACATATTTAGCAAGAGTAGTCTTCCAAAAAACTTCTTAACTATGTGTTTCAGTAAAGGTAGAGCCTCATTTTGAGAATGATTTTTAGTATGCAGAAAATTGAACTGATCCTTGGAATATAGCTTTTACTTTCTGTACTTTTCTGAATTTCTTTCTGTCAATGATGGTATAATTTATCTATCATTTATATTATTTTTCTGTGGTATGGGGATTTTTTTAAATGGATGCACAGATATTCAAAGAGGCATGTAACATTTTCCATGAGAAGTCATCAACTCAAACACTACTGACTGAATTTTGAAGTGATATGCTTTAGATGGTATAAATCAGAGCAGTTACTTGCATGAAGTAAAGCTCATGTCCTAATTAATTTCATCTCTTCATGCAGATTTTCTGTTAAAAGATTTCCTGAGAGAACAGCTTCCTTTCCATTTCCATCTGTCTGGGGATTTCATGTCCTACCTTTCCTAGTCTCTATAGAAAAATCAATATAAGCAATTTGTTATAGAAGGTATGACATGCATCTTATATGAGGGAAGTGGTTGCTTTCTTAGTGTAATGGAGCTTGATGGTGAGCAAAATGTATTTGAAATTACTCCTGAAATTCATAATATAAAATACAGTATTTTGCAGGATAGCCCAGGATATTTTTGGTGAAGCAGCTCTAGAGTGTTAGTGCTAGCTATGATCTTAAGAAGTCAGAGAGTCTCCACAATCTTGTCCTAGTTTGAAGAAATGATTCCATTGATATCAGTGTTAAAATATGTTTTGACTTTAGGGGAGCTCAGGATTATTCCTCTTTTGTCCTTACTATCTACACATCAACGACCTGCTAATATTAGATAGATGATTTGAATAGGCAGTCATGTCATAGCTAGAGCTGTGGAAGTTATTTATTATTGATTGGGAGTACAGTAGCATTTCATCTGACTTTAAAATCCTTAAGTTGCCCAGAAATCTTTGAAATAGGTCATTGATTTTTAACCTTCACAGCAGCTTCACTGAGAAACAGAAGGCAAATTCTAAAGCCAATAAAGCTCCACTGGAAAAAAAAAATCGTCAAGGTAAATGTAATTTAACCTAAAATCATACAAAGCCCCTTTCTGCTGGGTAACCACTCAGTTTGTCCAGCAGTGAAACAAAATTAAATTGTAAAAACCCCCCATTTTCTGCCAAAACTTGCCTCTGAACTTTTGTTTCTCTTTTACATTCCAAGTGCATTCCTGTTCCACTCAAATACTCTTTTCATACCTATTGTGCACCCTTTCCTGTGTACTCATTTCTCACTTCAGTGCTGTCAGGAGGCAAACCTAATTTACTTCTATTTCTTTGTAATTATTCCTTCCTGATTGATATTACTTATTATCACAATGTTCAGAATGACTTCGTTCCTCGTTTCAGCTGAGAGACACAATCAGATACAATTGATAGGAGAAATTATCTCTTTTCTTGATTGGCAAAATATTGCAATCCTGAAATTTAAAATTTGCCTGCCAACTAGAATTCATTCCACAAGAGATAAAAAGTATATTTCTGAGTTTATTCAGCCCCTAGCAGTGAACTTCAGTGAGTGAGAAATGGAGACTGTAAAGTCAGCTAATTCAGAACAAACAATATTGGTCAGACAGGTACAATATCATCACTGAATGTCTTTCAAGATCTGTTTATTAGGAGGCTTATGGAGGGTATGAAAAGAAAATTCCCACAGGAATCACTGCCTTGTTGTATGATTTTACTGAAACCAAATAGAATTAAATTGGCTGAGTACAAAACCTGTTCAAGTCAATGGAAATATATTAATTTAGTACAGATCACGTGTAAATCTTGAGTGTTATTTTGCACTTTTTCTTTCTTATACAGTAATTTTTTAAGCAAGACAAAATATTTTGGTTGTCCTCATTAATCTTTGATGGTACCTATTCAAATTGTGTAATGTTATCACACCCACCTCTGAGAGGGTCTGCTATGCCATTAGTTAAAAATTAATGACTGTGGCTCTACCTGAGGACAAAATAAGAAGTATCTTCATTTGTGTGGTCACTGATCAGAAACAGATTTCAGAAAAAAACTGTGAGGGTAGAAAAATAGCAATACAACTTACTATCTTTGATTCTCTAGGCTTATCTTACTTTCAGTGTGTTTTGAAACATTACCTACCTATTCCTCACACCTGTTGTAAAAGAACACAGTAGATCCAAAAGTAATAGCAGTGTAATTTGGCAAAAGGACAGATGCAGCTTCAGGAAGTGAAGTACAATTGAAAGAGTGCTCAGTGAGACATCTGGCACTGGTCACCTTGGAAAGGAGACCTGATCTGCCTTACATTTCTATCTGCAACTTATAACCATTGCAGACAACTCAGAGACGCTTGCTTTTCCCCACCAGGAAGAAAGTCCATCAGTAAAGGCATTCAACATGAGCTACATCTAGTCCAGGCAGACCCACTGCCTCTGTGTGGGACTTAGAACAAGAAGGGTTTTGGTCAGCCAGGAATTAAGCAGCTCACCCTCTCCTAAGGATCATGTCTGCTGTGGTGAGTGATAAAGTTGGCTCTTACTTTCCTCCATTCCTGGGCTCTTCTCTGAGGATGTCAAGAAAGCACCTAAATTCACTTGGGAACTTTATTCAGAGAAAACAACCAGAACTTATTTGGATGCTGTTGTCTCTTGCAACCTGTCCTATTATTTGCATAACACCTTAGGGGAGATTAAGCATTCCTCCAAAGATGTGGGTTGTCAAAGTTCCCTGCCTCATCTGCTGGAGAAAATTTCAGAATTTCAAAATTCAGCCTAAAAAGCACCGTATTTTTTGTTTTCTTTCCAGAAGTATCTCATATATACTAGATCATATGACCTACTAGGAGGGAAACCCCATCCTTTCTGTTGGGGCAGTGCTTTAGAGCAGGAAAGTGCAGTGTGTAGAAAAATGCTTGGAAAGAAAGGCAGATCAATTGTTTTAATTTTTTTTCCTCTGTATGTTTTCAGGTCTGAACACTGGAGAAGTATTTCTGTGAGTACTTCTATATTAGCAATTTTATTGTATGCAGGTAGATACTCGTGGCTGGAAGGGACAATCATAAGGATCTATTTCACTCCCTCTCACTAACACAGGTGGTAAAAACACTCCAGTGATTCCTAAATAAAATCTACTGGCTCAGATAAAGCTAGAAAATCCCTTTTAGAAAATTGAATATTTGTATTCTGACTATTTGTAACTATGAGCTAATTTTTTGCACTGGTTCTTCAAGTAATCTATTGAACTTCATACCATTGGAAAATATGGCCATGAAAGTTTACCATTTTATCAAACAGTACAGTGAAGCACAGATAGATGTGACAGCTTATGAATGGCTGTATTTTCTGGGAGCTGGACCGATTTTTTTTTTCCTTTTTAAAAAATGGTTCCTAGAACACTTTAATTACCCCAGATCTAAGCAAATGTGGGTATTAAAACCAGTATCTCCAGTTTTATATATCAATATTCAGAAAAGTGCTGTCAGGCTCAAACAGCTGGGAATATTAATAGCAAGGGTAAACAAAAAACATTTGTTTGTTGTAATAGCAAAAAAAAATTGTCTGGATTTTCATAAGGTCTCTACTAGAATACTTAAACAAATTATTGCTATTAATTTCCTATTTTTTACCAAGTTATTTCAGCTAAGATTTTATTTGTCTGTTATGCTTGAAAATAGTGAAAAGGCTTGTTTATTTAAACAATTACCAAGCCTGTCCTTATAATGCCTCTTAAAAAGTCAAGTCACTTTGGAGAATCACAAAAGATTCAGGTTTTCCTGCCTTGTGGTGAAGAAGTAAGTTCGCATGGCTTGACCACACTGCTGTGAAACCCCATCTCAGGTCAGAGATGAGATTAAGAAAAACATAATTCTCAATAAAAATGGCCACCTGAGCTCACTTCTGCTGCTCTTGGAACTTGAAAAATCATCTCTGCTGAGATGATTGTGCTCAAAGGACATATTAATGCAACCTGCATCATTATGCACGGTTTCTTCTCTGTTCTATTATCTTCCAAGCCCTCTTTATCCAAGAACAAATCTAAACTTTGTTCACCATCAGTGAATAGGACATACAAAACCAGAAGTGTGTGGGGACATAAGGGAATTAATAATACCTTTCAAGCAGAGATGAGTGATACATCTTTCAAAAGAAATAGGAAAAGAGATAGGATTTGGGACACAATGTGAAATACCAACAGGAGTCCCTGTTTCTAGGAAAAGATATTCAATCTTGTTAAAATGACTAGCATAGCTTTTAGCTTAATTTTCATTTGTGGAAATGTTACACTATGTTTGCTGTTGTATTTGGTTAAGTGAGAGGTAATATCTTTGTTAATAGGGTTTAAGAGGAATGAAATGCTTGGGTTTTGTAGGAGTACAACATTGATTTTACTTGGCCTCACATGGCCAGCCTCATATATGAAAACAGCTGAGCTGTACTAGAAAGCACTAGAAAGACTTTTGGTCTTAATTCAACCTGTCAGTCTTGTAATGCAAAAAATAGTTTGGCTGGTCTGTGGAGCCTTGGAGACTTTTCCACTCCAAAGTTTCAATGGGACAATTGAAAGACAATGGGCCAGCAAGACCCCAGCTGTCTCAGGTGACCCGTGTGCAGTTGCTGCAATGCTTCCCAGATGCTTGAACCACCTCACCTGCACCAGGGCTCTGACTGAAAGGTGCTGTGGCTTCCTGGCCACCTACTGAGGTGTCCTCTCTGCAAATGAGAGGGTGAGGCATGTTTGGAAGTCACCAGGGAGTGCCATCCTGTCCCTTTAGACATAACCCGTGAATCTGGAGAAACCTGAAAGCTGCCAGGCATGAAGAAAGGAGTGTTTGGCTTCATGAATGACAGATGTTTTCTGGTCAGTTTGTTTCCATTGCACACAGACCCCTCCCCGGTTGGCATTTTTTTCTTTAGCTCCCTCATTGAAGCTGTGTACATTGGAACCTGATACCTGATGTGTATGCAAGGGAGAGCTCTGCTGCACCACAGGCACCATAAATAACTACTCACATCAGAGGTAAGGCATATTGCTGGTGTGGCTCCTAATGTTAATACTGAGTGTTAATGTCCTACCCTTAATCTTAATTAGTGTTGCTTCCAATTAGAAGTAAGCCATTCACTTTGGAACAGAAGAACTGACCCACACCTCTTCCCTAAATTTGAATTATCCCCACAATTAAGAGCTAAGTATCTGTCTTGACACTTACAGACCTTTATCACCATCATGTCTGAGTGACTGGCAATGAATTGCAGCACTCGTTCACCCACCCATTACATAAATTTTTCATATCAGATATTAAAGATGTCTTCTGTGATGCATTTCAGGACAGCATTTTATGTGCTTTACAAAGGACTGACAAATTTCTGTTATAACCTAACACTGTCCTTTGTACTCACTCTTGGATCTTTTAACAAGTATCAGAAATTGATAATTTTGTGATACTGCATTCTGAGCAACTTATTTGCAAACCCATAGATTACTCTGCATTCATACCTTTCGTACTGATTCTGCTTGGGTTTACAGTGAAAGAGTCGCAATAACTGGAGGAAAGAAATGAACAGATATTTGCAATCAAAATTTTTCTGCTTGATGTGTGTAATGCAACATACAATATGTATTTGCTTTTCTGTTTGTCTGTGTGTGTCACACACACTAAAACAGCTGCTAGACTATTTGAACCTCTTATCCAAAAGGGCCTTTACTTTGAATCTGAATTTCTCTGTCCACTTGTGTTCTGATATTAGCATATTGACTATGTAATCTGAAGGCTTTTGGTCTTTAATTTTCTCTGTGACATCTGATCCAGTGGGTTAGGAACCTTTGTAAATGCTGTTTACCTCTCCCTTGACAAACAGTAGAGAACTGTTGGTAACAGCAGTGACACAAAAGACCCACTTACACACACCCGTGCCATAACCCAAAGGAAGGATGCTTTCTGATGTCTTTTTGATGCTTTATGGTTATTAATATCTTTTGAACAACCAAAGGCGAAAGGGTTGGATGTACAAGTATGGGGCAAAAATGTGTTATTTTCACAGTTTCAGGAATCTCACCTTAGGTCTGACATGGCCAGAGGAGTTTGTTTTCTCCCTTGCTCCATGAGTATAAAAGGTGTCTTTACCTACAGAGATGAGCATACATGTACAGAAAGCTGTGTGGAAATGGTGGAAGTTATTCTGTACAGTAATTCCTTTCATGTGCTACACAATGTATAATAAAACACATGCTAAGGATTGTAACATGGTTTTATTTCAAGGTAAAAAGGGAATCTGAAAAAAATGTAACTGGAGACCTACAGAAGCTTTTTTTCCATGCTTCTCAAAATGGTCTCTAATTCTCAAGAAAAGACGTATTATTTACTGTGTTAATTACAGATGTCTTTGTACAGTCTGTACGAATTACATTAGTGATTTGAACTTGTCTTTTAGTAATGATTTTTTTTTTTGTATGAGATCTGTCCAGAAGAATGCTATAGAGAATCTGAAAGCTATGTGGTAGTCTATTTATGACTGCAGTAATTTTCTTTTTGTAGAGCGTAACAAAAACTAAGTGGACAAAGTTGCAGAACAACAGAAAGAGTATAGCTGTTTCAAAACACTTTGAATTTGGCAAGAACAGAAAAATCCAGTAAAGTATGCCAAAAAAAGTATTCACAACAAGCTGAGTTAGCAAAATCCTTCCTTTACTGCAGATGTTCCACTTCTGGGACAAGAGGGTGAAGAGAATCCAAATTGATCTAACAGAAAATCTTCCAGTACAGTAAAAGCCTTCAGTGAAAGGGAGGTTTGTGCAGTCACAGGCAGTTGTATTTGTATTGTTCACAGCTGAAAACTATCCAGCACTGATGTGGACCTGGCAGACTCATCTGGAAACTGTTTCTGCCAACAAGATGTCTTTGGAAGGCTGAAACAAATGGGAAACTAAATTCTTCACAGCTTGCTGAGATAAGAGGTTCCTGGGAATTGCTGAGTGTTAGATTGCTGCCCTAAACCCTTCAATTTCATGCTCTCTTTTTCTGTGCTGCATATTTGTTCCAACTGGCTCCCTACCTTGAACTCCACCGCATCCTGCTGGGTTAAATGTGATGGACAGTCTATATGAAAACCAATCAGTTATTTTGACAGGAGACTTAGAGAAGGTCAAGGCCACCTCTACTCAAAACCTGTCTGCTGAGTGTTCAGCTGTCAGAGATGAAATGTCTCTGAGGCTCCTCTTTGGTCTGAGCTGTGTTTTCATTTTGTCCCGAACAATCAGGAATCCAGCTAGTGAAGGCCTTCCAGTGCTTTCATCACTGTATTTATTTGATTGCTATTGTCCAGATTTAGAAGTGGGAAATTGTAACTCAAGTACACTGATTGTATAGTGTGCTGCAATACCTCACATATGAAGGAAGACAATTCAATTTGATATTTCAGTGGTAAAACTCTGCTGGCACGTGAATGTGCTATTGTGAAACAATGCTTCCAGAGCTTATCTAATATACAACTGATACGGGGTAAGGGATTATGTGGGAGCCAGTCCTGAACAATACTTAATATATAATCTCTCATTAAAAACAGACCACAATGAGGCTTGAAACTAAGTTCATTAAAATAAGGGTTTATGCTTAATATGCAAATAGATGAACTTTATTGAAACAATATATTTTTCACCTTCTCCAAAATCCAAAGGAAATAATGTGTATTAATTTTAGAGCTCATAACAGTACGTCCTAGTCTTATGTCAAAGCTTATTTCAAGGTTTATGAGTTCTACAGGATCCATGCTTCAAGCACAGATGTTCTGATCTAGATGCTTAATTTAATGAAGCTACTTAATAGCATTTAATTACAACTACCCTAATTTCTTGAGGTTTATAATTCAGCACTGCATTGTTCAGGAAGAAGCACAATTCAGATTGTAGTAGCAGAGAAAGAGGAGAGAAGAAATAATTTCCATTTCTGTATTCTATAGAGATTTTGACAAGTGGAATATTCTATACCTCTGATGAATTTTTATATTTGAAGGTTTTTGAGAAACCATTAATTCAGTTCAGTCTTGTGACCAAAGATTACATTAGGAATTATAAGGGAGATCTAATTTGGTAGTCTTCTAACATTTCAGGTGATGAATACTTTCCATAAAAGTTCAAATGCTTACAGCTGTCAAATTATTTTCATTTTTGATACATCCATGTAGAGCATGAGAAAAATTGACCAAACTCATTTCAGAGGACTTGATCTAAATTGTGCTAGAGAAAATCAATGTCAAAATGCAACAGTAGGACAAAACAGACCTACTATAATCTCATTAAAATGTTGCATACATTTTACTAGAGCTTTGCTGATCTTTTTCTTCTGAAAAGCATGTGTTAGCAGCTATACACGATCATTTAAAATAGTCAAAATTGGTAAATGAAAAATGATGTATTTATGCAATGTTCTGTTAAAATACCCTGAGAATTGCTTAGTCAGGATGGTTTGTCACCACAGCTACTAACTGGGAATGAGCCCAATTTTGTAGTTCATAAATTCAACATTCTTATTACAATGTTAATTGTGGTCATTATATTAGATCACTATTGAACCTATAGGCAACACTTCTTAATAAAGAAGTTCAAACAAGGAACCTGGGAAAATGATCTAATCATGACTCCCTAATTTCATGTTGTCTTATTGAAAGATACATCATTCAAAAAACTTCCAGGCTTCTCTAATTTATTAAAACCATTAAAGAATGACACAGCAATTGCAGCATATACATATGGGAAAAATGATAGTAGGTATAAACCCACTAGTTTAATTAGGAAAATTATATCTAACTTACAGCTTGTTGGTGGGGCTAATTGAGTTTTGCCTTGGTAATACTTGTAGAACACAGAGGACACGGGGTAGGCTTGTGGTGGTGTTCATGAACCAAGGGATGACAGCAGCTAAAATGTTTGTTAACCTGAAGGGCACTTGGGTGACTTTCAGAATAGTGTGGTTGTAGATGATTGAGTAGAATAAATGAGTAGTATGGCTCTAGGGAAGAGCACTGGGTCCTTATAGTGGCCAGGAGTGAAACCCATACAAACAGAAAGGGAGGAAGAGCTGTCGCCAATAGAGGCTGTCCTGTACCAGAGCCAGGCCTGGACTGAGTTACCTAAACAATCCCCTGGTGCCATCCCAGACACCCTTCGGCACTGTGCCTGGCCTCCCACTGCTTCCCCAAAGGGCCTGGGCCACCTGTGGGTGCCTGATGGTCTCTGTAGCCCTGTGAGGGTGCCTCAGAAGCCTCAGGACACTTCACTTGGTCCAGGTGCTTATGCATGGGATCGAGCCCCAAAGACCACTCAGTCCCATGGGCCTGCTTTATGACTACGTTTGCATAGGTTCTAACTTTAAAAATCTATTCCGTGCCATTCGTTAGGTGATTGTATTTGGTTTTCAGACAAAAACAAACCCTAAATTTTTACTCTCTTCTGTCACTAAGCCCCTGTAATTTTCTTCTTCCAAATCTCATTTTTCTCATGTCTCATATTTACAGTGGGTTACCGATGGTAATATGTTTATCCAGATGAGCACGAAACTTTGTGTTGGGCAATAACATGTTCCCATTCAATTTTATTTATATTGTACCCTTCTCTTCCCTAAGCCAAGAGAAATAAGAATTTAGTGAAGTAAAAATATAAAGGGATAAAAAGGATGAAATCTATATGATATTTCTGATCTGCTTTCCTGTTTCTCAGAAAGGAGGACCTCTGTGATTACAAGCCTAACTTCTGTACACACACAGAAATAGTCTAAGAGAAGGTGAAAAGCACTTTGAATAGGTGCTTGAACTGAAACTCAGTATTTCGTTGAGGCTTCTTGACCACTAATTCTGAAAGAATTATCAAGCAACATTGATGACTCAAAGTTATCTACACACATAGAGCAGCATAGCATTTATCATGTCAAATAATGCCTAGGCTGTTTGCAAACCATTAGCAAAATTAACACAAGCATCCATTTTCAATCTGTTTTTCTGTTTTGCCTGTTTGATGCTTCTTAATAGAAGCAATTCCCATTGAAGGTAACAGGAATGAGTTACGTATCTTGGAGCAAAATTGAATCCTAAGTGTTTAATTTATATTCTAATGTATTTTTTTCCTTTTACGACAGTATTAATTAATTGTACAAATACTATTAAGTGTTAAAGGATTTCATGGAAGCACTATGCTGATCACAACCTGAATCTATCCATTTCTTGGTTAAATACCCATTGATGTATTTAAATGCTTCTTTTGATATATTTTCTTGACTTGGGAGACTGCTAGTAGATGACAGACTGCTAGCAAGTCAATAGGTGGTTGAAAACTAGTCTTTGTCTCAGAGGGAAAATTCTGACATTTCTGAACTTGTTTTCATTCTCAACTGGGACAAAGATAACAATAAAAATGTATGAGAAGAGAAAACATTAAAAGAATTCATATAGAAACATGAATGTACAATTTCCTTTCAGCCAAATAAAACTAGATTCAGTGATGTGGAAGGTTGCAACAAATATCCTATATATGTGTATGTGTGTTGTGATAGAATACTTACACTAAAATTTACATTGTTGAAATTTAAATGAAATTAAAGAAAATAAGTTTAAAAAAAGATAAAACTTTATTACTTTATTAGACAAAAACTATTCTTGCATTATTGAATGAATCTTAGAAAGCTAAAATAATTGTTCCAATATTTCCTTGTGGAAAATTTCTTACCTCTCCTGAAATGAATATCATGAAGAAATTATCAAGTTTCTGATCTATCCTGACATAGAAGTGAGTCACACCCCTACAACATAATGCTCTGACTGCTTCACCAGGTAGGACCATGTTGGACATTAGTCCTTTTCCACAACAGACCTTTCCTTAAATGCCATCTGTGATTGCCTTCTTAAGTTTATTTTCATATGTATTTCACTCTGTCTATCAAAAACTAGCATATTTGGTTCAAATTTCTTTCTTTTAGCCAGGTTTGTGGGTGAGCAAACAGTAATTAATACTGAAATAATTTTACAGTGAAAGGAAAGCCTTCTTGAAAGCTGTTAGAAATCATCATTGTGTTAAAAGGTCATCTCTGTTAGGATATTTAGCCTTTAAGAAAGGTGTTTGGTGGTCTAAAATGGTCTGGATTTCATGGTTAGGTATTGCTCTACATAATACTATAAAACAAAGGCTTTTCTGAGCAGCCAGGAAACATGCAGGGAAAATGAAGCATAGCAAAAAAGCTGAGTTAGATATTTCAAGGACATTAAACAAATAACAACAGAAAAGAAGAGAGATGATGTGGGGCAGCAGCATGGTATTGATGGATAGGGATGAAAATGCAGCTGTGGGTTTACAATACACTGTAGCTTAGTTTCCAGCTGTTGAGCATTTGGAGGATTGATGGGAAAAATATTTGTGAAATGCAAACAGCTATGGAATCAAAATGGAGACAAAAATGAAAGGGTTTTTAGTTCTCAATATGCCCATAATTTAGAAAAGAAATGGCACATGAAATCACAGGCATGACAGCTATATCCAGTCAAATCAGGTGTATTATCATTTAGCTTTAGGGTACATAAGAGCCATTGATAAATTTAATTTAGACATTGAGATAAGCTTTTTCTTCATTAGAAGAGTGGGGATTTGGGATGGTCTTTCAATTGGCAGAGAATTTGCCTTGCTTTGAGACGAGTTTACTAAGATGTTCCTTTGGCATAAACGACTAAGATTACAGGGGAATAATCCTGATGATGTAGAAAGCCCACACCAATTGCATTGTGTGCATTCGTTTGTCTCTTTCCCAACAGTTTTCCAGCATCCAGTAACTGTTTCTTTTTTTCTGTATGCCAATTCTACACTAGTTTCCATGCTGAATTGTCCTCTTTAGGTATAAGTCTTTTCATTAAGCAATTAGGGCCCCATAATCTTCCCTTGTAAGTCATTCCAAATCTTGCATAATTTTCACTGCCTGACTTTGAAGATTTTCTGTGGAGCGAATTCTGAGGTTCCAATGTAAGCCAGCTTATGCCCCTTAATAACTTATACATTTAGAATTCTTTAAGTTCAGTTTCTGGGGTCAGTATTATCAGGGTGTTCAAGTGAACATATTTCACTCCAAATAACTCCTTTGAAATCTGTATCTCATAATGCTCTTAGAAGGATGTTATGATTCTTGATGTGAAAACCCTTTACCATTACTACTGCAGTGTTTCCTATCTGTCTCAAAGAGGGAGGATTCATCTCACTTTTTATAGCCATTGAGAGAAACTGGTGGGTTTAGAATGGGATTAATCTCATCTCCTTTACTGTAGATGGATGGCCCAGGTTTCCTCTTGTGCTGTAAAGTGACAGTAGAGAGAGACTCAGATGACCACCACAGATGAAAATATTTCATTTTTGACTTAGTCAATCTTATCATAGTTTTTTTACCCATCTTATTTTGTCCTTATCTCAATAGAGTACACTCTGTTTTCCTACAAACTTCAGAAGCCTTGAAAAAGCAGCTGTGAGCCACCTGCTCAGCTGGTCAATGCATCACAGCTGTAGCTGTAGGTAAGAGTTGTGATATACCTGTCCTTGCTGCATATAGCTCACTGCATGCTCAGGAAATGCAAGGGCATAGTTAAAATGTCTTAATCTGGCCCATTTTAGATACAAGGGTCTGATTCTCACCTTTAACTATAAAAGGACCCTGTAGTGGATAAGTCAGAAGCAGAGAGCTTAAACTCCAGATCTGACTCCTACCCTGTTACCAACTAAATACTAGAATTTGCCACTGGTGGCAGCACAACATGAGTTTTGAAGAACATGTTAGGTCTGAGCCTAGATTTTTTTGTGTGCTTGGTCTTTACAGGGGTAGACACTGGAGGAACATCTGGTTGAAATGGAGAATTAGAGTGTTAAGATCCAGTAATTGTGAAAAGTGCTGCAATTTTATTTTTTTGTTGTTCCCTTGGGGAGGGGCAGAAAGCTATGATGTTTCTTTCTTAAAGGGAAGCTTGGAGAACCATCTGCCCCATGTCTGAATGCCCATCTTCAATGAGACAGTTCAAGGCAGAAGAACTCCGGGTTCTTGCATTCAAGCTTGAATCATCTGACTGTGAGAAATTGCAGGACTTCTCCAAGGGATGTCGGAAAGCAGAAAAGTGAGTGCGGGAGGGAGTGAGCAAGAAAGTGGAAAAAAAAATAATCTGATTACTCAGCCACAGGAGAGAAACACATTTTAAGCTTATTTTGTATTTCATGGTTAATAAAACCTTGTTGTTTCACTGAATCATTTTTCTGTCCATGCTTTTCAACATTTGGATATATAAATGTGTTTGTGTTATGTAGTCACATCTAAGGTTGTATTTCCTGATAAAATACCTGTTATTCACAGGTTAGAAATTATTAATTTATTATCTTATGTACATTTTCAAAGACATGCCTCTGACTTGTACACATGGAAAGCATTTCAAAAAGCAGGGAAAGAATTTCAAAATTATGTGTGTGCCAAAGACTTGGGCCCTGCAATAGCAAGCTTACAGTTGAAATGTTCCTTTTCTGCAGTTGTTAACCAAAAATATTCTACTTTGGCTTAGAGTGACCAAGAAAAAAATCACCCTGTAGATATAAAAATTGAAAAAAGAAAAGACAAGGTATAATATTTTCATTGATCTTAATATTTTTTCATGGTTTTGCGGTGCCAATGTTGCATCCAATGTTTCATCACTTTTCTGAGAGCATGGCTGGGGGTTTTCTCTCTTCTTTTGGCAAACCATTTTCTTCAGGTTTTATCTTTCAGGAGGTGCTTATCTTCCATTACAAGAAAAACTGACTGGGAAGAGATTTCAGGCAGGCAAGGGGGCAATAGAATGGTGCAGTCTTCTTTCTGCATTAACTCTGTGATGGGATTATGAACACAGACGTATGTGCACATCTCATTTCCATCTCTGAATTCATCTGGCATTTGGATCCAGCACTGAAGCATATTTTATTCTCTGCAGAGCACTGTCAAGTATTGTAAGACTAGAGATCTAAGTTAAAAAGCCCAGTTTTGAATTCAATGGTCAGGAAAAACACACAAAAATACACGAGCCCACATAATCTGCCACCTCTGCCTTTATCTCCAGCTGCTTCCTGATTTACAGGTCTGAGATGACTATTTGCTTGCTGAGATATCTACCACTGGTTTTCAAACACTGCTCCTTGAACCCTTGAGCTCTGTGAGTGATAATTAAAAAAATGAAACCGACAGTCAGTGTATTTAAATTAACTAGTCAAAGTTTTCTGCACTCCTAGGAAAAAAAGAAGAGAGTTAGAGATTTTCAAACTGATAAAAGGTCTAAAAAATCACTGAAATGTATTTCAAGTGATCCATCCTTGAGTCATTATATTTTATGTAATCCTTAACATTTTACCTTACAAAACAGATCAACATCTTCATAATAGTCAGTCTTTCACCCACGTATCAAAGTGGCAGTTCCTCAAGTATTATCTAGAAGATTAATATTTGCTCAAGTCACTACATCCAAGTAGAACTACTTATCCAGTAGCTCAGGAAGGAAAAAAGCAGCATATTATCTCTTCAGCTCAGTGTTCAGCACTGGGATGGAGCAGCCTGTGTGATCTGTGGCTGTGTGTTATAGCTGGGGAGCAGCTGAGCCCAGGCCAGCAGTGAGCCTTGGCAGCAGTGGAGGCCAGCAGGGCCCTGGGCTGCATTGGCAGGAGCACAGCCTGCAGATCAAGGAAAGGGATTCTTCCCTGCACTCAGCAGCTGTTAGACCACATCTGGAGCCTGTGTCCCGTTTGGGGCTCCCCAGTGCAGGAAAGGCATCGACGAACTGGAGCAAGCCCAGGGCAGGGACACAGTGGTGGGCAGGGATGGAGCACGAGGGACTGGGGCTTGTTCACCTGTAGAAGGAACATCTTTGCAAGGACATGAAAAGGCTTACAGCTGCACATCTATAGCTTCTGTCTAGAGTCACATGATAGGCTTCATAAAAATATATCTCAATTTTTACTGACAGCAATTTGGCCAGCTGATCCTATTCAGTGTGCTACAGCCAGCAGGTTGAAGACCACATATCGCTACTGGCTACACATTTCTTTCAGGTGAATCTTATTGTCATGGTCAGACACTTTTTGTGCTTTGACCTCTGAAAAATATTGCACTTGGAGAAGGTAGATAATCAGTCCTCTCTGGAGACATTTACTGAAACAGCTTCAAAATCTTGCCTTATCATTAAAAGTGAAAATAACTTAATAATCTGGATTGTACTTTGAATATTTTCAGTAATTTTTATTCTTTTAACAAGATAAGTATTTGACAGGTAAATTCTAAGTCTGCTCTGGCTGATAAAATTAAGCATAGATTCCACTTTCTTGTCCTAGCAAAATGGTTTATCCCTCAGGGTAAAATTATTCCAAAAGGAGAAACTTACTGTTTTTCTTGCTGGTATTCCTGGAAGGTTGTACTTTCAAACTACCTAACATTGCTTTCACCAGGGGGCCTTACAGAAAGCTTGTTTTGGCATTGTATCATATCTCTATGTGTATTGTATCTCTATTTACCTTATTTAATCCCTCTCTTCATTTTGCCTAGTTGAATTTCCTCACATCATTGGGTGTTTCTTGGTAGAAACAGGACTGAATTTTTATCATTACTTTCTCTAGATGTCTTCTGCTGTATGTCCAGAACTTTATTTTGTTTCAAGAGATATTCCTAGGATATGTTTGGGGTTGTTTTTTGCTTGTTTGTTTTTTATGGGACATTCATTAAAAATAAACATAAAAATGTGTGGGAATTTATGATGGAATTTGTTTGAGTCAACACAAGCAGAAATCAGGGATGCTCAGATAATTATTTCCTTAAACCTGAACATTTCCTAACAGAACAACATTGATATCAGGATGTGCTAGTGAGCATGCTTGTGTGTGGGCAGGCAAATGTGCTGTGGTACAGCACAAATGGACAGACCCATAAGAATCTCTCTTCTTTATGTCTCCTGAAGCTGATGTTTTCTCTCCTCGTTATTGTTCTCCTATAGGAATATATTCCATGTCCTACTCTTCAGAGCAGCACTCTTCTTTGCTAATGGGGCAATACGGTTCATATGTTTTCTTCTAGATTTCCAGCCCCTTTCTGCTCTCCTCCAGGCCAGACTCTTTTTCAATGTTCTTGGGACAATGAGGCAATCTGACAGGGGTATTTCTTAAAAGTATCTCCATTTCTGTGTCATGTTTGGACAGAAGGAGTAACTAGAAATAACTAATTAGAAAGGGAGCTTTTTTTTATCTGAACAAGGCACAGAAGTATATGTTAAAAATCTTATCAATTTCAATAACACTTAGGAATATTACTGGGCATGTGTACTTTGCAGAATAAATATAATACTAAAAGCTAGAGAGAAACATTTGTACCCAATGAAGTAGGAAGGAAAGATCACAGTACCAGCCTATCCTCTGGTTCTCCTCTGTCCCACACTCCTGCTGTTACCAGCTAGGGGAAGTAATAGCAGCATCAGCTGCCTTTAGAACTGTGAGAAGGGATAATAAACACAGTTTGACAAGATAAAAGTGTACAGGTGACCAGTATCAGACCAAATTTATCCCTGTTAAATGAGATAATTTAATGAGGTTGCTTTTGAAATGAGTTTTGGTCATCATAGTCCCAATAGGTGACAGTAATTAGTGATAAAAGTCCAATAATTTTCAAACATTGTGAACACTTAAATCATGATGCCCTGCACAATACCTGAATACCTTGGAGTCTAAAACCAATAGTCTGGCATCCAAGTGGTGCTGTTGATGCCTGGAAGCAAAATGGAGATCTTGATTTATGATGTTCAACTTCCAGGTATGCCAGAAAGAAAATCTTGATGGTGCTGTTTGTCAAAATCCCGCTGGCAGCTCTCTGGTCCTGCTTAATGTTCACACCAAAGTGCAGCTGTGTGCAGTGCCTGCACTGTCGCTGTCCTCCACAGCTTTGGGAAGTGGACCTGAAAACATTAGTGCTGAGGAAAATTACATCAGGTTCAGATTTTAGAGTGTGTCTGTATAGACAACAGTTGACTAGGTAATTTTGCCAGAGAGTTATAAACTCTAGAACACTCAAGGAAACCTAGAGTCTGTAAACATCATGTCTAATTGGAATTCAGTGCTAGATTTGGATTCAATTTTTGCTGACCTCAAACATGGTGAAGCCATTTGGCACCTTCTGGGGTGCTTTGTCTTGCATCAGAGTCATAGTATTCGGTGCCTTCCTGTTTATGGATCTATGGACAAAATAATTCAAAGAACAGTTCAATATATTTGACACTTTTGTAAAAAGGTTTCTAGCTTAAAAGGGGGATTATTTTTACACATATTTCTACTCAATAAGATTGTTTTTAATTCAAATGGCTTTAATTTCAAAAGTCTAATCAATTTATCTTAAAAGAATGAAACATTGAAACAAAGGAAAATTAAAAGAGTTGAATAAAAATTTCATTGCGTCAATCTGATGCTTTCCTTCATTATAAATTACTGCAATTTTTGTTATTTTGTACCAATATGTTCAAACCTCTGAAAAACAGAGCTAAGGAAAGCCATTAAGAACTACATATACAGTTACAGATAGCAGAAATAATATAAATTAGATTTAGTTACACATGCTTTGGTAAAACAAAAGATTGATTATAAACTTTTATTTGAATGGAAGGAAAAAATCCATCTTCAAATTAGAATTGTCATGTAGGCAAGGAAAAGAAAAATGCAACAAATGGCTCTTGCTAGCATGACGTAAACCATGGAGATGGAAAATATGAGCTCTGCAAAGGAAAGAATAATTTAGTCTGCTATATTTGTAAAAAATATTATGGAAGTATCTATTAGATGGCTGATGAGACAAAATCTTATCTGAATCATTTTTCCCCCATAAATTATATCAAAAGAATATAAAGAATTAGACTGCTTTCCCCTTCTACATTTGTCTATTTGGAAATAAACAAATAAAACAAATAAAAGCATTTGCATCACTAATTTAAAAGGTAGTGAAGAAAAGAAAGTATTTTCCATTTTTTTTCTTAATCCCTGCTCTTTTCTGTGCTCTACAGATTTTCTTTGCAGGGTCCTATTCGCTGCGGATAAAAAACATGAATGAATAGCACAACCAGCAGAGAGAGAAGGTTATTAAATCAGCAAATGAAGAAACAGCACAAAGAATAAGAACACCTTGCAAACAAATTTCTTTGCCTCTAGAGAGGAACTACAGCAGGGTTGTTTGGCTTAGGGGATATGCATATGCTCACACATAAAAGGCAAGTGGCTTTAGTAATGAAAACTCCCACATGAAGAAAGTAAGAGGATCAAATGTCACGTGTACCCTCCAAGGAGCTTGCAAAGATAGCAGAGCTACAACACGTGCAGCTGTCTTTGAACTAGTCACTTCAGGTCTGTATCCTTCAAAACATAATAACCACAAATAATAGTTTTGTTGTGACTATTTCTTTAGTTTCCGATAAAATGGGAGGAGGAGATACTGTCAGGAGAAAGAATGACTGACTGATGAAGCTGGATATAAAGCAAAAGGTTATCCACCTTTATCTAAGACAAATGTGGTTACTGAGGCTGTTACTTAAGAGGTACAGGGGCAGCCTTTTGCTCTTTATTTCTTTAAACTGAAAGAGTAATAGAGCAAAGCTGAAAGGAAAAAACCAAACCACATGTAGATGAGATTTTAGTGTAAATGCTAACGTTAACAGTTTGTTTTATTTTTTGATGGTTATTCCAATACTTCAGTGTGGTGATTTTAAGCAAGCTATTTATTCTATCCTCTTGCTTAAATATCCTCCTGTCATATTGCTGAATAACCACATAGAGAATTTCTAGGGTATTCCTAGTAGTGAGGATCCTTCCAGCTGCCCTACTGAGACAGTTTGAGAAGATCCCAGCCCCCTGCCATGCTGCTGCGGGTTATTCATGGCATCCTGAAGGTATTTATGGGCAATAGAGGAGGTCAGCCTGCAGAAAGACACTGCACAGCCATGGAGGCAAAACAAGACCTCTGCTATCACTGTGTGCTGGGGCAATTATTGTCTGTTGAACCACAGGAAAAAAAATCATAGGAATATAAAATGTCCTGAGCAGGAAAGGACCCACAGGGATCATCAAAGTCCACTCTTGCTGCATCTCTCCTCAGAACTACCTTACAGTTTTGAAATGTTTCATATATATTTTCTTTCATAGAAATATCCTCTAAGCTGAAATATTTCTCTTTCTCATTGTTTCTGTGATTTATATGTGCCAGCTTAGTTTTTTCCCAGATTCTTTACATCTTTTCTTGATTTTATGCTCTGAATAAAAGCACAGAAAAAAACATTTATATCTTTCTAAGGCTGAAAATCCAATATGCAGGAGTATTCTGTATTTTTAAAGCCTTTTTTGATTTTGAGAAAACCTGCCATGCATTTACCTGTGCTAACTTCTGGAGCAGAAACTAGATAACAGTACATTAAGGTAAGTTGGGTCAGATTTTTCTGCCATTACTAACATTCTGTGTAAGTCTGAGTTTAAACTGGTTTGGGGCATTTAAGGAGTGACATTTGCTGGCTAAAAATCAATTCTCATCAAGATCTCCTTGGCTTATATACTAGAATCTGTGCTTTGAAGCTCAGAGGAATTACTGAGAGGTTAAATGGGAGAACAGAGAAAAAGGGACCAGAGAAAAAGCTCAGAAGTCTAGTGGGGAAATAACTTCTTTTCCCCATGCACTATACATTACTGGAGTGTGAGAGAAATAATGAAACCAGAGGAGACCGGAGAGGAAGCCTATGATTAAGCAAAGCTATATGGCTTTGGTCCTTTGAGAGCCAATTTAGGTGCGTCTTCAGGCTGAATCTTGGAGACATTTTATTTACTGACTGCTCTCCAATTGTCTGATAAGAAAGTAAATCAAAACCCCTCTACTGGTGATGCTATGAGAGTGGTGAACATGCTTGTCTCTTTCTAGACAGTATCAAAAAAGAAAGTATAGAGGTAACAGGTGGAAGAGTTGAAATGGTGCAGCTGAGCTCACATCCTGGTAGATGCAAGTTCAAAGATAGACCCTGTCCCCATTCCCAGAAATTTTTCATCAGCAGACCAAGCCTTTCCTTCACCATGAGGTCAAATGACAGCAGCTTTGCAAAGACAAAGAGTTATATAGAGAGCGGGATTGGATTTAGTGCTGAAGTTTGCTGTCTCGTGTGTGATTAGGATTCATCATTTTCCATTAAAAAACAAAAAAAATGTTGAACCCACTTGCAATTTCATGTATCACAATCACCAGTGGAAGAAAAGGTCACCAGTTTAATTCTTTCAGGCACAGAGAATATTAAAATGTAAGAGGTAATGTGAGATATCATACAGGATAATTAGAACATAACTACGTTCATATATTTTCCTATATATGAAATTACTTTGTGTGCCCTTCCTCTTTAAGAAATTACAGTGGACATTGTTCCTATGGTTACTGGGAGGCAGCATTTACAGAGACTGAGGATTTCTATAAAAGGAGCAAAAAATCACTGCAACTGCAATGGTCTGCTGTGTTAAATGTCACTTTGCACTCCAATTTTATAGGCTAAGAGGATGCTGAAATTTTGGCTCTAGTCAGGTACAATGTGACTAATTAAATATTTAAGATGAGTAATAAAGTGTAATTAATTTTGTCAGCTTTTATTGGTTTGCCCCTCCTCCAAATCCCCTCCCCAAAGGTTTGAGATTTAGAATGTCAAAAAACATCGAGAAGATTTTAGAACAGCAAAGGACAGACTGATCTCAAACATGGTCAGAAGAGAATACCTAAAAATAAAATTCACTACATATTGCTGTATGTAGTACTACCATCTGATCTACATTTGAGGTGCATTTGGAAATGCTGACCTCTTATAAAACACCCTCATTGAACACATCTTAACAACAACCTACATGATACATTTTTTTCCTTATTTTTCTTCCTGTCGATAGATGACCTGAAGGAAATTCGGAACAGTTTATATTGGGAAATGAATTGCTGTTCTTTTAAAAATATAGAATAAAATAGTCTTCAATGTAATTTTAGTCTTTAGGTGAGGACAAATTAAAAGGCTGTGAAATATTTTACCTGTCTGAGGAAAATATTTTGTCAAGCTGATATAACCTGTTTCAGAGAGGCAGATGAGAAATAGGCTTCAAAAAGTTTTCAGAATTTTCAACTCTTTTCGAAAATGTCAAAAATAAGTCAAATAGAAGTGAAAAGATCTTGTTTATTTGACTGAAATCTGTTACACTGCCCTCATGGCAATTCTGTTTCAAAGAAGTTTACACTCACAGAAGAATGCCTTTGTTATTATTTTGGAGTAGAAGTACCCCAAGAGTCAAGCTGGAGCAAATGTCAGCTTTTATGTACATTCTGTGGGGTCACAGATAAAAAAGCCTCTTATGATCATAAATTTGGTTCTCATTACACAATATGAATACAATTACACAATATAAAGCTGAAATAATATTGTCTTTTTAATTCTGCATAATATTTATAATTTCTGTTGGAGCTTCAGTTAATATTTTAGAAGAATATGCAGTTTTGATTTGGGAAAAAAAACCTCACACAATAGATAAAAGAGCATCTTTTATATTCAAATTCATTCTTCATATCACCTTTTTCTGTTAGTTTTTCCATTCTATTTTTCACTCCCACTGGATTATTTTTTACTTTCTATTCACTAGCCTAGCAGTGGAAAACAATGAAGTGAAGAAAAATAAATCACTCCTCAATAGTCTGAAAAGCCAAAACATTGCCATTCAAGACAAAAAGTCAAAACTATGATATCTGAGTATACTTCAAAATTAGACAAAAGTTACTTTGGTTGCTCTTAAGGCTCTACATGGCTTTGATTTCAAAATTTATTTATTGGCCCAACCAGCAGATGGATGATTAGCTGAACACATTGTCATAGCTGAATGTACAAGACTGAACTGTTTTTGGAGAATGCAGTGATTCAATTTTGTTTCAGCTGGGGCTACAACACTGCTTCCCTCATTCTGGGCTGTTGGTTTTGGTTCATATGTGGATTTACACTATCATTCAAAACAGACACCTAGGTGACATTTACTGTGCATATTGACGCATGGACACCCACTACAATGTTTAAATGATGATGCACCAAATCTCATGTCTAAATCATGCGTTCTCATAAAATGTGAATGTCAGAGCACAGCAGTCCTCATCGGTAGAACAAAGCTCACTCCCCAGGCTCTCACAGCTGACAAGAATGAAACAAACATAAACAGTCTATGGAGAGCCCACACGGTGACAAAGTTATGCAAATGCAGTAATTAAACCTTGGTAATTCAAAGAAATTCACTTGAACTCTCTTAGGAATTTCCTGACTCTTTTATTTTGGACTGAAGGATCTGAAATTTTTTGGCTTTCAGAAAATGTCTTAGGGCATGTCTGGCAGCAAAATATTGTCTATTAATGAACAGGCAGGATCATTTTTACCTTGGAGAACACTGAATTAATCACTGGGTCAGGTTCTGTCCTCTTCCTTAAATCTTCTTTGGAAGACAGTTTCTACTGCTTAGGACTCCTAAGAACCCCAACATGATAACAAACAGATCCTGCCACCAGTACTCACTTTAATTGATTCTTCCCTCTTATAGCAAATTAAGGGGTTAACTCTTTTAACTGGTATAAACTAGAACAGTTCCGCTGGTTTCAGTGAAAAATTATAGGTGCATATCAATTGCAGATATGTTCTAGAGAGGAAAAGTGAAGTTTAAAGTATTCAAGGCAAAATCTATTTCTGTGCTAATGACTTAGGATCAGAGTTTTTCCTGAAAAAAAAAATGAAAACAACAGATGAAGTGACCAAGATCTAAAATATATATTGTGATAGCAATTACTCTACAGTGATAATAGCAGCGTAGGTGAAAATTCACACTTCTCAGAATCATGGAATATTTTGAGTGGGAAGGAATGCACAAAAGATGATCAAGTTCCACTTTTGGCTCTGCAGAGGCCACCCCAAGCGTCACAGCATGTGCCTGAAAGTATTGTCCAAATTCTTCTTGAGGTCTGTCGGAGTGATGCTGTGACCGCTTCCCTGTGGAGCCTGTTCCAGTACCTAACCACCCTCTGGGTGAAAAACATTTTCCTAATATCCAACCCAAACCTCCCCTGGTTCAGTTTCATGCCATTTCCTTGAGTCCTTTCACTGGTCATGAGTGAAGAGGTCAGAACCTGCCCCTCTGCTTCCCCTCATGAGGACGTTGAGGACCACGATGAGATGTCCCATTAGTCTCCTCTTCAATCTGAACAGACCAAGTGACCTCAGCTGCTCCTCATATGGCTCCTCTTCCAACCCTTCACCATCTTTGTTGCCCTCCTTTGGACACTCTCTAAGAGTTAAATGTAATTTTTATATTGTGGCACCCAAACCTGCCCCCAGCACTCAAGGTGAGGCTGCCCCAGTGCAGAGCAAAGCAGGACAATCCCCTCCCTTGAGGAGTTAGTGATGCCTGATGCACACCATATGCACTTCCTGTAGCATTTCACTAAATACAATGATTTGGAAAAGAAAGAGAGAGCAGAATATCCATAACTGCATGGTATTCAGCAAAGAAGATAGTGTGGGAGGACTCTCAAACTCCTTACATATCATTCCAGTGAAGAATGGCAAGAACATGTCATCATTCAAAATCACCTATTGACAGCACATATTGTCCATTTTTAAAAGTTCAACTGCTGAAATGAAAGCTCAATCTGAGCTTAGTGAAGTTTCTTGGTAAAAACTGGCTGCATTTTTGTTAGATAATATGTGCCCTGGGTGTGAATTATCATATAAAGATCCTGGTCAAAGAGAGATGGCAAACTGCACTTTGCCAGTTATTTCCACAAGAACTGTGCTCTCTAAAGGTGATTTGCTGTCTTTTCATTCATTCTGAGAAACATGAAGAGAGAAAAAAAAAACCCCAAAACTCAAACTCTGATAGTGTTGAAAATACTCCAAACCCCAGACTAGCTATTGCATTTGTTTACCTTCTATCCATTAATATTTAATCTGCACATGGGTAAAATGTCAGCTGAGCTGTCCAGAAACATCTGGATGTTATGATACCTAACAAATCTAATAGGCATAGCTAATGAGCCCAAAGACGGGGAATGCATTATGTGGTTGCTGGTACAGCCTTCACCCCATGAATATAAATAGGCTTTCGTTGATCTTTTGTCCTACTAAAATGTAATCCAGTTTATTGAACTGGTGAATTGCATTAACCATTTTGACATTATTTCCTTATAAATCTAACATAGTGTCCTTGCTCTGTTCTCTGTCAGTACATAATACTAACCAAAAGGAAAGGACAAAATCCCACAGCAGAGAGGGGTTCCAAACCACTGATGGATGTTGATTTAAATGGGAAATGTTTTTTAAAGCTCAAAGAGAACATCACATATCTGCAGAAAAGGTCTGGGGAGGACGTTAGAGGAATGCATTACAGAGGACATATTTCATACTTGTAAGGCAATGTGTTATAGACTTGGAGCACGAATAAATGAAGGTTTGTAAGTAGAACTCAGAAAAGTCTTATGTGTCTGAAAAACTGCCTACTTTTACACTACTATAGTAGTTTATTACATATTTAAAAACTTCATGTCACAAACCAAAACCAGCATGGCTACAGTGACATGAAATAAATAAGGGGGTTTAATTAGCAGTGGCTATTTTACCATTCCATTTTAAAATATCTGAAAGCATTTAATAAGCAGGCAGCAGGAATATGGCAATCAAAATTTGCTGGGGTTGGGATTGTATGTTTAACACAGTCTCTGCTGTTTCTGTGCAAGTGACTGAAAGGGTTGATAACACAGGTGTGCCTCAGAGACAAAGCATAAACTTTTTCTTACCTTAACTAATTTTCCCATTCAGCTCACAAAAGACATTGTCTTGTGAAATGCCATATTAACTCCATTTGTGATGTCACTAATTTATTGCACATATGTTAATATAAATACAAAATAAATTCTTCTAGTATCTGGATTTATAATAGTTATAGACAATACCTTGAGTGGTTTTTTTAAATTTACAATTTATGAATCTGAAGAGTTTGACATAAAACATTTCTTTAGATAAACAATTAGAACAGTTCAAAGGTAGATTTTATTCCTTCTACTGTATTTATGGTCATACTGACCCATGACTTCCTTTCATTGTAAAAACACATACTGGTTTGCAGGTCATATCAGTAAAAAGGCTGAGATAAAGACAGGTTACTGAATTGTCCAGCATCTCTGAAGAAGGTATGTGCATATCCAGGAATCTGACTGCAAAGGCAGGAAATCTTCCTGTAGCTCCTCTTAAAGAGTAGGGAGGGGGTTCATTCCAAACACCTCAGTCCAGTTAAGTCCTGTCATCTGTAAATTTGTTTTTGTCAGTATTCTGTGTATTTTCTTTCCCACAGTCATTGTTCCTGCAGCTCTGCAGCTTATTCAGCTAGCTGAATATCAAGGGTAAAATTTCCATGATTTCCTTATCTTACCAGTCACATTCGGACCTTGTTTATATGAGCCCCTCAAAGAATGCCAGACTACAGTTAAGAGGGAAGTTTGGACAAAATATTTATCAAGGGAATTAGAGACATGAAATGAATCCCTTGAAAACCTTGACTAGGCTCAGCCAAGAGAAAAACAAAAAGAACAGGGAAAACAGAAACTGTTATACATATCTTTGCTTTTGGGCATTCAAATTTTAGGGGAGAAAAAAAATATTCTAAAACCTGAATATTCACCAAGCCATGGTTTTGATAAAAAAAAAAAAACGTAAAATTACCTGAATATGGCATTATTGCAGTTTTCCATGTAAATATTGATGATAAAAAATGATACAATTTTGCCCCTATAAATGCCAAGTAGAGCTTTCCAAATGTGCAGAGAGGATCACAGAAAGACAAGCAGCAACTTGCTGTATCTGGTAACTTTTTTGTGTTTGTTTAATGTTGCAGGATGTCCTAAGGATTTGCAGTTGTTACATTACAGTAGAAGAGACAGCAACAGACCCAAGCATCAGAGAGGGGACAAAAACAAAGGACATAGGAGATGAATGGAGCAGCAAACTGCTGCAGTTGGGAAATCAGCATGGCTCAGAGGAAGAGCAGAAATCACTGCCTGCTTTCCTGATACACTCAGAAGAGGATTCTGTAATTAGAATACAAGCAAATATTCTTGCAATCTGTTTCTGACAATGGAAAAACAATTTCTCTACTATTTTAGTGATTCATCTGTTTTGAAAGCGTGATGAATATTGATGGATCTGACAGCATCATGTCTGCTGTATAGGAAAAAGATCTGTGAGTTTGTAAAAAAGTATGTACACATGGGTAAATGTAATTATTTTGGACTTTATAACTTTGCATATGCAGTATAAAGAGAAGAGTAAATATTTCCAACCATTTTTTCCCCAAATCTCTGTGGCATGTTAGCATTTCTAAAGAATTTGATAAAGAAAAGGAAGGCATTAAATATTGGCTATGCAATTCTTTGTAACAATACAATAAAAGATCAAGAAAATAAATTCAAGCCCAGTGTTTAATACTGAATGCTTTGATGGAATTGGAATACATTTTGCTCTTTGAAAACATAGATATGACAAATATATGTCTATTTAAGATGGTTTTGGGGTCAACAAGAGGTGACAGCAGGACTGGCCATCTTATGCCAACATTATCCTTGCCAGATACAGTCTGTAACTGAAGCTCACAACTTAATAGTGGCTACTGTGGCTTAAAATGAGGACTGAGAAATTTGCATTCTAGTGTGTATTGCAGGAACTGTTGATGGGATATGAGAAAGCAAACATGTAAGAGCTCAGCTCTTTGCTGGTTTTATTAAATGAACGTTTCCAATTCTTGGCATTGTAGAGTATAACCAAGGGAGGCTTTTTCACCTGGCAGGATAATTCACGTTAGGGAAAATTTGTTCTCTTTCTTTATTTCACAGCACAGCAGAAGCTTGAATAAGTGGGATGTGACAGGAAAATCAGGTCTTTTGGTAGCAAGTTGTGATTTTTTAGAAACCAAACTTCACAAGTACTATTAAGAATAAGAATATTAATCTACTGCTGAGCAACGATTTTTAAAATCTTTCTAAAATAATAGACCACATCTCTACTTATGTCTGGGTATTTCTTTCCTTGCCAGAATGATCTGTACCATACTGCAAATGGCACATATTGATTTTCTCAGCAGATTTTTGGTAGTTGAAAATTAACTTTGGGATAGCTCAAAGATGCAATGTCGTCTTCAGATGTTTAAATTACAATAATTTCAACATCTCCTCGTTACTTGTTACTGCTTGGTCTTTTTTTCTCCTTTTATTTCAACATTGTTTATTTGACACCAAATTTGGTCATAACAGTAAAAAATACACCTTAAATAGGAAAATATACATCACTTTTTCAGCCTTTCCTTGCTTGACAATTATCATTTTGGATGCAAAACTCTTGTTAATTTCTGCTGTGCGGCATATGGATAATTTCTTTCTATTTCCATTGCATTTAGCATTGCAATAACTGCTGATAGTTCTGCCAGTGATTCCACTTGTCCCTTGAAATGCAGGAATCTTCTCTGCATGCTCGATGTAATATGGATGTACTCTGCAGCATAGCTGATGAGCTCCTTGATTTGATTTTCAATATATAAATTATGTCATATTATTTCAAGAGTTAATTACATCTTTAAAAAAGTTCTACAGTTTCTAATTACAACTAGCTTTCAGAACAGGATAATGCCTGCTTACATACAATTCCCACTATGCTCATACCCTGCACAGTCAAAAAAGTCCTGCAGGCTACCCTGCAATACTGTGGAATCTAAAACTGTCCAAATGTGGAATTTGCTCTGACTACCATCATTAGAGGTGGTGCTGCTGAAGGCATTTATGTTAACAGGTTTTAGCAGAGACATGCAAACAACTGTGTGAGTCCTGCAAACACATGGAAGCTGCTGGTGAAAATTGCTCCACAATTCTATATGGGCCCAAGTAACAGTGGTCCAGCCTACAAGGAGGATGGATTGGACAACACCATGGGACAAACACAGTACCCAGCCCCAAAGTCCAGAGCTGGTTGCAGATGCCTATCCTCATAACCCTTGTAAGCAGCCTGTGCTTTTTATAGCTGCTCAGAAGGAAGCAAATGTATATGTTTCAACCACCAAACCAGATCCCTCAAGGGAAAACTCCTGGAGAGCTGCCCCAGCACAGCTCTGTGGTCATGGAACTGGAAATCATGCTGCTTGTACAAAGAGGTCTGCTGCTTGGAAGAGCAGACACTGCTATCACAGTCAAACTGGCAAGCAGGTAAACCCAGCCATCAACAACAGGTAATATAACAACAGGGATATGGCTTCAGGATCTGATTCACCTGGTTTGTCAGATTATTAGACTGTGGGTAATATGGGTTGCACCCCAACAAACCCAAAAGCTGCCTCCAGAGCTGAGAAGTGAGCTAGGTGACTCCATTCATCACCACACAGCCCAAGGCAGCCCATGGCACTGAAAGGCATGTTGCAAAACCAAGAGTGTGCTCCAAGGGCATGCGGGCAGCCACTTATTGGAACAAAACCAGCTGCCTTGTAAACATGCTCACCACTGCAAGAACTATTCCACGGCTCAGGGACGCAGGCTTATCCACAATTAAATCCATTATTATTGTCCATTAATGTGCCATAGCTAGGCAGGAGCTGATAAGAGTTGGGATGGATCCTGCGGGTCTTGTGTGGCTCTCTTGCCCCGGACATGGACACTGCAAGCCTGAGCACAGCTCCTGCCATCTGCATGGGCCAAAGGCCATGAGGAGGTGGGTAGGACTCTGTGCAGAGTCTTCAGACAGCCACTGTGCCCCACCTTCAGCACATGACAGCAGCACTGAAAGGGACCTGTGTTCCCGGTGGGGATGTACAGACATTCACGGCCACATGGAATACCAGCCTTCTCCTCCAGGTATTGCAAAGAAAGTCCTCACCGAAGCCATGTGGCCAAAGGATGGTTCTCAATATGCTTGGAACTTTTAAAAGTCATAGGTTTCTATAGCTACAAAAAAATGTTTCAGAGAGAAAAAAAAAAATTAGAGGGGTGTGGATCCATATCTGTGACACACTCAAAATGAGAGGAAAATACATGGGTCACAGGGTCTAGCAGACAATAGTTGAGAGCGGACAGGAAATAGAAGAAAGAGGTAAAGCTCACCTGCCAGTCAGTTTTATAAGCTCTCCTGAAAACCCACCAAGGGCATACACTGATATAATATTTAAAAAACATTTTCTTTCAGCAGATAGCCCATGACCCTGACAGGAGAAGCATCTGTCCCAAACTTCCAAACCCCACTCTATACAGCTTTAAAAGAAAATCTCCATAAGGAAGCAAAATGTTTGGACGAGAATATCCTAACACAAAGCATGAATAAGAAGCATAGAAAATATCAAGGAGAATGATGCATCAAAGAGAAGCATCAAAGCTAGGAGGGCATCTCCAGAAAGAGTCCAGCAGATGTAATCAAGGATAAAATTCGGTGGAAACTGGCCAAAAAATGTTCCCATATGTTGTGATGGAAACTGCAGCACTTTGCCCCAGGGGAAGGGCTCAGCTAAGCCTGTCTTGTGGAGAGTGTTATATAAACATGAACTTTGTGAAAGGGACTCTTTTCACAGATGTAGTTTATCCATGTGCCCTGATTATAATTTTCAGTTAAGCACTCTGATTTATCTAACAATTAATAGTAACTATCATGTATCTTTTTTTTTCCCCTACTAATGTTACTTTTCAGTTGTCACCATACCTATGGAGGCAAACACATCTGCTTTGGCAGGAAGTGAGCTTTTTAAAATTCTAGTCATAGTTTTTGTAACATTCATGATTTAGCCTCACTTTCCAGAGCTAAAACTTTTTTATTTTAAGCTTTTTTTTCCTCCCCCCCTATTGCAATTTGTCCAGCACTGCTTGTATGGCAGCAATTTCATGGACGAAAGCCTTCCACTGGGGGTAACAGAATATATGTAACAATTTATATTGAGTTTCCATCATGTTGTACCAGTTGCCACATGAGAATGAATTTAGGTTTGCAACACCCTTGTGAGGTAGAGACATATTGATTTTCCTTTATTATAGATTGGAAAACAAAGACTTTATGCAACAAAACCTCAGTCAATCTCAGAGCCAAGAGCAGATCCCAGATTTCCCCAAAATGGACTTGTGTTGGCTATTGCAAGACTATTTTCCTTCTTTCAAGATGGTGTTATTTTTCAGGCAAAAAGGGACAATAACATAAATATCAGACAGCTCACACAAATATAGTAGTGAATATACATGTGGACATTCTTTTAAAGTAGTTTCTACAGCTAAAAGAATGTTAGTGGAAATTTTGAAATATTTACCACTGGGGTCCGTGAACGGTTCCATTGTTTTTTTCTTATTGGTTTGTTTGTCTTTTCAAAGCTTCAAAACAACTGTTTCTGAAGCTTTCCCTTCCATTCTCATTTTCTACCAAAAAGGAAGGTCTAGTTATCATGAGCTATAATTAAAAGCACTCTTGAACTCCCCACATCTCAGAGAATTAAAGAATGACAAGTTGTTAGTAATGACAAAATTACACCTTTTTTTTGGCAGTAAAAAGTCTAGTTGTACCTGTAGTGGAGCATATAAATAATGTCAATTTTAAAGGGAGTTTATTAAAATTTTTGAAAATTTATTGCAGTCATTAAGACCCTAAATTCCAAAGTCGTTATACTTTTTCATTTAATAGAATCCTTTGTACTTGAAAATTTGTCCTGCAAACATTTTCTAGGAAATGTTTCTAGGTGTAAGTGAAAAGTCAGAAGTATTCCATTAATTTCAAAATTCCTTGGGTTTTCTTTTCTTATATAGCTTTCCTTTTAAGAGGTAATTATATCCTCTTTAAAAATCTGCAGCTGAAAAAATTTTAATTCAGTAGTAGGTTTACACATGCCCTTAAATACATCAGAAATGTTCTGAAATGCTGCATATATATTTACTATATTTTAACAGTCAGTGCTCAAACAAATCCTTGATTTTCAAATGTTGGATGTGGAATGTTACAAAACAAAATTTTATTTGATCTGATCTCTCCATGCAAACCTGTGCTGAGCTTCTATACAAAAATGCATGTTTATAATAAAACAGAAAAATAGTGACAAAAGAGAGAACAACGGTTTGCATTATCCACCAAGGACTTCCTCATCCTTGTAGCACTAAGTTCAATGCTTTGACTACAAGCAGTTTCACTTTAGGGACTAGGATGATGAGAAAAGCAGGGAAAAACACAAAGTAGAAAATAAGAGGCAGAGGGGAATTAGTAAAATACACACAGTCTTACCTTGTTTTGATTAAGTATACTACAGAACAGCTTGCTTTCATTAGTGCAGCAGAAAAAGACGGGTGAAATGAACACCATAGAATGTTTGAAATGTCGATGATTAATTAATTACTGTTGTGATAGATTTCTTAACAGTATGAATCTGTGGGCCAACCTGCTATGGTCAAACTGTCACTCAAGCAGGGCTAGAGTTCTGGCTTGTAGTAGTTACATACTCTCATCAGAACATCATAATAGAATGTATGGAACCCTGCCACATGTAGAACTCAGTCAAGTATGGATATATGTACCCAGCCATAGCCTGACACACAGATGAAATGGCATCCATTTCATGTGTATTTTATTTAGAAGATAAAACCATCCAGAACAGAGCATCAGTTCTGCAATATATGAAGAGATCCTGCCATGCTGGGTGTTAAACTAATTTAATGGCATCAAATGACATCTCTTATCAAAACTGCCCTGGAAGAAGGTCCTGCACAATAAGACTTCTCACTACAATAAATCACACTAGGATGGGATGTAGTTTCTGGGCCTGACGAGAAATGGGAAAATGGATCACTGAGTTAAGTACTTGCTATAAGCAAACACTCATTAACACAGTAATGTTTCACACAATCCCATGTTTTATTATCACTCAACACTACCATGAACAATTGCATTCTAAGAACATTATTAAGTTTCCAAAACCAATTTCCCCAAAGAAAACAAAAAAAGTCAGAAATTTGCTTTTGCAGCTGTAGTATCATCTAATTTTCACTGCCTCTGCTCATAATTTTCAATGGCATGCCCATGCTTTGAACTACATGATCTACATGCTTTGGTTGCAGCAGAACTCTCCCTTCTCTAGTGCATAGAAGGGTTAGTACTTGGTTCTTATCTTAGTATTTTTTGGGGAGATTGTTGGGTTTTTGTGTTGTTTTTTGTTTTTAGAGCCTAATCCACATCCCTGAGTTAGAATTTTTAATTTCTTTTTGGCTGGGTTATGGTGCTCACCAGTATGCTCTCTGCAGTCTCTGAGACCTCTTTTCTTCATTGTCAGCTGTTGATGGGAGTGCTCAGAGCTGGCTCAGGCTCCATCTGACTGTACACAAAATTATGTTGTGCTGCCACACAATCCTCGCTTCAGGGATCAGTGGCAATTCCTGAGAGGCATTGCCAAGCACTCTAATTTCCTGTCAACAGTGGCATCATCTCCCTTTTTCTGCCTCTCTGCTATCAGCAATGGTTTGCATCAGCAGATATCTTGCCTCCTTCAGCAAGTCAGCCCTGAAAGTACTGGGAGAAGTGGAGCCCATGCCCCCAGCCCTCAGAACAGCAGTGCTGAGTGTTCTACTCCCCTTTTCCTTTCCTGAGAGAGATGTTGCTTCATACTTACTCTCCCACACTCTCCAAACATCATATTCCTCCTCCTCTGCTGGTCCGTGTTTCATTGCTTTTGTACCTTGGAGTCTTCATCCAAAACAGCAGGGGTGGCTACAAGTATTTACACACTGCACAGCTGGAGTAGCAGCTCACTGAAGAATGGATGCACACAGTTCAAAATGCAAGAGAAGAGAAAAGGAGGGGCAGAATGAATGAACTTGTAGATGAGATGATTTATTTGGCCATACCACACACACACACCACTGAATATCCCTTGCCATTCTTTCTGTTTTGTCCTTGAAGGGGACTAGATGGAGTGCAGAGTGCTTTAGGGGACCTAGACCTGGAAGGAGAAATTGAGTGCATCCACTGCTATATCCCCAGTCCTGCCTCCTATGCCATCTATAGACAAAGAAGTTAGGCCACTCTTTTGCTATCATCTTATGGCCCCCATCATTCTACACAATGTAACAATTAGTCACTTCTGTCTCTATGCTTGTGAATTCAAAGGTGCTGTGAGAGATTGCAGCAGCAGTCACTTGTGCAAAACTCCAGAGCCTGGAGTTCTGGAGCCTCAGGACATAAAAGCTTTTCCATAAAAACACAGATTGAGAACAGTTCTCCAAGTCTCCCTTTGCCTGTGAAAGACAGACTTTTCTCATCCCTAAGTGACTTGCTTCTTCCACTGTTTATCACCTGTGCAAAAATTGAGCAGGGAACATGCACAGACCTACGTTCCCTTGGTTTTTGGCCATCTCTTCAGGTCAAGTCCATTGCGGCCAGTGGTTGGTTCTGAAAATGCTGAAAGAATTACTACTCCTGACAGAAACTCATTCTTCTTTCTAACAGGGTTCCAATGAAAATAACCAGAAATTAAAATAAGGATTTTTTTGAAAATGGTCTTCTTTTGTTTGTATTAATTGCTCGGTTGATAATTTCACATTTGAGAACCTGCACTGAACGTCAACACAAAACACAGAATATTTTATGAGCCTCAAAATTATGAGAAATCTGCTTTTTCTAGAATGAAAATATAGAAATGTTCACTGAATTCTACTGGAAATGCTCATGCAGTTTTAGCAAAGCTAAAATTAGGCCCAGGGGTGACTTTAGCATTGCACAAATTTTCTCCAAAATTCTGAAGAAGTTGAATATCATTATTCGTGAATTTCTGCCACATGAACTGAGAAAGGGACATAAGAACCCTTAGGAGGTATCAAGGTTTGTTTGCTTTGTTTTTCTCCCCTAATTTGATTAACTTAAATTTAATATAGCACAAATACCAGCTGTATGGTGAAAAATGGGTATTCACATTACTTTTCCTTACTTTTAAAACTTTATGGACTTCCCCTTGAAATAACTGGCAGTTAGGATTGTGGAGCCCTAAATCTGTTTTATCTTGGCCTTGAGAAATAGATTCAAACTAAGAAAACCTAGGAGATTTAAGTTTCACTAAACTTTATTGCAATACCAAAGCTTAAAAAAATGGTTTTGAATCTCTCTTTGTAAAGCATATATGTACATGAGGTGATAGACTAGAATTGACAGTCTCACAGGGTAAGAGTTTATCACCCAGATTCCCTTCAAAAATGTATATGGGCATGTGATATGAAATACAGTCTGTGAGAGTAATTGAAGCAGTCCCTTTCATTTGGGACTAGTCTTTCAGTCCAAAAGATAGTTTTCTAAGATGAAAAGTGATAGATTTTCAGATTTAGGGTTATTTATATAAAAGCTTCTTACATACTGTAGCTTTGCAGTGTTCAGAAGACAGCTGGCAGCACTGTAAGTTTTGATGAGATGTCTGAGACACTTAAAAATACATTGTTATGCGTTTGAATAAATATCTTAAAGCACTGACTGCTGCATAAAACTATCTCTATGTATATAATCGCTTCCTTACTTCATTGCTTTTAATAGAAAATGTTGTGTTTTGGGGCCATCACCATGTGATGCATAAAGCAATAATGTATTACACTATCTACCCCTTATTTTATATCATGATCCCTTTATGTTTATACAGTATTGGACTTCTGTGCATGATGTACAAAACATAAAGCTAAAACCATAATTCTAGTCAAATAAAGAGCTATGCTTGCAGTAGTCTTTAGCACTATCAAGTGGCAATAGATAATCTGCTGCCACTTTGCCTTATCTTCAGCAGGACGAATTATGGATCACAGTTTGTCCTTTAATGTTTGCATGCACTTAAAATGTTCATCTGTCAGACAGATAGCACAACCTATTTGAGAATGCACATTTCTGAATGGGCTTTTGACTCACAACACCTTTGATGGTAAACAAAATGCAATAGGGACCTTTAGACATTACTCATGTGGGGATAACTTGTAGATAGATACACATGCACATGCTGAGTAAATGGCATTCATCTCCTATGAGAGTATGTGGCTTGTGGATTTCTTAAATTTTCAGATTCTCAGTCTGGAAAGCACCAATTCATCATCTAGTCAGACATTTGCTCTGTTGCTAGGCCTGGAGTTTAATCCAGTTACCCAGTGCTGAAATCAGTAAATTGGATTTATGCTGCATTGCAAACAGAGTTTCTAAAACGGCGTTCACTCTTGACCCACTCAAAAGAGAAACTGTCAAATCACATGGGAGGTTTCATTCAGTGATTCATCATCTCCCCTCCCAAAAGCATACTCATTTCTTAATTCTTAGCTATGTTTCTAAAATGCACAGTATCCTTTTCCCCTACAAAAAATGTAACTATGTCTCAGTTTAAGAAATTTTAAGTGGTGGACACTCTAAAATGAGTTCCTTCCCTTAGTTTCAACCAATCCATTTCCATCAATAGGGAGAAAAAAATAAGAGGAGGTATAAGTGAAAAAAATAACGATTTACTAACAAGCTAAACAGTAACAGGCAAAAAACCCCCAAACCTGAGTGACCACTGGACAAAAAATTGCCATATCTCAGGACACCCATTGAAACAAAAAGACACCCTAACTGTGGGGGTACAGCCCCCCTCCAAGGTGGTGACCCCTGCAGCTGACCATTTGTAGGGATGCAAAGGGAAGATGGTGTCAGCTCTCTCTTCCACGATGGGGCTCCCCAGTCGGCCACGCGGCCTGGAGACAAAGAGAAAATATCGCAGGGAAAAAAAACCCTCCTGGGAAGGCAGAACTTTGCCAAAAAACTAACTTCTTGGTCACTGTTATGGTTTTAGGTTTACTAAATTTTGTTCCCCAGAAAATGAGATAGGATTTTTGAAGAAAAAGGCAAAAAGCAGGCTCAACTTACAACTAACAAGCAGTTTATTAACACACACTGTGGAAAAAAAAGGAACAGAAAGGAGAAAATGAAACCTTCAAAACCCTTCTCCTCCCTTACCACTGTTCACTTTCTTACAAAACAACATAGAGACCAAAAGCTGTGATTTTCAGTCAGTTTCACCATTTAAATATAGTCTTTCAGCAATTCTTTAGGAGAGGAGTCTTCCTTATTCTATCACGGAATCTTCTTCCCACCAACAACTTAATACAGTTCTCCGGTGGGTTTGAACTCTCACAGAAACAGCTGCCCAAGAAAACCTGCTTCTATGTGTTCTCCTCCCATTAGCACTTTCCCAAGCTGCTTATGGGTCATAGGTGCTTCAGACATCTGGGGTGTCACCTTTTAAAAATGAACAGCTCCAAAAGCAAAGGATTTTTCACTTCTTCACTGATGCAGAGGCTTCTCATCTCTCTCTGTTCAGGCATCTCATGGGACCACAAGAATCACAGATTCTAATACAATATTACTCAGTCCATCACACACACCTTTGCTCAAAAATCCACAAATCATTTCCCCAGATGCATATTTTCCCCATGTTTTAAAGGATAATCTACCTAGAGTTCATTCCATAGACTAAACAAGAAAGTCCAGCCAGCAGGCAACTCCTCCATCCTTCCTCTAATTAGTCTTTCACTCTCTCCACTGACTCTCCATGCTGGGTCGTGTCTATGTTCACTCTGTATCTCTGCTCTCTCTGGGAAAAGCTAAGCCTTAAAGGTTTCATGTTGCCAAGAAATGGTTAAATCTGCCCAGGTCTTCTTTTTCCCAGCTGCAGCAAGCTCAAGGCCAAAGCCGTGTGGCTGGCAGTCCGGGGAGGGGAAGGGAGAAACTCACTCCGAGAGATGGGAACTCTGAGCTGAGATCGGAGCAGCTCAGATCCCAGCTGCAGCCTCCACCCCCACCCTCGGCAGCCGATGGGGGGCCTGGGGCATGGCCAGAGCAGGGCCAGCTCCCCCCACAGGGTGGCGGGGGGCAGTGGGGCCTGGCCAGCCCAGGCTACCCCTCAAGGCGACATTACCTTCTCCCGCGGGAAATGAAAAAGGCTCTAACTCCAAGCCGAGGCTCTCTAGAGTATCACCCAGAAGTTGCATTTCTTTCTCCAAGTGGCCAGATGACATGCCAATCAAAAAGCTAACCTTTGATTGGTCCAGCTGATCGGCCCAAACCACGACAGTCACTGACATAGATATTTACCCTTATTTTATTTGTCACTATCTGAATTGTTTTAGTGTTAAAATAGTGTGCTTTCTCAGCCGTATGAAAGCAGATTGAATATTCCAAAACCAAAATCCTGGCTTCTCTGAAGGAAAAACCCTTTGAATTCTAAACTTGATTCTGACTTCCTTTCAGAGCACCAGAATCTGAGAAAATTATGAATGCATAATTTTTTGTAATTGAAACACTGTTGAACTGTAATTGAGACACTGCTATCAACCTCCAATTCCAAGCATTTCTCCTAATCTCTCTTCTTTCACAAAGGTCAAATCTTGGGATGTGCAAGACCCATTGAACATCCTCTGTCTTGAAGGCCTATGATTCAGCCAAATCTTGATATTTTAAACAGTAGGTACATGAAATGTACCTACCTGAGGAAAGGGAAAGGAAAAAACAAAAACAAAAAAAAAAAGGATAAGCAGATTCAGTAGTTTATTGAGTTTAATTTATGCCTGCATTTGGGGAAAATGTGTTCTTCTGAGCTAACCCCTGCAGCTATGCAGTCAACAGGGAGTTTTCTTGCTATAACACATGTGGTTGTACACTTTTCCTGCTATGCCAAATATTCAAACGCAAAATCCAGCATTTAGAGACATCATGTGGAGTTCTGACATTCCCAGGGTACCCAGGGTCTGGAAGCTAATGAATGGATTATAATGAGATATAAATATAGTATTTTTAACCCTGACAGAGATGAACTAGTCCCAGTAATACTTCTCATTTCACATAAGAGAAAGCAGTAAGAACACTAATCTACTAAAGAGGCTAAAACTTGGCAAATATGAGCGGCATGTTTTAGGATTTATTAAAGAGTTTTATTGCCACTTTCACTAAGACAACGGGAAAAGTAAATGTTCAAAACGCAGTCAACTTGAGGAAGTTTTTAACATCTTCTGAAATTTCAGATTGATAGGTCAAGTAAAACAAAGGTAGCTCTCACTGTTTCAGATTTTGAGCACCATGTTGGGAAATACGCAACAGTAATGAAATTGCTCTTCTAAAATACAGCCGTGGGTTGCAGCTCCCTGTGGCCTGTGCCATCCCTCTTTGTGAACTGAAAGGCTTTACGTAACGGCTCTTCAAAACCAGCCTTTTGTAGAGGAGGTCACATGCTGCAAACAGAGCTGTCACAGGGAGGACCTATCAACACCAAATGCCACAGTCTTTACAAAATATTATAGTGCGTTACACCACTAGATTATTCATATATTGATCTCCTTTGCTGTCACAGCAGGATTATTTGGAGCAGGGTGGGTGTGGGGATGGTGGTATGAAACCAGAGCATTTAAATTTGGCATTTTATCTTCTGGAAGCACAAGAGGGCTAAAAAGCACCTAGCTAGACGGCCTCATTGTAACAACGCTCAGAGTCGCCACAGTAATTTTGACGTGATACACTATAAATAATGGCAAAATAATCCATCTGTGATCTGGAAAGCTGTTAAAATATGTGGACAGACATATAATATCCTATACCACTAAGTAGTAAAGAAGCATAATTTCTGGCCATATTTATGATGTCTGGAAACACACACCACCATAAAAATTGGTGTCACTGGATAGAGAGGCAGAAGTATGCTGGGTGTGTGGACAGAGCTGTTAAAAAAATCCAATTACCCCTCAATGCTGTGATGAGGAAGCTTTTCTGGGAGGAAAAACGGTAGTAGCTATTTCTATGCAAGATCTGGAATCAGTTGTCTTGTTAATAGATAAGACAACTGTTAGTGAATTCATTCAAAGTTTAACAGAAAAATCTTTCCATCAGTCTAGCTTCTATAGACAACAGAAGTGTTTCAGAATGAGACATATTTTACACTTTTTCACTCATCCAACTCTTATATCAAGCTGGTTCTTATGTTCACACAGTTTGAGATGCAGTGAGAAAATGATAATTAAAAAACACAAACTGAAGTCTAAGTTCTTTTCTTGTAACATAAGGGTTCTATAAAAAAGGGGATCATAATAAGAATTCTATACTACCAGTGTATAAGAAATAGATGAAGATTTATATTAAGCAATGAGATTACCTGGTGCAAACTGAGCCATATGACAAACCCAAAGTCCATTAGACTTTCTGGATTCTGTATAACCACATCTGACCCATCATTGAATTTGTTTCATTCCTTATTAAAAGTCCTTTTCTGGCAGAGAATTTCTCCAATCCTAAACCTTGAGTGTCCAATATATCTAAC
This sequence comes from Pycnonotus jocosus, assembly GCA_013400435.1. NCBI lineage: Eukaryota > Metazoa > Chordata > Aves > Passeriformes > Pycnonotidae > Pycnonotus > Pycnonotus jocosus. The sequence continues at coordinate 175,407 of VWYP01005113.1, read as the reverse complement.
TTCTAATAATGATAAAAAATTTGAAAATATTATTATTACTTAAATTGTTACTTCACTAGTTCTGATTCCCAGCTGGCTCCATTTAGGCTCTGACTCCATTGTGTTAATTGTGCTGATGAACAGAGACAAAAAGCCTTTTCTGCAGAGAAGTGCCTTCTATTTAATTTATAACAAGTTCCAATAAATCTACTGTTGCAAATACCAGGGAGTGAAGGGAGAGAAAGCCAAAAATAGCCCTTGCACTTATATTGGTTGGTAGCTGCACTGGTTCATGTGTTTATATAAGCTAAATATGTTTTTAAAATTATATATCCACAATTTTCAGTGGCCTTCTATCTACCTATTGTCAAAAATTATTGTTTTACTGTAAGAAATATGGAGTAAGACACAAATATTGATGAGACTCTCATGTCTGACATATCCATTTGTTTCATTTTGATTTCTTCTTTTGTGCACAACATTGCTTTTTTATGACATGAAGTATTATTTATGATTTTCTGTTTGAAATGTATATATGGAATGAAAACAAACTCAAAACAAAAGTACTTTAAAGGAATGACTCTTAACAAAACCCCTGAAATATTTGGTTACTTTTATCTGATATGTTCATGATATAATTGATCATGAACAAGGCAACCAAGAAAACTCTGTGCCAGGCTTGGCTATCTTTACACTTTTTAGTTTTCCAGATGACAGATTTCTCTGTCTTTCTCTGTACAAATAACATGTTGTGAACTAAGATATGAAAAAAGACACTGTCTAAATGAAGAATTCGACTGACTGTATTAGTCAGGCACTAAAATTTATTGGTGTCATGTAGAAAATAAATTAATGAATCAATCACTTTTTAAAAAAATATTTTTCCTAATGATCATATTATACTAGCACCCATCGAGGATCCACTGACTGAAAACTTCAATGAACTTACAGCCACAGTAAAAGTGAAAAGCAATATGCCTTAGGGAAGATGTGCTGTGGTTCATCCCGGCAGTAATTTTAGGAAAGCAAGGCTTAGTAAAGAGTAGGACAACTATCTGAAACAGAGCAGGTAACAGGTAAAGGGGGAAAGGTAAACATCCAGATAACTGTTTGGAAAAATGTAGTTAAGGAGTCGAGTCAGTGCTATGTTCCCAAACTGTTCCAGGGCCTTTTCTGTTCAGAACTTAAAATAATGACCTTGGAAAGTGGAGTAGAGAACAAAGCACACAGACTTTACAACTTACAAATCACTACATGTTGAGAAGGCTTACAAACACTTTGAAGGACAAGATTAGAAGTTAAATAATTTTGACAAATTGGGAAATTAGATGAAATCTAATAAAGATAAATGTAAAGTTTTATACTATGTAGAAATAATCATCTTTACAGACAGATGATGGGGAGCACCTGCCTAAAATCTGAGAGGTGTGGTTGATGGCAGAGTGAACACATATAAAAATACAATGATTTTGTTAAAGAAAAAGAGATCACAACAAAGCAAAAGAAAAAAAAAAAGAAATAACCTATGAATATCACAGTTGTATGTACAAATATCTATACTTTAAGATTTGGAATAGTGCTGTTATTTGGATCTGATATGAATGCAGCGAGAGAAGATTGTAGTACAAGAAACAACTGGAGAAAAACAACATGAATGATCAGAAGTCTAAATAATATGATTTCTAAATAAAATCTGAAGGAGCTGAGTTATCTAGTTTAGAGTAAAGAAGTCACGGCAATAGCTTTTAAATATATGGAAGGTTAGTTTCCAGGATGATGATGATAAACTGTCTTGTCATATTCACTTTAGCTGGAACAAGAAGCAATAAGCTTAATTTGCAAAGTGGTCAGGGGTTAGGAAATGAGTTACAGCAGGGAGAATAGTTGAATAGTAAAATGCTGTATATAGCAGTTTGTGGGGATTTTGGTTGGTTGGTTTGTTTGTGGTTTGATGATTTTTTTGTGTTTGGTTTCTTTTCATCCTTGAGAGATGGCTAGAATAAGTTGGGTGACCTTCTAAGATCTAGAGATAGGTAGAATGCTCTCTTCTAAGATCTCAGATGATGTCTTAGCCTCTTTTCCAACTCTATTTTCTATTATTCTACCTTCAGTCCATCTGCTCATCAATCCTATACTTCTGTGTCATGCATGGCTGACTTCAAGATTTATTGATGGACACTATTTTCCAAAGAAAGGAAATAAAGGAAATAAAATGGAGGCTATCTTCCAGGTTGTGAAGTGAACACTTTCCAGTGGGGCCAGGGGTGCAGAACTAGAGCACACCTCCAGCTTCCAACATGATGGTAGCTGGAGACCAATGGAATGTGCAGGGAGGAAAATGGATCAGAAAAATGTGATAACTGTGCAGATGGATTGGATGCCTTTAGGAAGGGAACCCGATACAATCCAGAGTCATAAATCTTTCATATAAAAAACTCTTTTCCTATGAATAGATAGTAGGCATGCAGGCTAATATATGTATCTCTCTTTAGATTAGATTAATAGATATTAAAATGTGCATGGTGGGAGGAGGGTGTACATGTATTTTGCTCAGACATAGGAATAAGGAGCAACAAGACATCTCAATGTGGGAGATGAAATGATTCCCCATTTGTGTCCTCTTATATGAACAACTAGCAGCAAATCTACTGAACAAAAAGCTTGAGTCTTGTTCTCACTGTTTAATCTGTTCCAATATTTACTTACAAGTTCCAGGAAGAAGCTTTTTCTGTTGAGGCTGCCACTGGACAGAAATTTTCCATTAGAAACTCTTTCTCACTGTAAAATTAAAGTCCACCAAAAACCAGCTTTAGGTACTTTGTGCAAAGTCTGAGGTCCAAGATTAGAGTGTTTTGGGGTTTTTTTTTTAAGTCAGAGAGAGACAGGAAGGACAGGAAACAATATATTGCTAGTTTGAACATGATGTTTCTTATGACAGATCACTTTCTTTCAATTCTTTCTTTCTGTTCTTTCATGCTGCATAGCTCTGCCCTGCTGCAGTCCTTGGCACACCCTGATGTTGGTCTCTCTTGCCCTGTTCTGTCCAGGGGACAGTGGAACAACCTTCCCCTTTGTCTGTGCAATGGAACACTAATTGGAGAAGGGCTTGAGCCTGGTTTACCAAGGGACACCAAGTATCTCTTCTCCCAAACCTTGAGGATATAGCGCAATAAAAAACTTCGATAAACAAATGAAAAACAACAATAACAAAACAAACAAAAAAAACCTCCACGACCCAAAAAACAACCCCACCAAAAAACCCAAATCGAACAAAACCAAATCACCTTAGAACAACCAACCAACCAAACTAAAAAGAAAAGAATGAAAATCCCTAAAGTAAATGAGACCTTGCCTTTCAGCACTCAGTTCAATGTCTTCACTTATGTTACTGATTTGAGGAAATGGGAATGCTTGAGATTTTTATACTTACTGCTTAATTTCTTTCTGACCAAAGATTTTCAAAAGAAAACTATTGGTACCTCAGATATGTAATAAATGCATCTGTATTTGTATATGTGTATTTTAAATTCAAAATAAAACTCATGGTTTTCCTCTTTTTTCTTGTGTTAATTCTGTTCTCACAATTCATGTGTCTCTAGGGTCTCCCTTGTCTACCTTTCTTTGTATTTTGGTTTAATGATTTATCTTGAGTTTAATTAACCTTATGCTAATCTCTCTTTCTATCAAAGCCCCAGATGACCAGAGGACCACTCCTGTTCTTATTGAAGTACATGGCAGGAGTCATATTAACTTCAATGGTACAGGACACAGCTTTTTATGGCTTCAGAGCACCAGAGTTACATTTTGTTCAATTTCATACTAGTAATACATTAATTTTCTTTAGAAAAATTTAGAAATAAACTAATGTACAAGGATAATAGTAAGATGTCATTTAAAATTGAGTTCTTATATGTCACAGATGAGTGTAAAAATAAACATGGTAAAAAATAAATACATTTGTTGCATTGTAGCTGCAAGACTGAATAGATGCAGAAAAGGGGTGACTTTTTATATGACACAAACACTACATGCATACTCCCACTTCATTTCATTAATTGACATGGAAAAGAAAAATCTCAGTTTTTCATTCCATTCATAAACAAAGAAAAGGAAGTTTAAAAAAAACTGGAGAAAAAGACAGATAATATGAATTTAAATTGCTCATCATGGGCAAATTCTTCATTATCTTATTTTTTTTCCCCTCTTCTCAGTGAGAGAAACCAATCAACTCTATCATAAAACTGCTGTTCGAAGAGCTGCATTTAGCAGTGGAAGTATATAAGTATATTTGAAAGCACCAATCAAAACCAGATTTAACAGGTTTGATTGGTAAGACCTGAGAGGGACCTGGATTACTGCTAGGAATTACCTCTTCTGTTATTTCCTGAGAACTAGCAGGGATACAGCTCTGTGCATGGCCAATATGCACCCCAGATATGAAAGTGTAGAAGGTAGTTGTCCACACTGAAATTAGTCTACCCTGCACTCTTACAAGCACTAGATCCTATTTTTTCTAATATTCATCTAGTGCTATGAAGAATAAAAAAGTTAGGACTGAGGTGCTTCTGAAGCTACTTCCTTGACTATACAGTAAAAATTAGAGGCCTAAAGGAGATAGGGAAGTTCAGAGAGCTCTGCTCCCTTGTAACAAGCTTTGCCTCTCATCTCTTTCCCTGCTTGCCCCAGGTCAAGGTAAGGAAGCTGTGTACAGCTATGCCTCCACTGCTCTGCTCCTCCCCTTCCTTCCTCTGAAATTCTTCCTCTTGCACCGATGTACCTGGCTGCAGCAGTCAGGTATCAAACATTTTTTTTATCCAGCATAAGACACATATTTTGGTGCCAGGCTTCTGCTCTTTCACTGTGCAGATTGCCTCCCATGCATTCACTGAGTAATATTTTGGCATCTTTTCTTCTCTGGGACCAGCAGTGCTAGTAGCAGAAAGAGGGCTTGCAGAGCAGTAAAGAGGCTACAGAATTTTAGGTCATTGGGAGTGCATTTTTGAGGGGTATTGGTGCTTGGAAACATTTCCCCTGATAGCCACATTAGCCCCCAGTAGTCTTTGTGCTGCAATTGCTGTGCCTGTGGCAGATACTCAGGCACAGGGCAGCTGGTGCCACATGCTTGGAGAGAGGGTTCAGCTTAGAAGTGTTAGGGCATTTTTGTAATTGCTACTGAATTGTTTTTTTAAAACATAGGAACATATTTTGGTGGTTGTGTTAAATACTAAAAGCATACAGCCATACTTTGCAGAGAAAAGTCACTTTTCAAGAACATACTTTAAAAAAATCGATGGCTGATTTGCTAGATAATTATGACAGGATAGAGGCAAGGTACTTCCTGACTTCAAGAAAACATACAACAACAAAACCCCTAGATTTCCTTCAGAAAGTACATTTGTCACTGTCACAACTTGTCTAGATGCTGAACAGTGCCAATAAATCTATTTCAGGCTTGTGTTTCTGACACAACGAATCATATTTGTCTATTTTTCCTGCAGCTCTTTTTCTCTGTTTCTTGGGCAGGAACCACATGGCAGATAATATTAATCTGACCTTTTTCTTGTCCTGGTATGTAAAGTTTTTCTCTTTTTTTATCACTCTTTATATATACAACTACAATAAATGTCAGGAGCTGACAAGCAGTAAAACAATTTGTTCACTTGCAGCTCTTCTGTAAGTCAGCCAACAGAAAAAAAGACATCTTACAGTAAGATATTTTAAAGACAAACATTTTATTCAATGTTTGTGAAGGAGTGAGTGACTCTGCTGCTCACACCATCCTTTTCTATAATGAAACAAAACCCAAGTAACTCTTTTGAAGTGCAGAAATAAAGCAGTGCTGTCTCAACGCCGTGCAGCAAGTGGTGTTCATCCCTCCCCTTTTAAACAGGTCTACCAGAACCACCCACCTCTCCTTAAAAGCCTAAACCCTTTAGAATGTTTCTCCCATTTCAAAAACTAATTTTAAATTACTCTTTTATTTAAAATAAGAGGATTTTGTAAATGTTGTACTTTATTCAACAAAACAGAAGAGCTTCTCCCTTTCCTCTCTCTCCCATTAAAACAAAACAACTTTATTTTTTTATTAATGTTACTTAAATAAGGTCCTTTTTTTAAGGTAAGCACTGACTTTGTTTTTCTATCATAAGTTTATTCTATCAGACTTTTAATCTAAGAGTACCTATAAAAGGTTGTATAAAGTTAATAAATTATTAATAGATCTTTCGATAAATTTTTAATCCGCTGTTAAAAATCCCAGCAGGCTGTTAGGTTACTCACCACTCTAGTTTATAGCCTTGAAGTGGTGGGCATGTATAGCAATAAAGAAAGTATTGCTCATACCTGCAACTCTTAATTACTTATTAACCCTTCATTATTACAAAGGACTACATGAGATTTTTTGCACCCATGCTCTTCCTATTCAGTTTCTTGGCTAATGAAGTACATTGACACCTCTTGGCGCCAAGGAACAAATATTTTTGCTAATGTCTTGCAGCAGCTGTAGGAATTTTGCCACAAATCTTTTCTTCTAAGTGAGAGCTTTGTGTATGATGATTGGGACATAGAAGGACTCAGAGCAGGGGCAGAGAATGAAAACAGCCCACAGCTTTGGTTTCTAGGACTTTACTGACAGCCTATTGACATTTCTAAAACATTCCCCCACTGTAACTGCCTTTCTCACTTCCCCCTTGTCACTTGATTCAGAAAGACTAAAAATAAAGTGGAAAGTTACTCAGAGGGTGTGCTGAGTCTTTCTTCTACAATGTTTGCGAATATCAGACTTTAAACCAACTGGTTGAAATAATGTTAAACTCCTCAGAGCACATTAGTGCAGCTACTGGAAAGAATTCCTGGAATAAGCCCTTACACCTACACCTTCTCTTCTGCTTTACTAGATCAGTGTGTTTGGGTAGGATGTTTTAGGCAGAATGAATCAACCTTTCACATTTAAGAAAAATCAAGATCACAAACAAATCCAAAAGCAAACCTCCTCTGCATTTTGGTCTGATAAGTCAGGCTCCCCTGTATTCTTTTGCTAACTTTTCATTTCCTACTTATGAAAGCATAAATATGTCTGTTTAATTGTTCTGTAACACAGGCTGATGCAGTGCAGATCTGCCTAAGCTTAACTTAATTTAATTTATTTTTTTCTTTCTCCATCCAGAGAGGGAAATTGGAAATGAAGGGCCATGGACACTGGGCCCTTCACACTGCATGGAACTGACTGAGGAGGCCATGTCATATCAGTGAAACACTCACCACCTGAAGGTACTGCAGGAAATGAAGCTTCACTCCAGCTCTTCATTTTAATTTCCCACTATGTTTTCCGTATGAATTTACAACAAATGTGGATTGTAAGTAACAGTACTTCCAGAATCATATCAATAAATAAATTCAGCAGCTCACAATGAGCTAACCTATTCCAATTAATTTGTTAAAACTATAAAATATGATCATGTTTAAATAGTTTTAATTTGTGCACAAAATATTCAGGGAGGTAGCAAGTTGCTAAATTGACATAAATTGAGAAAGGGATTAATATATCAATGGAACACATGAACTCTAATGTGGCTTAAATCTATAATCATGCTGAAAGCTATTTATAATACATGCAGACACACTGGGAGAGAAAACTATGCCAAAGAACTCCTGATCAAAAGCAGTCTATTTGATTAGTAGTCCTGCATTTTGTGACTTATTACAGAAGATTAAATAAAATTAAACTGCTTCTTCCTGGAAATGATAACATAATAGATGAGCTAATGTCATGTAGAAAGGCCCCGCTAAGTCAATTGTCACATATTTTGGGGGTATAACATTTGATTGGAGACTTTGACAGCCACATCTCCAGTATCCTGACATCATGTCTCACACTTATCTCTAATGTCACCTAGCTGATATCTGACACAATTTTGATTTCACAATCTTTATGTCACTTCCATCTATAAGTCTGTTAGCAATCATGCCAAATAAACTACCAGAATTCTCAGTGATTCCTCTGCCAAAACTCTTCTTCATGTTCCAACTGCATTTCAGCTTCATTGATGTAGTTCCTAGTCTGCATAATCATAGCAACCCGGAAGACAACATACGATTTACCTTAGCCCTATGTAGAATGAATGTTTCTCCTCCAACTTCATTAATTTCATATATGCTTTGGATTAATTTTCATATTGCATGTCTTGTTGTGAGATATCAAGTCTGTGAAGCTCAATCTGCTCCAGCAGAACCATCTGTTAAAACCCCATTTCTAGCCAGCTCCCTCCTTACTGCTGCCTGAAGGTTGTCTGGGGGATTTGCTGTTGATGCTTCACATGACAGGCAGCCTTCCCTGATCCTTCAGGCTGGAACTACGAAATGTTTGCTACAGGTTCTTCCTCTTGCCTTTACTCCTTTATTCTTCTTTCCTTTCACTAGGGGGAAAAAATATTGGTTTTTGCTGTCTCAATGTGGGCATTTGGACATATACAGGATTTTTGTCAGTGGGGGCTGAGAAGAGCACTACTCAAAATAGATGTAGCTCTTGAAAGAGGTGGGTTCAAGGGCAAGAGGAAGAGAACAATGCCCAGTAAATAACCCAGAAAATATTTATTAGAGGCATTTTTTCCCATAATAATTCTGTCTCCAGAACATTGATTGCCAGGATAGAGCAGCTTCTTGTTTATGTTGGTACTCATTATCTCTCTATAGTACACCAGTTCTACACAATTTGATGTTCTCACATGACCTAGGGGTAGCAAGGTTAAGCATCATACACATGGGAATACTTAATAGTCATTTGGAGATTATTTATAAGCTGAGAGCAGCAAATTTTTTAATGAACCTTTCAAAAAATCTTGTTGCAGGATATACAGGGTAAAACAAAAGGACTCTGTCTAGTCTCTACTTACACCTGTCTTGGACAAAATGAGAAACTTACACATTCTGTATACAGAAAAATCTTTGATCCTGTGTGAGTACTATTCACTAATAGCCAAAATGTTGCCAACACTGTTTTGGTCACAAATCCTAAACATAGTGCCATACAAGCTATGATAAGAACATAAGCTCTCTCCCAGCCATAACCTGTACTTTGATACAACCATCTTTGAAGTCCTCTAGGGACTTCTGAGAAAGCCCTTTGGCTGCTGCTGAGAAGGCAGCATGCTTCAGCTGCTCATGTTCATGTTTTTTCACAGTCCCAAATGACGGACTGTGAAAAAACAACTTCTTTATCCTGGGAGCCATTACAGTATCAACAACCCTGCAGGGAGATCTCTGCACCCTGTTCTGATTTCCAAGTAGGCAAAATTTTTGAGGGATGTAGAACTGGGACACTGACAGAGCTGGTTATGGTTTGATTTGGACTTTAAACTTATTATGTTATTGCTGGTGTGAATAATGCAGTGAAGATTACTTTGGGGGCAGACATTTCAGAACTCAATCTCTTTGAGAATAGTGGTCTTCCTGTTCAATTCTATTTGATCTGGTTTAATGTAATCTCATTTCATTTTGTTCTATTATGTAAAATATCAGGGCATCTGGATACATGCACTTCATTTACCAAGTAAAACTGGTCTTGCTCAGTGTGAGAGGATTGCATTGAGTGATGCAGTTTATATGACACAATAGAAATATCAGATTCAGATTACAGAAAGCTGAGGCAAAACTAGAAGCAGAGAAAAATAATGCTTGAAAAGCAATGATCTGGTTGTAAATCCTTAGGACAATAACATTGGACAACTGAATTGATGACCTGGAAAATAAGTTCAAATTAAGAAACATAATACTATAAGAATATTGGAGGCACAGCAAAAAAAAAAAAAAAATATAATGCATCATAAAAATGAGGTGATTGAGTAATTCTGAAATCCCTCTAGATGGTACACCAGTGTGCTGTAATCATGAGAAACCTAATCAGGTAATGCCTTGCCAGTGCTTCCAAAATGTGTGTGTGTTGGAATGAGGCATCGTGTTTCCAAACTGCCACATAAATTTGAGTCTAATTTTCAGGGTTCAATACTTTTATTGAGATTGCAGTTTTTCTCTGTCAATGTCAGAAATGTATGAAAGCATTTATGAACATTAAAAGAAGAATGAAAAATGTATGACCTTAGAAGGGGCACTGCTCTACCCTGCCAGCCTGGAAGCCTATGGTGGCAGGCTAATGAACGCTGAATTTTTCTGTATCAAATACAAATGTCATTGCATTTCTGGGAAAGGTAAAATCTAGGAAGCTGAATGGAAGAGCCCTGCTATACACTACATGGTGAACTCTATCCCAGCATTGACTCAGCTGTGTCATATTGCCATCCCTCCAATTTTACTGTATCCTCAAAGGACATTGTGTTCTGGCCCACTGGGTTGCTGCCCAATCCAGTAGTGATGTGCATCCTGCTGGTGCTCTCCTGACTTTGGCAACTTTTATTGTCTGCTGTTCTACATAATACTTTGATCTTCCTCCTGGTGTTGGTCCTTTCTGTATTTTTCCTAAACTTTTACCTTTGCCATTTTTCATTATCATATGAGATTATTCTCCAAAATTTACAGGCAGGCACCTCTGGATCACAGCCATTTTGACTGTTGGACCAAAAAAAAAAAAAAACCCACCAAAAAAAACCCCCGGAATATTTAAAAAAGGGAA